>CM032661.1:15896923-16013547 GCA_019095985.1 Streblospio benedicti | reverse complement strand
AGAAAGTTTCATTGTGTTGGGCGCTCCGATCCATTAGTAGCTCTTATAGATCAATCGATGTATTGAACCTAACATGGCCGACACAGCCAGCATTGTCGTCCTTAGTGTAGTCTCTCAGTATTCACTTGGCAGACTGCAACTAGAGGGAATACTGAAGTAGGCCCTAAAATGGATATTAATATCTATGCTGGTCAGGTGAAGGTAGGTGGATTTCATATTTCTAAGTGATCCAGATAATGAAAAATGATATTAATGTGGATTATCAATATTGTGTGGAATTAGGCAAGCAGAAAATGAAAAGAATTTGAGCTTAAGTTAGAAAAGTATTGGTTAAAGATCTTTGAAACATACGTATACTGTATGTCATGTTATCTTCTTATTTTGTGAGTCTTCACTTTATATTTCAAATTAAAAAAATATGTACAGTGCATACTTTAGAACGTATGTAAATCATTTGTCTGGCACTTAACTATGATAGAAATGGAAGACAATCATGAAACATACATAGTGCAAATGGAAAATATTGAATTACAATTTAATATTATGAAAATAAATATCTAAATTGTTAATTTGAGAAATTATGTAATGTAATTCATTTGATTTATGTAATATGGAGGCAGTCTTTGATTTTTCATGATTATATAATAGTAAAGGAAGTGACATAAACTTTTTCTTTTTCAAAATAAACAATGTATGTTTGTCAAAAATCAATGGATACCATTTATAGTACCAACTGAAATAGGAAATATATTTATGAACATAATATATCAAGCATAATAAATCCATCCTTATACATTTTCAGGTGGACAATTAGAATAGAAACATGAAGACAAACCACTAAGGAGAAGAATTGGATATTCGTAAACCCATAAAAGGCCTCATTTTATGGGTTAATGCTTTCCGCCACTCCATGCCTCACATATCAATACACAATGCTGACCCGGGATATCACTGGTACTGAGGCGTTGTGTATTTACCTGGACTGGTACTAAAAGATACATGGAATAATTGATTTAGTGAGAGTTGTCAATATGAAGGAGAGCGCCTATGAAAACATGAACAGTCCCGTTGGATTGTGGGACCCCAACGATTAGTAGCATATATAGCTATATTGCTGAGTTGGAATGTGACGTACATGTATGCAGTTTTTGTATGTGCATACATGTAATTGTACGCGCAAGTTGTTAGAATGCTCTATAATTTCGAACAAGTTAGCTTTGTGCACATTGGAAAAGTGAGATACATTTAAAGCATGAATTATTTGATGCAATAGTTTACGATGATCTTTTATGAAAATTTCTAACTTTTGAAAGTAAATACATCTAAATGAGAACCAATGGTGGATTGCAATGCGGTATCGATGGAACAACATAGCCGAAGAATGGAGAGTACTCGTCGTAAAGGCGCTCAGTCAAGGCTGGATAAGAGGGGAGGGCTTGATTTCAAACGGCAGGGATTCATCAGCCAGAGTCTTTATAGCATGGATGAGTATGGAGGTGGGCAGCGTGCAGGCCCAGGTCCAGGTCTTAGTGCCCAGCATGCTCTACTCCTACAAGGACTTATACAGGACACAGACTTGCAATTCAAACAGTATTTAGGCCATGAGCAACCACCACCACCACAAATGCAACCACGGGGTCAGGTGTTAAATGATGCAATGCTCCATCAGAATGAAATGTATGGAGGTAGTTTGGGCCATTCTAGATCAAGAGAACAGTTACATATCAATCGAATGAATGAATTCGGATATAATGAACCTGACCAGCTTTTAGCTGAGACTTACCCAAATCCAATGTTGGCCAGAGAGTTTACTAATTATGGAAGACAGTCAAATGGAAGCTTGTCTAGAAATGATCCCTTAATATCTAGTATGAACCAGGAGGGGAACTACCGCAAGAAGCGTGGTCACCAACGAGCTGCATCTCAAAATATCAATACAACGAACCTTGCCAAAGCATTCATGTTCAATCCTGATCTCAATATTTTAGATATGGCAGCTAACGCGGTAGATCCACCTAACAATCATCCTAGTGATGCTGGACGACGTTGCACGAAGAGTCGAGAATCTCGACAAAAGAAACTTTCCAGCAAATCACTTTCAGAATGGGCAACAGACCAGGATTTATTAGAGTCTGCAGAATCAACCAAGAGGATTCGCACAAAATCATTACACGACTCCCATGGCGATCATGATTATCGCGACAAGCATTCAAAGCCATCAGTGATGGATAGCATGGTAGATATTGTGTACATAAACAACAAACCTTTCCGAATTCTTGCACGGGATCCAAATACTTCGCCAGAGGAAATCATCACTGGAAAGCACATTACCATGGCTAACATGCCTGATGTAGTGCCCAAACCAATGCATCAAGGGAAAAGGAAATCTAAAAGAAACCCTCTTCAGTCATACTCAATGGACAGTTTCATGCATAGCACAACACAGGATTCTACTAGGGAAGTTAAAGGTATCGGTACCCCAAAAGGTACTCAAATGATCAATGACCATGATGTTTATCAGCGAACAAAGCAGGCTTCTGTGCGTGGTAGGAGTAATAGGCAAAATGGTCGAGACAGTGTGAATGTTAACTTGAGTAATGATAGTGGTGCCTTTTCATATATAGCTCCCGATAATGATGGTATGGTAGATGATAGTAGTGACATTGTTACACACATGCCTTATTCAGTGAATAGGTTAGATCGTGGACATACTGTTACACATGTGTCACATCTCCAATTTCCTGATGATGGTTCAAAGCGATCCACAGAGATATACGATCACCACTTGTCTAAAGAATTTGGTTCTAACAAGGAATCTCATAGCTTCAGTGGAGATTCAGAAACTGCATTTATTGATGATTCTCAAGGAAATTATGCTACAGTTGCCCAATCTAACACTATGATAAACTATATAGATACACCTGCTTCAAATGAGAGTGATATTCCATTGTCGTATACAAATTCACATGTAAAGAATTCATCATATATGAAGTCCACCGAGGCATCATATGACCAGTATTCTCACAAAAATGTTTCTCCCAAAGATATTGATCCAAATCGTATAGACGATGGTCTTGGACCTCAGATCAGAAGCAGACCAAAGTCAAGTAAGCTCCGAACAAGGCGCCATGCATCTGATTCCTTTTCGGAAATGCTCCAAAGTGCTGAAATGTATAACAAAGAAGAATTGTCCCTAGATCTTGGGGATCTGCAAGATGAAGACAAAGAACGAGACCGGCAAGTTGAGAAGAAATCAGCAAGAAAGAGGACTGACAGTATGAATGGATATGGAAATGCTACTATGCCCCCAAATACTCCAGAATATTCACCAGCCACTCGCATGTTAGCAAGGCGTGCTGTGTTAGGGCAGAAATTAGAAATGAAGGATGATAGTGATGTTGATGGAGAAATCGAAATTCTTGACCTTGATGTCATTGAAAATATGAGTCCTGAAGTTTCACCTAGATTACAGCCTATTAATAGGGTAGAAACACAGCAACAAGAGGCAATCAAACCAGAGCCTCCAAAGCCTCGGCCTCAACTGCGCAAGCAAATAGCTATGGTTGATGAAAGTGAGGAGAGTGGTCTGGACAGTCGACCTCACACTCCTAGGCTGACAGAAAGGGAAGTGTGTGATATGAGACTTGAGAAAATGCACTCTATTAAGAAATTAAATAAAAATACTGGTCTTACAGAACAGGTTCGTGAAGAGTCTGAGGATCGTAGTAAGAAATTGCGTTCAAAGCAAAAAAATAGAAGTTCAATGGTTGAGAAAAGTACAGATGAAAATAGACCAGAAAGAATTTATACAGAAGTAGGTGGAAAGGTGTTGGATAAATATAGAAAAAGGGCAAAGTCAGATGTGATACCAGTTGCGAAACTTCGAGAACTTAACAAGCAAGAGGTGGAGAATTCAGCCCAATCAACTACAAACAACTCTCATTTCCCTAGAAAGTTGAGACCAATTCTGGGAAAGACAAATTCAGTAGATCAAGCATATGGGAGGAAAGATATAGATGAGACAGTAGTAACTGTTGATGCTGATGCTAAGCGACTTCCTAATTTGGGGAAAGTTCTTCCAGAACGCAGATCCAGGCAGAGATCAAAAACCAGAGAATCACGTACAGTAAGTCAACTAGGATCTAATCCACAAAACAAACTTGCATACAAAAGTGAACAGGGTTTAAGTTTGACAACATCAGATGTTGATTCACAAGGTGAATCAGAAGGTGATCTTGAGAAGGAAAGTGAACGTCTGGAAAGGGAAATTGCTAAATTGCGAGGTTGGACCCAAGTGAAGACACCTCGTGGGACCCAGGATGA
This sequence comes from Streblospio benedicti, assembly GCA_019095985.1. Taxonomy (NCBI): domain Eukaryota; kingdom Metazoa; phylum Annelida; class Polychaeta; order Spionida; family Spionidae; genus Streblospio; species Streblospio benedicti. The sequence continues at coordinate 16,009,224 of CM032661.1, read as the reverse complement.
GAGAAATTTCATGAACATGGACAAGTTTTTTCGTTCTGACCCTACAAAAGAGCATTCTGAATTGAGCAAGGAGTATGTAAAAGAACATGTCAGATCTAGTCGAGCTAAATCCAGGGCAAATCTTGCCGAAGCACAGGAAGAACTTATAGATCCTCTCTTTGCGAGAGAGCTACCTCGTGATAGACAGAACAGTAAAAGTAGGGATAGGCAGCGTAGGAAAAAAACTGTGACCAACATGTAGAAATAAGTGTTTTTTAGAATTTAACACTAGATTTGGGAGGCTAAACATTTATCATATGTACATGTACATGAAATCTCAATGATGATGAATTAGATGTAATGCACTCTGTTATAAGATGTGCTAGGTTCAATTCTGAATGGTCAAGAACTGAAATGATTATTAGTTTCTTATTTGCGTTTTGCGATGGATGAGTATCATGATAAAAATTGCTGTGAATTATTTGTGAATGTTAAATAATGATCCAAATAGATTTAATTAGCTCAAAGGGTTTTCTAGAATTAAGTGAAGTGTTTCCTGTGATATATAGAAATATATATAATGTTTATTGCATTTATAGTAAATGAGGATAATATGTAAACTGTGTGCTGTTATTGTAATCAAACTGTGTGTTGAGTGAAGTAATAAAAATGAATTGCATTGGGCATTTCCTACTCTGAAAGAGTTGAATTTAAGTGTGATTAACAGTTTACTATAACACAAATCAACTGATGAGCTAGTACATGTAGATATCATAATTTATATATTTTCTCTTGTATAATTTAAATCATGATCCAGATTGGAGCGATCGGTTTGATGTTAATGTTCACAAAGACATTTGCTTTTCATGCATTATATACACTGGTTGTTTTCTTCCTAATTGCATAGAATTAATCCATTTATAGTTCAATAGAGTTAATGCTTATTGTATCTATAAAGAAATTAACATCATTTAGTCTATTTAATGTGTGTAGTAGATAAGGCAAATGTTGGTCTTAATCTACTTCTATATGGGTTTCATTTATTACTTTTCAATTTCCAATTATAGGGCTTAGAATTTGTCAGTCATATGTGCGAAGTCTATGGTAAATTATAATGGAATTGTATAGTATTATACATGATAAGCGGAATATTTGATTTACACTGGCTGAAGATGAAATAGATTACACTAAATGGTTATTTTTTCTGGAGCTTAATTTGTATACCAACTGGATCATTCTATCTAATGTGCCATATTTGAAATTGATATGAATTGATTCCAGTTTTTCTTGATTATTGATAGTAATAGTGTCATAATAACACTGATATCGTAAAGCCCTTCTGTATGAATTAGAATTTTATGTGTATTATTTCCTTTTGTTTGTTTGAATGTAACGTATTTTCTATGAAGGTATGAATTAGTGTTTTCTTTTTTCCTGCAGAATCATGTTCAGTAATTAAACATTTTTTAAAATAATATGAAGAAGATATAAATGGTCACAATTAAAACCAAAGATCACTTATACGTAAAAAGCAATTTTCTAAGGTTTTCAGTGCTGTAATACAAGTTGTAAATTTCTATTTACATTGCATCAAAACTGTATAATGTGCTTAATTTATGTTTATGATTATTCCCATATTATCTGAAAAAATATATTGTTTAAAATAAACAAATCGCTCCAATTTGTTGTTGTTTTTCATAATAAAACATTTAAGATAATCTTACAAAAATAATACACCTTTTACTTTGCGTTCCAAAATTTGAGAAAAATTCATTACTGAAAATGATCCCAAAATTTGTAGAGTGTATTTAGTCACTTTAAATTCATAATGATAATAATTTATGGTTCCATAACTTCATTAATGCGATAACCTCTACTGAAAAGTTTAAAATATGTAATGTTAATTGGATAATGAATTGGATAAAAAGTTGAAGTTTTTGAAGGAGGAATTTATGCAATTGGGCAGTTCTATTATCTCATTCTAGTAATTTGGGCTCTATTATGAATAAATGTTAACTATTTATATAAATAATACAAAGAGGAATAAGAAAATTATAGGGTATTAGAAGCAACAGATCACTAGTATTAGCAGTGTACACAAAGCCCATATCAATACATGTACAGCAAAGCAAGCAACCATAAAGTACTCATGCCTATAAAGTAACTTTTCAACGCTATGCTCACGATAACTCAAAATATATCTTAGCATAAACAATGGTTTAATGTACATGTATACTAATCAAATTAGATTTAGCATGATGTATGATTGTCAGTGATTTTTCTCAAGTAAATTGACAATAAGATTTAAAGATCAAATTATGGGGTCGGGAGTGACTTTCGGCACTTCTATTACTTAGTGGTCGTGAGCATTTTGGTATATTTAATATGAGCTGAGGGTGGATAGTATAGTTAAGAAAAGCATTTCATTAAAATAATTTTCGTGTTAGGGTGCACTTGCTGGAAAACACTCTGTTTGACAACACAAGATCACGTGACCGGGTATGATGTATTAGTTTCAAAACAAGGGGATCTCCCGTAGTAAAAACTCCAATTTCTTCTTCGATATGTGGGTATATTAGGAGCTTTGAAGTAATTTTTATTGTTCCATCAGTTCAAGATCATTCTTCGCAGATTGATAGATCTGATTGAAGATGTCATCCCGCTGGCATTTTTTCATAATCAAGCCGGTTGTCAAATTATATCGTCGGAACAAAGCACATTTTGCCTTGTATTTTGTATTCATAATTGGTATGATTAGAAATGCATATTACTGTAGATTACAAATATGATAATTAAATTGCTTTAAGTCAAAAACCCTCGGAGATATTGAGGGAAATGTGAGACCACCTTACCTTTCGTGATTTATCGTCAGCCGGCTTGTCAAAACGTTCTCGGTATGTCACAGTTATAATTTATGCATGTTGTTGCCATTTTTTGTTTACATTGAAAGAGGACGAAAAATACCAAATTATGTTCTAATGTATTTCAGGTACTGTGTATTCTCTGTCATTATAAAATATCGCTTGTTATAACTTGATACATATAGATTAGCTACAGCTATGCGTTTTACTTGCTTCAAACCCCATTTCTTGATTTTTAAAAATGTGTTCAGTGTAAAGTGTAAATATAGTTAATTTTTCTTTAAAATTAGCATCAAGATTAGCAAGTTGCTAATGTGCGGAAAAAGTTGTGTGAGCATATCAAAGCTTATTTAATGAATAATAAACTCTATTGTTGTTTTTACCATTTCTTATCAACTTTATATCTTTAGTCATGGGCAAAGTGGAAGTACTCCGATCTTAAATGGAGAAAGAAACAACAAAAAATCACTTATTTACATATACAGAAAAAGTATAAATCTGTGGTTGAATTTCACAATGTGAAGGTATAACATTATATGATTACTACCTTGAATGAATGAAAATAGTGCTGATTTCACATGCTTTATAATTTATGTAACGTAATGTTTATTTGTCATGAGACACCTTGGATTATGTCAGATTACTTTCATTACCTGTCATCAAATAAAAGCTATATGCGCACAAGTATGTATGACATGAAAATTTTCGTTATATGTATCAGTCTTGTGACATAAATTTTCCTTGCTTATATATGTATTTTATGGTGCTGGGTGTTATTGTGTTTTAATATTAATTCTTTTAAGATTTTATTTTAATTTGATTTAATTGTATGATACATCTTATAGTGATTCATATTGGATAGTTATATATGGAATATGAATGACTTGTTTAAAAGTGTTCTCTTACTGTGTTATGTTCAGTTTTACATTTGATCTTTAACATAATTATGGGAATAGTTTTGTTTCTCACAAGTGAAACGTTTAAAATTGTCTGTGTTCAAGATAAAATATTAATAAGAAATCTATCGTGAGCAGACTGAAGATTCTTTAATATTGGTGAGGTTATATTTATTGCTTTGATTTGTAGAGAGAACCTTTTCCAATAATGAATAATGATGATATCAGTTATTGAAATTGATGGAGATAACTGTGATATCAATATATGAAAACAGTAGTGCTTAGGTCTTATATATATATATAAGTATGCTGTTTATAAAGTTTGTCTTCATAGTATTATCAAAATCGACCATGTTTTTAACGTTTTAACTGATACTACAATTGAATAGCTGTATTACTGTCAAATGAATTCATAAAAGCATTATTATTATACAAAAAATATTCATTTATATATCTAGGCAATTATCAAATTTGTGTGTTAAAATCATCATTCTATTATATAAATGAGACTTACTACCTATACAATAATAAGCATTCTTTTTCTCATCATTTTGCTTATCTATCTCAGTTGTAAATGGATGTAATATACTATTTAAATCACTTCATTGTAAAGAAATAAATGGAAGCCCAACAAACCGGCCAATTATAAGATTGTCATTCAGTGAATTCAGTTTGTTGGGTCCAGCTTGGGTACATTAAGTTTTAATTGTTGTCTGTCAGCCTGAATTGAATCTTCTATCAGATAATTCCCACAGGAGAGAAATAACTGAATCTGCTTTAGAATTACTTGCAATAGCTTATTCAATTCATATTGTTTTCTTTTGTGATGAGTATGTTTCAGACTCTGGTTACATTTACTGATGATTATTAATCTATTTAGAAAGTGAATAGGTTACATATTTCAAGCGTGAAAGTATCATGGCTCAGGGCTGCCATTGTTGAATAAAGATGATTATAATCTCTGATCAGATTTATCAACATGTTTCTGGATATTTACAAATGATACCTGGATGTGTAGTATGGTTTCTTGAAACATCAGTCAGGCCAGAAGAAATAAAATGTGGTTGGCCAATTACATGTATATGCTTTGGTGTAAGTTAATCTTTAAAAAGGATAGTTATTTGATGATAATGAAAATGATAAATTTTATTTATAGTGTATAGTTTTTATTTTTCAATTGTATTCTTGATGACAGCCGAAAAATAAAACCTATACACTATAGTTAATGAGACCTAGTGCTGTAGCCCAAATACATGTACATTGTATATAGAATATTTAATATAAGTTTTATTGTAAAGTCATATAACATTAAATAAAATAGATGAATCTATTAAATATGGAAAATATAAGTAACAAATGTCAAATAATTAGTGCAGGTATATTTTTTTTATTACAGAAACAAAAGTTTAATGCAGGATATATGTGATTCATCATCACAAAAATGTAGACTTGTAATCAGACTTCAAACTGTTGAAATATTTTGTCCCAAACATTTCAAGATCCTCCTCCAAGTAAAGAGAATGCATCTCAAATTAGACTTTTCTGCAACCACAACTTCTTTCCCTCCAACTGCAAGCAGCACAGTTTCAACAGTGGAGGAGTGAGTCTATGTGAAATCTGCCACCTATATTGACAGGTCTCGTGCAATTTTTAACCAGAAGATATTCAAACTCAGCAAAAAGCTGTAGTCTATGTTCTGCGTCTTTTGTGCATGATATTTTGAGGCAGACGTCTTTTTCACAAGGAGTACCTGATGTTTTGTTATTGATGGCGATGATGTTTCCGCAGTAACAAAAGGATAACAGGTTTAGGCACAAGCTGTTGGTTGAGAAGATTTTTTAAGTATGTTAAAATTGTGCATTCGAAAAAGATAGGATAATTTACATCAATAAAACATGAAGCTTTCTTCAGGTTAGCAGATGCATGATAGTCAAATATCACTTTTGAAATATACTATTGCAGTTCCTATTTATTTCTAACTGTGTGACTTTTACATGAGAAATATTTTACTGCAATGCATGAAGTATAATATTGAGTGTGTAGTTGAATAAAACAGGTAACAACAAAACTCTACAGCTGTACTACTGTTTTGTAAGTTGATTACTGTTGTAAAAATTTTGTTACTTTGTAGTATATTAAGACCTGGATTTGTTCAAGGAGAGCAACAATCCCTGATCTCATTTCGCTCAAAACTTGAAAATATTACACCTGTGCTCACTGATAGTCGAGTGTACTCAACTGAAAACTTTACGAGTAGTGAGGGAGGACTAGTACATACACATTGGAAGAGCAAATTGAATATACATGTACATGACAAGTATTGTTTTACATGATTAAAGCATTAGGTTACATGTTAACAATCCAAGATTGGGACATATTAACGAAGCATATGAGACTGTTCATGAACTTGAACAAAAAATGACTAATGAACCGAAAAATACCTATTGTCATGTAGAACTAATATTTGCAGAATAACAAAAGATATTCCGCATATTCACAGATTATAAAGGAATAGTAATTTGTGATTACTATCTGAAAACTGGATACCTTATATTAGCAGCCTTGTTGGCATTGAGTCTGGGATAGTTTTATGATATTTGTTTTAGCAAAAACAATTACTGTATTGGATATTGATGTAAGGACTTCGTAAGAGGTGAGCATTTGTTGTCGTTTTATAATTCACTAATCAATGTGCTTTTAAGATTTTTTTCTCTTCACAATTCAAGAATCAATGTACATCTGCAAATAGTCAGCTAAGCACCAAACCTGAAACTGAGCATTAAAGGTGAGAAATGTCAAATTGTAGATGTTCACATGCATTTTCTACAGGATTTTCTCGTTCATTATTAAGAAGCGAAATGAACTTAGCATGACTTAATTATCGAGGGTCTATTGTAAATCGTATTTAACTTCAAAGTCTGTGTTTATACGTATTGGTTACATTTGATTATTTTGCTTTTTCTTAGTTGTTTTAAGTTGATAAATTTTCAATAAAAGTGTTTGATATCTAGGGTAGGTCTGAAACAATCGTTTGTGACATAAAATGGAAGAAAGTCTTAAGTCTTTATAATTGTGAGGTTGACATGAAAAATATTACTGTATAACCTCCAATTAAGACTACATTGTACATGTACCTCTCCTGGAGGCCGCCTTTACTACCATTATTCGCTATCCCAAACGTTCATAAAGAGTTCAGCATGAACCCTCAAGAGAGACCACCTCTATTGCAACCACTTTAGGTCAGCTCGTAGGATGGTCGAAATAGAGATCTTCTACGGATAAAAAAACAAGGTAGAGCACAATATTCACTTGCCATGTATCTATTAATGAAGGATATTCTCTTAATAACCTTTAATACCTGAGCGTAAAACAGTAAGAACATAAGTTATTGTAAAAACAATAGAGGTCAACTACCAGGTAGCTGACAAGGCTGACCTGGCTAATTACACCCAGCTAACTGCCTCTTGGCATGGAAATCCATGTGGGCCAAAAATGTCAAGGGATTCAGTCCTTCCTCTTCTACAATATAAGGATTGTGAGGTGTGTACATGTATTGTGGTTTGGCTGGAGGGTTGTTGGGATGGAAACTGGTATATGGTATTTGTAGGGTATGTAACAGAATGAATAGGTTTAAATTATGTCAGTTTGAGGATTTTGAAAGGAGCATTCTAGTGTGGAAATGTCAATAAGAATAGATTTATATGAAATATGAAAAGTATCTGATTAAGAAGAATTTTGAGAAGTATGTGATTTGAGTGTCCCAGTCTACTGTGCCATTTATCAATATAATGAACAGAAAAAATTGATAGGACTACCTGTACTTGGTTGAGTGGACTTGAGAAAAGAAACAAAGCGAACAAATGAAATTGATAATAATGATGCCAACAATTTGTGTTACTACCACATAGAGAACACGTAAAAGTGGTGAATTCTTTTTGTACATAGACATAAATAGGAAGAATGGATTTCCATTGAAAGTATTGAGATAATATCAATAAGAATCAATTCATGTTGATGAAAGAAAATTTCTTGGCTCAGAAATGAGAAGGAAATGATTTTGCCGCTACGGTAGCATTGCGCTACCGTAACATTGCGGCAGCTGTTTTTTGCTAATCAAACTTGAATCTTTTTACAGAAATAAAATGTTAAGATCACGTGCATGATAATATTCAAGATGACGTTAGAAAACATAATACATAATGCAAATTTTAGATGCATATGAAATTCAGTGAAAGATTCAGAAGGAAACTGAATTGTCGTCTACAAAAAGTGTGTGTGTTATGATAGAAAACTAGATGTGCAGACTGCATGGCTTTTTTGTTGTCAATGCACAGTTTGGTTAAATGCAATGTCGATGGAAGATCAGATATTTCGAACAATAAGAATCCATGGTAATGTGTTAAGAAACTGAAATTGATGCAGGTGACTTTTGGGTAAGGCAGATGGGAGCTCTTAGCTGTAGTCTTTTCTGCATTAAAATTAAATGGTCCATTCCATGCTTGTTAGCGGACTGCATGCACATAATTTGACTTTTATAGTTGTTTAGACAGATAGAGGCACTGGTAGTTACTTTCATTAAAAGCTCATGCTGATCACCATCTTGGTAGATCAGACCGTTCATGGTAAGTACAAGCTACCCATGAAAATACAGTATGTAGTTCTTCATCTTCTAAATTTCTTGAGATCATAATATTAGCTTCACCGGCTTTGGTCTGCATTTACTTAGATTGTGTAATGATTATACAGTGATAACGGTATATGAAAACTGAAACCAATTTCAGAGATGTTACTTATATACATTAATGGATGTTTTGCTGTATTGGGGTAATGTGAAAGGTAATGTGCTCTATGCACTTATAGAAAGTCCACTGATTAAAAATGACAATTTTGCCAATTTACTTTAGTGGTCTTTGTGGAAATTACTGAAGTTTGTCATACCAGACATTTCATTTGGTTACACAGCCATTTTACTTGTGGAAAGACATTCATTGTATTTTGAACTGTGTATGATTAGATTGAAGTGGACAGCACTCTATTTTACGATACAATACCATGATGTATTTTATTCAGTATAGTTTCATTCATTTGAAAATGTGAATTTGTAAACATCATCCATCATGCTTGTCAAATTCAAAATAATATATTTTATACAATCTTTGTATTTAAAAAATCCTGGGGGTCAAAGCAACCTTGACTTACAAATGGGACATGCAGACGAATGACCAAGATTGTTTTCCAAATTATAACTTTTCAACATGAAACATATGTGAATCTGAATCAAAGAACGTAGTAATCATCTAGTCATAGACTCCCCTCTTTAGTGTGTCCATTTATGGTCATTATGATCACTATCTGTGTGATAATTATGCTATATACTGAAATGACCACATGATTGATGTTTTTATCATGTCTTGCAGGCGACCATGAGCTTATTAGGATTTTAATCAAATTTTAGATTAGAAGTTGACTACACGATTTTTTTTAAAAATATTTATAAGTTGGATTTAGATACACCTTAAATCTCCCTCATTTATGACAAAAATTTGTAAGTTACTTGGAATTTCCTTTTATTTAAAAAAGTTTTAACCATAAAAAAGTGTTCAATTTACCAATAAAGAATGAAATTAGAGAGGTAAGTGCAAGCATCAATGTGCAGTTCATGTTTCCTTTCAGGTCATGACTGACTACTAAATCAGGTTATCAAACTAACACGAAGCAATAAAATGTTCGTGCAACCATTGTTCGTCAACTTTTGCATTTTACTGTACCAATTTACACGAAAACATCATGTCCAAAAGTAACACGCCGGTAAAAGTTTATTGAATCAATGAAGACGGGGCAAGCCCATCAATCTTTTGGTCTTGGTTTATGGGTCAGTTTTACAGCCCCCTCCCCATAGCAGGCAGGCTGTCATGAATGGTGAGGACACGCCAATAATGGGTAGTTGTATGACGGTGCCCACCTGGTCCGAAACCTGTAACTTGCTAAGTGGCAATGGCAGATTGGTCGTCCCTTACTAGGTATTGTTACCCCAGTTCTGCATCTTCTGAAAATGTTCCTTGATTATTATTATCTTGATAACTTGATTTTGTAAGGTTATTTGAGTAGGGCAGATGATGTTTTGGAGCAAAGTTGTGAAAACTGTGTAAAGGGAATTATATTACATGTACACCTGCTTATAAGGTGACAGCATTCTCATATTGTAAATAAAAACTTCAGTCTTTTTTCAAACCCAACAAAGGATGTGCCTGCTCAAGTTAAGGTTGATGTGCATCTTTGATAATATAGTTTGTTTGATGTTGTAAATGGCCACAATTACAATTGTATATGCCGAAATTACATTTGAGATCTTTGGACAATGATTCCGCTACTAAATGTCAAACATAATGAGTTTAGAAAATCAGCTTCAGAGAAAGTTCTTAAAGAAGCCGCTATGATCTGATTTAATCTCACAGGGCAGTGAAATGGACAAGACGTGTACTAGATCCAACTCCACAAAGTTGTAAGAAATGAACAAACAATTAGATCTAATTTACGACTTTATTTGGGGAAAATTACCTATTGTAAGTTATTTAGGTGTAAAAATGAATGTGAATGTTTAATGACGGTGAGTTGTGATGGACAAAGAACGGTGATTAACTCCTCTTTCTGCTGGCAGGTGGCGTTAATTCAGGCCTTCTCAGGTGAATTTATCCTTAAAAAGGTAGCGTTAATTTAATTTCCTAGCGGTGGTCGGCGAAAAGTCACAACATTGTATTCATGGGAGAGTGTTATTATCGAAGGACTTGAGTATTTGAGTAAACATAAACATCAACTGTGTGATTTTAAAGACATAAGCAAAGTTTACAAATGTTATTTGAGCATAAGGTCATAGCAACTTGGTGATTTTTAATCCCCGTTATAGCTAGTCTAGCAACTAAAATGCGCATGGACATTTCATGTAAGAATTGTTAAAAGTGAAAATAGTTAATAGAAATTATTATTACACAATAGTAATGCTATCCATGTATTATCTAACACTGACAATAGTAATAACCTATTTTAGAACTTACAATTTTAATCATGGTAACCCTCAAATGGCTATGGTTATAAGAGAAAAGATGTGGCAAATAATGCATCAATACAAATAGAATAGCTACGAAAGACTGTTCAATGAGGGATTCAACATTGCATTGCATGACAGCATCATTTATTGCACTTCCATATTAGGAATGAATGCACTGAGCTATTTTCAGATCTGATTTCATCATAATAATCATAAACCCAGGTGTGGCTCAAACTGAAGTTCAATTGCCATTGGGGAAACTGCGCAAATGAATACAGTATTAAAATCAAGTTCATTGTCAATGGCATGGTACATACCGTCCTTCATAGAAGACTTTTTGGTTAAATCATCTGAATTTTCAAACCTTGTAAAAGAGGGCGATATGAACAGGAGCAATAAAAGAATGAGCATTTCTTCACATAGTAGAAAAAGGCCAAAAACGACAGACCAAATACTGGTAGTCAATTTGTGCTGGGATTATTCACACAATACAAGCTCAATCAACATATGCATTTTCTAGTCTCATTCCAGGCTAAACAATAATATTACTAGTGTCTATAATGAATAGTCTCGATATAAGTATGGGTCTTGGTCATATTTTATTGTGAGACAGGTGCGTTCTGTATGTTACTGTGTGTCATACATGCACCTACATTGCTCAGATTGTGTCCTTGGCTCCTCATCTTCTGGTGATTAATGCCTTTGTCATATGACATTAATTGGACTTATAGCTAAGGACAAGGGTTCCTATCTCTAGGACCAAGTAATTCACCTTAAACATTGCTTCTTGACTCAACATGACATCTTTTATTTGAGTTTGAAACACAAGTATATCAAAAGCTTAAATTGCGTCACAAACTGGGTGTACGTACTTAAGTGTCTGAATGTTATTTTCATATAAAAGTTCAAAACAGATGTTCATTTATTAGGCATATTGCTTAATAATCATGATGATATGCTCATGCACTTTTATTTATTGCATACAGACTTTGGATACACACGACCAGGACATGATCCAAAACAGGTACATTTGTATTTGTTCTGCATGCTAAATTCGATTGCATTATAAAACATTCACGATAATAACTCACTCATAATTCGATAACATCTGAATCTTCTGTTCCTATGATTTATTAGTACAGTTTTATCATTTCAAACTTGAGTAAATATTTCTGATGAAAAATGTATGTACAGCCTACCGTTGTATTGCAATGGACTTAAATGTGTTTATAATTGTGTAATGTTATTTCTCTCATGCAACGAAGATAATATTATTGCCATTACTGATATCAAAGTATGATGATGATTTTATTGTAATTATGAATTTGTCCACATATCATGATATCTGAAGCATGTCAAGTCCCCAAATGAAAGGCAAATCAATAATACCAATTACCAATAATTATTGCTATAGCTCAACCATGAGCATTTACATATTATATGCTGATTATATTCGAAAACATATCATTTTGATTTCAATATTACAAAATTATTCTGTCTTAAAAAACTTTCAGTTGATAGTAATTATGCATGGTTTTCTCTAGCCAACTAGAATAACCTGGTTTTGTACCCACATAATTAGCTTGGAATCGAAACCAAGTGGTATTGAATCAGGTGTTGATCTCGAGGAAAAGTAACCCAAGAAGATGTTAACCACCAGATGTTTAATCTTGCCTTAAAAGGAGACTTTACAGTGAAATCTCTACTAGGGGACTTAACCTGCCAGGACCTGAATCCCAGCTATTAAAATTGTTTCCAAGAAGGTTCTGTATTTTAGACTGTACATGTATAATATAAGTCATCATTATCCACGTAAAAGAGTTCAAGTTACAAAGGTAGTAATTTTTCGTGCTACTACATAGTACATAACCATGGAAATGGCTATCTACATTTACCTCTAATGGGCATATGCCACTCATGGGAAGTTCTGTGTGAAAACATGAATAGCAAATTGACTTTCTTGTCTTTTTTGCGTCTTTTTCTTATTGAGTCAATATTGAAAGATGTTAGGTATTGCCTAGCCTAGGTATTGCCATTAGATGAAGACGTCTGGCAGTGTTTTTTGTATAATAACATGAATGAATTTTGAATGCTAGCATTCACAGACTTAAAAGGATTCTTACTCAACATCTTTGCCTACTACATCTATGTCAAAACATCACCTATCGGACCCCTACTTTAGGAAATGAAGATTTTAAATAGAAATCTATTGATTGTTTGATGGTTGATTATCTTATATTATCTAATAGTGTTTAACCTGACAATATATATTTTTCTAATATTTTAATATATCCAGCACATATATTTGTCTTTACCAGCTTTTCCTTCACACTCAGGTGTGATGTGGTTTTCCCATGTCTCCACAACAGTGAGCAGTTTTGAGTGATGATGCAACTGCATGAGCAGGTACAAACAAACACAAAATAAACAATATTGCTTTGTATATTGGAGACTGAAGGTATAAACAGTGCTATGACAATCCACATTCATATGGAGTAAATGGTATACTTAATGTGGAAAGTTCATTTTAACTACTAAAACTACCTTTCTAGGAAGTGTGCATCCAACCACTATAATTACATGTATAGTGCAGTAGTTAATTACATTAAAATCATAAGGTTCATGAAAATCCCAGCTGAAATATACTCTACCATGTTTCTTTGATGGCATTGTTATTTTTATCATGAATGGAAATTTATTTAGTGCAATATTTTATCGTCATTGATATATCTATATATATTTGGCTTTTTTGGGAAAATAGATATAGAATAGTATAAAATGAGGTTTTCTATGAAAAAAGAGATGTTTTATATGGTAAAAGCTGCAAAAGAAATACCAATTGCGTCAAACTTCAATCTTTATAGTTTTTAAAAGTCACATACATTGGGTCAGTACATATTTCAATCGATCGTTCATATATTTAGAAGCTACATTTATTGAGTTTTACTCAAAGGAAGATGACTGACGCAGTTAAACTGCTATTACTGTATGAGTCATAATGAATGAGTATGATGTGTTTACTCTCTCAAAGTTACATTTTGAAATTTAATTAAGTTTTATTTATTCACTACTTAGAAATAAGAATAGAGTGCTATACTTCTGCTGGTCATCGTTTGAAAATTCAGTTAAACAATTTTTATTTTGTGTGAAATCTACAGAATTCTAAGACTCGTTGGTTGTAAGAGCTCTGTAAAAACTCAAACTCAACGTGTTCAGAATAACATATGTATATATCATTGCCTCTGTGCAAACATGTCTAATACATCCTTAATGATATATGTTATTTTAACATATTTACATTGAATGAAAAAACATGGCTACCTAATACTGTTCATATTTGATTTATTTGTGTAAATCATTAAATGTGCTCTTTCAATTGATCTTTCTTCACATGATATAAGAAGGGACCGTAGTTTTTGCTTCAGCGTGTGTGCCATTTAGGTCCTTTCAGTTTGTGCTTTATACTCATGCCAAAAGCAGATAACTTTTCTGTTGACTGTTGGTGATATAAATTAGTAGATACCATCTTCGAACAAATTAATAACATTGTTACATTTATCAAATCTGCTTAGTCATTAATTGACTAGTTGTTTGGGTTAGTGGGTAAAGGTATTTAAATGATGCGCATTGCGTTGAAGCAATTTATATCCTGATCAGCAATATTACGTGTCTTATGGGAATTAAGAAAAGGTATGATGACGCCAAGAAAAAAATGTGTTGTCGATTCTATAACTTAGGTCAGACTTAGTCTTAATCTTTGAAAAAAAACATGTCCATATGACTCCATTTTTGAACATCCTATACTTTAATTGCAACCCTGTCATAATTAATGCTACTCATATACAATGTATATATATGAAAAGAGAACATATGTATTAAGATTGTAGATTGATAACATTGAAAATGCTGTGTTATAATGACAGGTCCATATGGGAATCCTTCATGGATAGGCAGTATGATCCAGAATGTTATTCCCTGTTTATCAATTATGTCATTATTAAATTGCTGCTTCATACAAATTAGAAGTATGAGAAGTAGCAAACTCATCAGTTGAAGTTTTTGGATATTAATCTTCACTATCTGTATTTTAACTAATGTGTTCCATGAATAATAAGTTTATATGTGTTCCATGAATGATAAGTTTATACACAGTTTTTACATTTGCTTGCTATATTTTTACATGCATGTTGATGAAAAGATCGATTGAAGATACAAAGAAGTGCCCCTGTATTATTCATATCAACCATTTCATGTGGTACACTTTGGTATGAAATATAGACTCCCACATGCAGAAAAGCAGTAAGAGACAAAGGAGTGAAAGTTATAAACAACACTTCTGAAATTATGGAGACAATCTGCATTGGAATTATGCTATTAACATGGATATTTGTGATTAAAATGAAGATCTGTGGAATAGTCATATGATTATATCAGCATCCTATTACATAAAGTCACTCAGAATAAAAGCATGTCTTCATAGAACATTTATGTCCCTTATCTGAACTGATTATCATGGTAATATTGTTTAACGAAATGTTTAATGTAATAATCACATAGAAAACTTCATTATATTAAAAGGCTTAAGTTTTGGGGTTTTGTGGAATAATTAGTTCATTTGACAATCAACATATTGAGTGTTGATAATCGATGTTTATTATAATGAAATTGGTGGATGAAGACAGAGAGAGCTCTTTTGAATTTAATGGTTAAGTTTCGTGCTGGATAGAAGATATTTGCGATCAACCTTTCTTTTCATTGTGTAAGGTGTGAATGATTACAATAATTATTGTCATAACGTGCGTCATTAACTCAGAGAGTAATCGGTGATTTATCGCCAGATGAACGTGAACTGTCTAGCGTGGGATCTGTAAACACTACTTAAAGCATTTTTAAAGGTAATTATCTTTGTAAAAGCAGAAAAGTAGGTGTATTTTACATAAAGTCATCCAATTCGTTGTAAATTCTCATCAATTATAATCAAATCAATTTTAAACAGATGAAAGACTGTCTGCTTCACTCTTGTAAAGAATTAGTACATCAGATTCCTCAACTAAATGAAAATACAAGTGTAGTTTTCTCTTTTATCTAAATTAATAGGTGATCAGAATATGAGTAGCTGTTGCCCTTTTTTAAGCAAGCAAAGTACCAAAACAAACGAGCATTTTATGGCTATAATCAAGGCATGCCGTTCATATTCAATTATAGATCCACATTGTTGTTGGCTGGTTGTTGTTGTTGTTGAAATATATCATTGACCAACACAATTCAAACACAATATGTATATTGTTTTGTTTCACATGAATGTGCAGGTTAGATTGTTTTCTTTTTTGACATGGCAAGGAATATTTTACCTAATGATAGATTCAAAATGATTTCATCTGTGTTACGCCAACAGGTGTGAATATTGCAGACACATTGTCATTACCCACACCAAAGATACTTGGATGATATCAATTATGGATGTGGTAGCATCGTAGACCTAGTGTGTAGCTCTCGGAAGACGTGCTAATGGTAATAATAACAGGAGTGAAGGCGACTTGGTCTGTTATTTGTCATAATTACGACAGATAACTGTTCTTTGCCAGGGTTACATTTATCTTTACATAAATATTTCATTTGTTCTTGCACATTGATCACATGGCTTTTGATTTTGCACATTCGATAAAGAATCATCAGTGGTAGCATGATTTCATGTACCAATAGATAAATTGTATTATTGTAATTGTATTGTAATTGCTTCCCCGCAAGGTAATGACCTAAAGTTTCAGTTCACGTTGAATTGCTTATTGTATCCGCATAAGGATCGATACGGACTATAAAGGTGTTCTGCAACTTAAGCGTAGTTGAACAAGTGGCACTTATTGCCATGCTGTGATATTTTCAACAGAAATAATTACAGTGGTGCGTATTACAATGCAGCAAACAGCCCACTGCATTAGGTCAAAGGCTGCAATGAGATTGATTACGTCCCAGCTCATTGCCCGCCTGCCCATAATGCACACCTTGTCCATAGTGGAAGACTCCACCTGAGTTTTTGTGAATAAAAGCCCAACCTAAAGAGGGGAATTCAGATCACATTGTATTGTTTCCTGCTTTGTAAAGTGTGTTATTGTGCGGCTGCATAATCTATGTTGTTGAAAGCCTTGGGCATGTCCAGTTGAAAGTTGTGATCCAGCAACTTTTGTTTGTGGCAGTTGAAAGGATTTCGATAAATTCTTTGATCTTTATATACTCTGGTCTTTTTTTAGGCATTGAAGAGTTTAAGGTAGTTAGACTATTGGTTATCTAGTGATGAAACAGTGGTCAATATCCTTCGATTTCCAAAGACGCAAAAAATGTCTAATTTGTAGATGGAAATAGTGCTGTCTCAGAACCAGCAGTTGCATTATCAGGTTCCCATATACACTATCAAAAGCCTAGGGCAAGTCCAGTAAATAGAGAAGAGCATTGTTGGGCATTGTGTAAATGTTTGTACTTTATTTTGAGCTGTTTAAGTTAGAGACACATCAACTGTAAACAGTTTCATTCTTGCTGACCTGTGGTGCTACTCTATGAATGGACACGTCCTTTAGGGCCAGGGCTGTATGTTCTTTACAGTGCAACTAATTTATATACATTTTTGTACAGACGGAGATAAGTTAATGTACATTTGAAAGAAAAACCATAACATGAAGTGATCTATTCAGATTCTATAATCTGAAAGAATCGTATAATTTCTTAATGGACAAATTTAGATATGATTGAGATAACATTATTTTTCTTATAAATGAGTTCTTCTTATTACAGAATCATTAGAATGACCTTAATGGTTTTGACAATGGAACACGCTTATTAAAGATAAATATTATTTTTTCTTTCAAGTGTCATTTAATCATAGAGTTCTCGATGTGACTATTTTAGAATTTAGAAATTATTTCTAAGCACTTATTTAACTCCTCGTGTGTAATTTAAGGGATATAATAGATAGCATATTTTAGCATGGTTTGAATGGCAAAGATTTCAATACTATGATTATTAAGTAATTAAATCCTTGTTACATTTGCCAAATAGAAATAACATGATGAAGTGTCTCTTTGGCTGGAGTTAAGAGGATAATGATGATGTTTTAACAAGATATAACAATGATATTTTAAATTATCAATTTATTAAGAAGAATTAATGTAATATATAATTCAAGCATCTGTATGATAATGCTCAATTTAGGTCTAAGTATGAGTAGTGAATTAGAACTGACAACAGTCTCCAAAATGCTTCATAAGGAGTCTCCTACTGTTCTTTATTGAAATAAAATTACTTCATGTAATTTTGCATTTAAAAGTAATTGACCAAAATAAATGTCTTATTATTAGTGTAGTAGATATACATGTAGATAGGCCAATTATTTATAAAATAAGACTAACTGACTTTTCTCTGCCTAGGTGGTTCACCTGGAGAGCTACAAAAAAAAAAAAAAAACAGATAAAAAACCTAACAAAGCTAGTGAAACCTATTGTTATGACATCTTCCATCTGCACTATTGTTATCTGTTGTCTTTGGGGTTCTTTATGACCCCATTATTCTTATTTAAGGATTGCCGTTTCTGGGGTAGCTTTTTATTTTACATGCTTGAAATCATGCATTATGTAAAGATCATGTAAGATGAGTAAATGAAGTATTTTTAATGAATTTAATTAAACACACATTCAATCACGTATCATACGTACATACTATGCACACATACAATTGTACATGTTCATATATTCATTCTGCAAAGTAGAAGCTACTTTCCTTCTTATATAATTAGCTTAGTCATTTTAAGACTGAATTTACTTACACTGTAAAGATATGATCATTCACAAGAGGAGGGCAGAATATTTTGCATGTTGTTTTTCCCACATGAAAGAAATACAGAACATTAATTTGTCATCTTCTGTAGCATCTTACAAAGGGCTTTACAAAGGGCACAAAATCTATGCTTGGAAATGGTACACCACACGATGTGTGTGATTAATTTGAAGACATGAAGTGATTTTTAACTCATATATATTCATTCTTAATGGTCCAGTGTTCTCATCTTCAATTAAATATTTTGTTTGATTAATTTGATTGTATTTTCACCTTTTTAATGTTTCTAGTTGGGCCTCAGATGAAATCATCGTTCTACCATTGTTTTTGTGTGTTCAATTGTTATTATTTCTGAGGATAAGTTAGCAATTTGTAAATGATTTTTTTTCTTTTGGTTTCAGATGGACACATACATGTATGCTTTGTGATCTATCAACATTAATACTAAGGAACATTCCATAACTCATCAAGGTTAGTATTTCTAGAACACTTGATTACGGTTAATTTATAAGTTCTAATAATAATGTTCAGGAACAAAACTGGTAAGAATCAAGAAAGTTTCAATATATATCGAATAAAATTATATTAAAAAAGAGAAATCCATTTTAGGTGTTTGCTTGCACTTTGAATCAAAGCCTTCAATATTACATAAATGTTTTGATTGAATTCTTTTCTGCTAAAAAATAGAATTATAACTCAAACCAACTGCTTGAAAAACTTGGAAGCCAGCTATTTAGCAAAAAAGCAACTTGAGACGTTAAATCTTTATGTATATATTTGGAGCGTAATCCGTTTCAATGCGATAGTGTAATTTGATCTTTGTAATTTGTGAATGGGTTTAATAGACGAGTCTAGAAAGGATAAAAAATTCCTGAACTCTGAGGGACAATAGGAAACTACACAAATTTGATTTGAAGATGGCTAATCAAGGTATACGTTATACGATATTATCTCTAACGTTACAAAGCAAGGAGATGTGTTTATATTTTGTTTAGGACCCTTTGTACATTAGAAAATTGTTGCTCCTCTAGCATGATCTAAGGATCGATATTTTCTTTGCTATTAGCGGTGTTCAATTGAAAAATAAGATTATACAGTCTTATATGGAAGGATGACTTAACAATTGTGTCATGTTATTTTTCACGGTATTTGATATATGAGACATGCATGTCGCGTTACAACCAAATGTGATGAAGAAAAGGAAAGCATTGTTTATGCTTAATGAGTTTTGAAGAGTATATGTATTTTTGTCTCAAACAAGAGAGTAAAGTTTAACTTAAAATTCTAATTATAGAGAATTATAGAGATAATGAATTTTTTAATTGTCATTTTCTCTCATAGTAAATGCACAAAACAAAGAAACCGCATGCTTGTACACGAAATTTACAATACAAGTGAAAGCCTTGTACCTGTATCTATATAACGAGTTTTGTCTGCACTAAATTGACTAGCAGGAAGAATGTTTTTCTGTATTTGTACACTCCCATCTAGTGTTTGTGTTTCCAATTTGCCGGCTCCTGTCACCGCTGGCAGAGGCTTTCTACAAATGCTTCTATCAAAATATAAGTTCAATCAGCCGCAATGTATTCAATGTAGTACAATAGTTGCATTATGCAATAATTTGTTAGCCATATAGACCCTTTGCCCCTTGGGGTGCCTGCACATGTGGGTGGCACTTGACGGCACATGTATGCTGTTTGTCTGCAGCACCTGTTGATGCTGAGGAAGGCACTTTTGAGGTTCATCAATTGTGAGATTGGTTGTGAATAGATTGTTTCGACAACTTCCAAAAACTTATATCTATACTTTACTACATAGTTAGAGATATTGACTGATACTGTTTATAACCATCCAAGGGCCCAACCCCGAAATTGGGTCCATATCAAAATTTAAACTATTGAAATTCAAATGTAAATGCACATTCATGTTCAAACCCATCCCCCAGTTTTCAACCGAAATGCCTATGAGTAGTTGAATAGTCATATATAGTATATTTTTCATGCATTCGATTTTCTCCATTCTCTCTGTAATTGAAATGTTTCTTTTGATGCACAATTAACTCACTGAATGGTTATAATTTTCATAACATTTACTAACAGTCCAAGTGATTTGTAACAAAGTCATTTAGCGTAGTTAAATGCTACTTATTTGTCTCTCCAAGGTCTTATTATTTGAATTCTTAAGGACTTCAATACAAATAATGCTAATTAACGAAGAGCCCCTCTGGACTTATTATTTACAAAGGTACACGATTTATAAATTGATACAGTTTCTGTAAATTACATTTTTTAAATGCTTAAATAGCACAAATGGATACACACACCAGAATTCTAAAGCTCTCGGGCTTAAAATGCAATTAGAGTGATTTGTAAAGTTTTGTATGCAGATTATTTCCATCTTTTTAGGTCCTTAGAAGAGTGTTGAAAAATAACATTATTAGGGTGGCCAGTTAAATTCAAAAATACATGTATTCTCCTAGTAACATGATTTGCTTAGATTTTGTAAATAATCTAGGAACACTTTTGTGAGAAATTTGGCAAAATAACCATCAAACATTTTTTGTTGAAAATCATAGAAGTACATACACATGGTGTAATTTGTTTTTCACTTTATTGATTCAATGGTTAAAATTTACATAATTAGCATTCATTCTGATGATATATATTTTAAATCTAAGTTTGGATGATCAATGAGATGAGTTTTGTCACTTGTTATCAGTCGCATATCTACTATTCATCATCTTAGAAGAGACATCTTTGTCTGTTCCTGGTAATGATAACATTGCTCAACGATATCTTAACATGTGTTACCACAGCGTAGTTGTTGTTGTTATTGATTGTATTGTTGCCTTTCTAGAAGCTGACCTTCAGACTGCACTAACATGATACATAATAAATCGCCTATCTTTTGGCACCTGCATTTTTGATCAATCTGATGACCTCTCTCTTATAGATTGCCTATTTACCCCATTATTCAGCTAATTGAATGTTCGTTTTATTCATTCTTTATTCTATTTGTCTTCAATTTACACTTCCATAGATACTCAGCTTTTAAACATTAATGTGTATTTTTCCATCCTTTGAGTATCCTATATAAGATACATAGATTAACAATAGTTAAACATCAATGCATATTTATTTTCACTTTGATACATTATTTACAGTAAGATCGTATGTAAATCTTTGTTTGTGTCTTACTATTTGCCTATAATTTTTGTTTGACACTTGCATAGATTTGGTGATTGATTCAGTTCAATAGGAAGAGCACTTGGTTTTCTGTCTCAGTTTGTTTTTCTTAATCGATATATGTCAGTATTTTATTAGTAGTAAGATTTTGAATGTATGGTTATGGTTGTATGTACTTTTCAATTAGCTCAATAATTGTATCCGATGGATGTTACCATTATTTGAAATATATTCATTTTCATCTAATGAGGAAATTAGAACTCATTGTAAGAAATGTTCAATTATTTACTTAAACGGTAATTGAAATTTATTGCATTATACACATCATTCTACAGGAGCAAAATCTGTACTAATAATCTAAAACAGTGGCCACTACATGTAGAAACCATTTCATCCCAACAGTTGTTTTGCATATTAATTTTTGTCATATAGATAAGTATCTGATTACAAATTCGAGTAAATCAGCAAAACAAGCACCAAGTCCAGTCTCATACATATGTTTCAATCATCACATGTAAAATTTCTTTCATGAATTTGTAATAATCAACTGCAAAAACAAGTGATATATCATTAGGTGTATGAATCCATGTCTGTGTCTGTGTTTTATTATTTATACATCTGCAAAATGAATGCTGTAATTGTTTCCAAGTATTGATGGTATTAATAAAGCATAACAAGTGTTGGCGGTATCCTCAAAAATTGAATTAACAAACGACAGGCAACCGACTGTAATCTGTACAATCGAGAGGCACTTTAAATGTTTCATGGATGTTTGCAATAAGATTCTTTCATAGATAATTGTACACAGTAGAAATCTTTTGTTTTATTATTTATAGGTTCTAATGTCAGATGAATAAAGTATTGTTATTGTTCATGCTGAATATTGATGATCATTTAGTTGATAATCTTGATATGATATACTGATGTTAGTCAGTTGTCAGTAGCATTGTTGAATGTAATGAATTGCATGAAAATCAATATCCAAAAGGATATATGTGATTCATTTATATCTGTATTCTATACACGTATGCACCTTAGGATTCATTATTATAAGTACATGTATGTTATTGCATTCGCCTGCATCGTCGGTTTTCACGGCTTGATCACTCACACTGCCTTTACAAGTCATTGTTCATACCAACCCATAGGCCAAGTTAAAGCTTTTATGTTGAAAAATAATTTTTGGGTTAGACATATGTCAAAAACAAAATCAATAGTCGGTTTTTCTTACTTATCTAATGAGATCGTACGTTTGACGTTTGAATTCCCCGCTGAACATTACGACAGTTGGCTTTGTGATTGGTTGGATATTGAGGTCAACTTCTAAAACGTTAAAACGGGTTGTGTCACAGCTATATAATGCGTATATAGCCGTGAGATATGACGAAGCCGAATTTTGTTACAGAAAAAAGAATTTACTTTCAAGTAATTGATCCATGCCTTCAAGTATACATGTACATAATAATAACAGTTGATTTAGATGCTAAGCAACCACGTTTGAATTGATGGTCATTATGCTATCTATAGAAAGGCAGTAATTAATCTTTTGTAAATGATCCAAAATAAATAGGATGATCTGCAATAACAAGTTAGTTCCATGTCCAACCACAAACTTCGGACCAGTTCAACATTGTTCAAGACAATTGTTCAAAGATCTTGAGTTTTCCATCTATTGTCTATATGATGAATTTATTTACATTGACTTCTGTGTCACTGTTAGGAATATGGTATGGAATAAAAGTCCACAGTAAAAAAAGCTATCCTCAACTGTTAATCAATGGATAGTAATTAATAGTAAAGAAAACAGATATTACATTTTGCTAGAGGTTCGATTGCTTTGTTTGTATGGAGCTGCAGAAGATTGTCAGACGATCGCATCGTTAAACATGTTGGGCATGGGAAAGTTACATTTGATAGAGCTGGAACGTTTTTTAGGTATAGATTAACACTGAGTTTTAAATGTGTATTGCATAGTCATGTAGTTGTGATCCCTAAAGTGTTGTATCATGAAGCTGAACAACAATTGTTGCAAGATTCCTTTGTTTACGACACACAAAAGGAAAAGATATTTGTTTTGCCCATCTATTCATGCTGCATGACATCATGTGTGTATCAACATCTATATCTTCGAAGCTCATAGGCTGAGTATAAACTATTTTGTTTAATAATAGACCTTGTCATCAATGTATGACTTGAAAAGTTTATTAAACAATCAGAACAATAATAACCATACATATAAGTTTTTGTTTAACTCTCTATTTAAGAATGATGATTATGTCCTTTCAAAGTAAAATGACGCCACACGACTGTATTCAGTGAATTACCCACACAAACTGTATGGTATTTACAATTCCACAATGTTCAAAATATCTGCTTTGTATTTGCCATCAGCAGTAGCAGTATATTGATATTTTATAGGTTTTGAGCATCACTTTTGATTGCCAAACGTTGAAACTTAATGGTTCAATGTACTGCATATTTTTAAAGCACAAGATAATTCTACTGAAAATCAAATCACTTTCAAATAAGGTTTAATTGTTATCACATGAAATCATCGTCTATCACCAATGCCACACAATACTCTACTTGACTCAGGTAGTATAAAACTAATGTAAATGAGAACTAATGATACAAATTTGAAATGTTAAATAAATATTGGAAGATGTTTGACTAGGCACATTTGTATCTTTTGTAAGTGTAGTGGCCATCAGACAAATATTTGCCATACTCGCTCAGGATGAGTAGACTCCGTGGTAGTCTATTGTAATTGTAATGACCACGCGATAGGTATTGATGATACAAATGTATGCAAGCAAAGCTTTAAAAGGGGATTACCTCTGAGTCAGATGTATACATTCATTGAAGAAGCATTTTGATTTCATGCAACACATCCTTTTTTCATCTAAATTCTTGTTTTCATTGAATGAATAATTTTGCCTAATTTTTCTTGCATGTTGCAGTCTGAGCTAGAATCCTTGCAATATATACTCTAATTTTATTAGAATTATTGTATTTTGTCAACATTTGTTGTCCTTTACAACATTTTGACAAACTTTATATGAAATGCTATTGTAGGCACATAGTTTATTAATTAATATGTTAAGCAGTTAACTAGCAATGTAAATGAATTTTCTGCTAGAAAATGTTCTACTATTGAGCATGTATCATAGTGGCGACCAGTGTGTGATTAATAGTATTGCAGCAGACGTGACATGTTACAATAGTTAAGTGTGAAGAGCTGTGAAGTGGTCAGTCAGCAAACACAGGAAAAAACATCTGTTATTGTATTGGGATGTGCTACCATTGACCCTGCTTACATTGACCATACCTAATGCATGAATTGACCATATGCATATTGATGGTCAATTGTGGTCAATTTGAGCATGTTTGTACATCTATTCATGGAGTTGCAGCCATTTTAACTTCATAATTTAAAAAATAATGTGTTCTTTTTTGTATTTGATTTGTGCAAGAATTGATGTTTACTCATAATAGTTCATCACTAGAAACAAAAGATGATTCTGTACTGGTCAATTTATAGTTACAAATCTGGAGGTAGAAGATGTGTTAGAACAAGATGAGGTGAAGATTATCTGATATGAATATATTAAGTTCTGCGAAAATCCTTTGCAAACACTAGAGCTGACAAGTTGTCAGAAGCGGCACACATCCTGGGGTCAATCTCATTTTGTTAATGGTAGACACTTGAAATCTTGTGTGTGTAGTGATGTAACTGATCATCCAAGTCAATACATTCGATACTTTAAATCTAATAATGTTGGAGAAGAAACAAATAGGTTTATATAATATATATTGTACAAGATGAACATTGGTTTCACCATGTTATGACGGAGAGACAATGAACAGGTGCGCAGTGAATGTTTTTTATGTGATCCTTTAAAACAAAATGCATGATAGATGAAGGTGATAATGTTTATGTAGTCATTAAAGATTAAGTGTACCTTACATGATTCAAGTCTAGTTTTAGTGATCAAATTATTTATTGTTAGCATGTAAAATGTTATTTTGGCCACCACAAGTGTATTGATTTGTCAATAAGTAATAAATATAAAAGGGTAAACATGCTGTTCTAAGTCAGCCCCCTAACCTAGAGTCAATTGTTTGAAATGTTTGTTGTTTATCTAGGAAAAGTGCTTTT
Organism: Streblospio benedicti; assembly: GCA_019095985.1. Taxonomy (NCBI): domain Eukaryota; kingdom Metazoa; phylum Annelida; class Polychaeta; order Spionida; family Spionidae; genus Streblospio; species Streblospio benedicti. Next base: position 15,983,275 of record CM032661.1, on the reverse strand, counting down.
CAACAGGTCTTTGATTGATTTTAACATATTATGGTGAACTGAAGTGATTTGTAAATATTTGAATTGAAATAAAGACTGGTTTATAGCTTTAGGAACATGGTTAGAAAAGACATTTTAAGCATGAAACGCATTTGGAGACGATATACACATGCGCAGACCCATATGATCCATACTTCCTTTTATATTAAGTGGTCGAAATGTATGATAATGAGATTCATTTTTCAAAGTTCATAACATATTTATTTATATCTTACCGGGGTAATTAAGTATGTTTTTACCATGTGACTGAAATGATTTCTAATGCTCCATTAACAAATGTGGATTTTTAAGTAGATTGGATAATAATTTGGTTATTCAAGTTGCTTGAAACTAAACATCCAAATTACCAGTCATCAATTTTAAGCTGCTAAACAATTTCACACTTTGCACAATGAACTTAAAATAAGTAGCTGTTGTTGTATAGTGTACTATCCATCATAATCAATCTAATGGCAAACTTGTTGATTTCCAAATATTTTTGTTCTCTAAATGAACGTTAGAACATGCAAAATAAATCATGTTTTCCCTATGGTGATAAAGATTTTTATTTTTAAGTTAGCACTATGAAATTTCAGTTGCAAATGTGGTAATTTCTGATTATTGTTGTTAATTTTATTATGTTACATTACATGAACATGTTAATCAAAGTTAGTACATCGTTTTATGAAAGGTATTTGAATATTCTTTAATTCTATTTTCAGATGTTTCCTAGCAATCATCACTGCATTACCATGGCAGCCTTCCTGTTTTGGATGGTGATAATGCTCCCGACAGGTAATTGCTCTCTTTATATTGTAGTTGTTTATTAGATGCTGAAGAACTATCTAACATAGTTTTAACTCTGGAGTTGCAACATTTCATGTTTATTCTGCAAGTATTGTCCATGTTGATCATTAAAGGTTATAGGCCATTCTAAAACATAATATGTTTGGCTGTATTTTGATAGGTACAACATTTATTAAACACTATAACACTACATGATTTCAGTGTTTAATAGTTTAGTTGAAAGTGGAAATCAGATATGCTCTTTTATAAATAGTCCAATTATATCAAATATCAGTCTGCAATGAAAGCGTGTCATATATTGAAGTGTAATCTATTTAATGAATATGATATCTATTGTGTTTTATGGTAAAGCATATTACATAAAGAAGTTTTTATCTCAATATGACACTGGCAGATCCAGATTTTTGGAAAACGGAGGGGTGGGGTGGGTAGGAGGAGGGTGGTGGTGCTCCCCGCACCCCACTGGATTTGCCACTTAATGATCAATTGAATATTCAGTAATATAAACAAGTAGTTTAGGATTAAGTCTACCTCGTACATTCTGTGAGAACTTAACCGTCTAAATTCAGTCCATGTGTATCAGATCCATAAATTTACTCATTTCTGAAATAACATTTTTATAAGAGTCCCCTTGCTTTAGTACATTGAAATACGAAATAAAACAACCTAATCATGAATATTATTCATGAGCGTGATTGGATTCTAAGGTCCAAATTCATAGACTTTTCTTAAAATAATTCTCGAGATTGGAGAAGTTCATTAGAGCATTTCTGGAGTTATCATTAATTATCTGCTGGCCAGAGGTATGTTAATGACCTGCAGATAGACTAGCAACATGCACGGTTTCATCAGAGATGATTGACCATGTTATTCTTCCGCTTTATAACCTTTATCAAATGTGTCGTGTTCTTGAGTTTTCAGCTACATGTAGTATTTTCTTAAAATTATCATTTTTTTAAGTGCAGAAACCACTACACCTTAAGGATTTATTCTTACCCATTTAGATCCTAGTGGTCCTAGGAAACTAAGTATGCAGGATTTAAATAAGTGTAATTAAATTGGATATATTTTGTTTGTTTATTGAATAATATATATATATATCTAGCCAAACAACTTTGAAAAATTATGTTTTGATTTATTAAGCATAAAAACCACTGTCCACTCACTAAAGGCTGTGTCTATGTAGATATAGTGTATAATGTACATAAAGAATCTGATTATATTTTGAACTTATTTTCAAATGTTATTTTATCATGAGTTACACCTGGATCTAGTACCTGTATGTAGTTCAAAATCATTGAATCAGATGTATTGAACAAGATTGAGACCAAGTCTGAGTCTCACAATAATAGTCATTGACATACAGTGACAGTGTTTCATTAGTGAAGAAGGTCTCCAACTGAGACTGTACATTTAACTTATTCCGCATTTCAATCTTACTGTGCAGTATGGTTTGAATTTTAAATTCAACATGACGTGTGCTGACTCTTGTGAAATTGATTGTGACTTTCACCAAATCTTTTTCTCTATATTTGGACAAGACTGCATTTCAAGAAATATTTCGTTCAAATCGCTATTATAATTCAAGGAATATGAATTTCATACAGTCAATATTTGTATGCATACATTTTGATCATGAGAAATATTTAGAAAAAAGTTATGAGCTTTTTAAATAAAATACAAGGTACAAGAGTCAAAATGTCAACTTTAGGTTCTGTGAATATTTCAAGAAGTGTGAAATCTTCGTTGCACTAAAGAATATTTGAATAAATTCCAAAATCTTTGAAGTTTGTAATGTTGCAAATTTTCTGCCACTCTAGTCACATTACAATGCTGTTGTTTGTACAGCACCATGTAGTATGATAACGTGTAACACACACTGATTACTGATTCGTTAGTGCAATGTTTGTGGCTTGATGTATGGAAAATACCTTCAGACTTCAATAAATATTATTCCAAGTTTGCAATGTACAGGGCTCCTTGGACATGGTCATAATGAACAGAATAAATTTGGTAACAAAGAAAGGCTATTTTCCAGTCAAAGAAATGATATTGTTGCCTTTGTTATTGGACATGTATCTGACACGAACACTCAACATAAACATATATCTATTCAGTTTTCACATACGTTGTGCATTTTATTCCAGTGTTAGGGGAGCAGAAGTTCCTAAAGCAGCCCCAGGACCAGTTCACCATCCAGGGATCAACAGTAATCCTGGAGTGTTCCATTGACAACCTTCAGGTACACTCATCTTTATCAGCTATGCATTTATGAATATGAAAATCTTGAGTTTTTGTCAATCAGATTATCAACATATGCAAGTGCATGATTACAGTTTGGTGTGGGCCCCTGGCTGAGACTCGGTTTTTGGGACCTTCAGTGACATTGCATGACTGCTTACAGTTTGTCCAATGAGGGCTGCCAATGAGACACTTTGGTGTTATTCTTTACAAATTTAACATATATGGAAGTTTAGTTGTTGAATTTGTGATGATTATTGGGGGACATTTTTTAGTTGTGCATTTTCATCGTATCTATATGCATTCTTTTCTTAAATATGGAGTTACTTGGTCAATTGGGCTCCAGACTCAGTCACCACTTGTAATCGGGCACTGCATGTAAATCCTTGAAATAATGCCAGCTCATTCAGTTACCTCATCTTTAGATAGTATCATTTAATATTTGAATCTGATTTTTCTCTGACATTCATGCTCACATAGGCAATAGAAATATAATGGTTATCCAAATTCAATATTGATCAATATATCGACTGTTTGAATTGAAAGGCACAAAGCAGGTGGTAACTCACTGTTGTGATGTATTTTTCAGGGTCCAGTGCAATGGACGAGGAACAAGTTTGGTCTCGGGATGGAGAGAGAGCTTCACGGATTCCCCAGATATACTTTAGTTGGTGTCGAGTCAATGGGTGAGTTTTACGTTGTTAATGGAGGGTAAAAGAACAATGCACCTTGAATCATATTTTTGAAGTATATACAGATTGTAATTTTGAGTAATTTTGAGTAATTTGAAGTAAATGTACATGTTTAAAATCATCTTTAAAGTTGTATAAATTCACCTTGTATTTATGTAAGTAATCTGAGGCAGATGATCATCTTTCACCATTACACTCTTAGTAGTTAAACGATTATGATATTTTGTTGATGAAATAGTGACTAATTGTGTGTTTGCTATCTTGTTTCTCTCAGACCCACCAGGAAATGGTAAGAGCTTTGGGTTGGGGTTGGCTGTGTTTGTTTTAAACATTTTTGTTGTTAATAGGTATAATTGTTAATTGTTCACTCTATTCTAATCATGTGAATAGCTGTATGTCCAATTCGTAATTAGTAATATTGTCATTCACTCCTTTCTCATACATATTCACTCACATTATATGAATAATGCTTTGTTGATAGACATTTTCATTTTGTTGTTATTTTGAAAACATTGAATAATTTCAAAATTGGTTTAGTTTATTTATTCTCATTCACTTTCTTTGAATCTCTTCTCGCCACTGGACTGTTTATATTCTATATGTGTATGCTTTTTCTTATTTAACAAAGTGATCTGAATCACAAAATACTTTTAACTGTTGATCAGAACTGCAAAATATTAATGATCGTTTATTATCTATTATCTACAACTTACAATGAATTAAACAATATAAATGCTTGTTGATTCACATGTAAAGCCAGTTCTCAACTCTTTGTATTGGGCAGTTCGTTATCCAGCCAAATAAGCATTTTGTTCAATGAGAGCTCATGGAGTCTTGGGGTGACTGACCATTACAGCATGGCAATATAGTTGCTGTTCATAATCATTCAAACCCGTATGGTAACCCCTCAGGACAAGCCTACCTTTCCCATCCATCTATCCAATCCATCTGTCTTTCATTCATCTAACGTCACTGGTCGTTGTTACAGGCACCTACAACCTGATGATCTCCAATGTGCAGCTGGAAGATGACGCGTCGTACGAGTGTCAGGTGATGTCCACGGAACACTCGACTGGCATGCGTAGCCGCCCCGCCACTGTCACCGTGCAGCGTGAGTAGTTAAACACGTACAGTAGAACCTCCCACTGTGATCACCTCTATAAAGAGACGACCTCAATTATAAGACCATTTTGTGCAGTTCCAAAGCTCATGTAGGAACCAATGCAAACCTTCATACAGAGACCACCTCCCTATTGAGACCACGCCCAGGGATGGTCATAATAGAGAGGTTTCACCATACACACATAGGGTTTTGTGAATTCTGGTTTCACCACACATTTTTAGTAGCCATTGATGCAAAATATGGTTTTATTAGTGTGGCTGTCTTGGGTAGAGACGGGATTTTGTGTTTCCATGATGGATGGGATGCTAGGAAAGAGAAGGAGGAGGAGGGATTTGATTCATTTCAGAATATTCCTTGCTTTTGTGGCTATATTTTGTAAACAAACAAATGTGATTGTCATCGACAATTTTGGATAATGAATCCCAGTAGAGCAAGAGATGCACAGCAGTGACTAAATGCAATGGGAGTACACCTGTCACTTCTGGAAAGGTATCAGTACTATTATCATAGTGTCATTGTAAGATAATGACAGTCAAGATCAGGAGTTGAAGTTTGTGTTGGAGATACAATGCAATATTAGATTTCCTATTGAGATAGACTGAATGTGAAATGTTTATACATCACAAAAACGGAAGAGTCCAAGCAAGTTATGCAACATTCATGATATTCATCACTACAATCATTCTATATGATTGAATCAATCTGTATTTTTGAGTGTCACATTTGATTTTTACTGTGCTTATCTTGGCAAACATCGCATAATACGGTGGAAGAGTTGATGAAGGGTGAAGTGCCAGATTACAGTTCAGTATTTATCTTGCTGCAGTAATGTTATCATGGTGTGTAGCAACTGACTATCACCAGCCGACAAGTAGTCCATCTGCTGGTAACAGATTACAGCTGGGCTTTACAAGTTGCATCGAAAACTTGTTTGCATGAATGTGATTCATCATTTTAATAATCAAGCCGTACATGGTAGATTACTTTTAACGTTTGCAACATCTGTCTGCTCTGAATTGTAATGGAAATGTTCTCTCAACGTTTTGCGTCAATCGAAATGTAATTAACATGAGATTTGACCATGTAATAAAAAGTGATGAGAAATTAAATGTGATACACTCAAGGAATAGATCAAAATTAATCTTTTGGGGTAATGAAAAGTTGAGAACCCTGTGATTGATGATGTTTGCTCAGCTTGGTGGTATGTTTTGATATAAAAACACCAGGCTACTTATTTCGTATGCGTGTCGTTAAAGTTGACACTGGACCTTTAAGGGTGACCAAATTAAAATAGTGTTGGGGAATATATGAATGGATGAATAATGTATAGTGGTTTGGAAGATTTTCTTCTTTTAGTTTGTAGAAGTTAAGCTAAATGTTTCCGCTACATTTATATATTTACATATAAAATATAGGAATCACAAGTACAGAAAACGCAATAAACCTGAGACGAGATGCTGAATTATACTAAGAAGCATAATAAAGCACCATTATTTCATACCTGTGCAGGCTCCCTTTATTTTGTCAATAATATAAACTACCCAATTTAGCCTGAAAACCAAATTTACAAAAAAGCCAATGTTATGATTAAAACAATTCAGGAAATGCTCCAGCGTACAATACTGGCAATGTCTAGCCCCTGTCATTCTGCAAGTGAAAGTACAAATGTAGTCTTTGTCATGAATGTTGTTGTTGATGACATACAAACTGTGACATTTCGTAGACCAACAGCTATGCCCGTTACTTGCATGAAGTTAGAAGATCAAGACTGAAGTAATCATATCAGGACAATCGGCACCGGTGTCAGATGTCGACCCCAGTACAGCATTACCACGTAACTTGAACCCCCAATTTGATACAAGGATTTGTTAAATAGCACCAGTGGCAATGTTTATGTCCGTGGCTTAATCAAGCAGAAAGGACAGGCTTGTATTACGACCTGTTGCACACTTTTTGCCATGTTACTATAATGATTTTTTTCGGCTAATTATTAAATTTCTTATTTTCTTATTTTTGTACATTTGCTTTTACTTTCTAGAAATATTGCATTTCCCTTTGATGAAAATGTTATGAAAATGAAGGACATAATTTGTGGACACATTTCACATTATTTGAGTTATGCAAGGTCTTTTGTTGGTGCAAATGTTCATACTGTATGCACAATGTATGCTGCCAACTAGTTTTTTTTACCGATGTTATCAGGAAATTTGAAAAAATGGCGATACTTAAATTTAGAAAAATCCTGAACCAACCTTGAAATCTCCTACAGACACTTTATCATTGTGAATAGTATTTGAAAGTCAGAGAATTTTATGCTTAATTTAATAAGATCAACGCTACATCATCAATGAGGTTTGCCTGTCTCTATTCATCAATATTACGAATTTCCCTATGGGTCGATTCGGGGGCACTGAGGTCATAGTCTCAGGTCATAGGTAAAGGTCACTGTGAAGTGTTCCTAAAGGCTTTCTTTCATTTAGTGTGAATTGAACACAGTCAATATAAGGAGACATTTTCCATATGGTGTCTCATTCAGGTACATGGGCGTGTGTCATATGCAAGGTATACAATGACGCTTGGTCAGTAGATGTTGACATTTTTTCTAAACATCAAAAGTAGTTATTATATTTCACACATCTGCACATGGCAGTTATTTCCAAGCAGGTGTGGGTCACTGGGCAAAAGTAAACTAACTTCTATGACATTTAATTATGAAATTACAAATATTTTGACTACGAAATTGCTAGGTGAATACCTTGATCCATTGGATGATTATGCTGAGCTATGGACAATCTCAGTAGATCATCATAGCATATCTACATGTATAATGGGAAAAGGTCTAGTTACAATAATAACTTCAGTTTTATTGCACCTTCTACAAAATATTTATTTTTCATAAATTTGACTATTAGAAGCTTGCCATACGTAACACAGTAAACTAGAGTTTCATGCACACAATGCATGTTGATAATGGTTCGTGAATTATACCATTGGATCTCAGCATGTTTGTTGGTTTTGACCCACCTCCCTTGACCAGTGGTGTCTGATGACCGGGCTAGTGTTACCAGGAAGACCTTGCTCCAAGCGAAGTATCATCTCAGCCTTGTCTTCTCAAGTCTCTCCTGTTTATTCTTTGTTCTCATTTCTTGGCTGTATTTACAGTTTACAAGATTTTGTAAAGTGCTAGTTAGGCTAAATGTTCGCCACATGGAATATGTCCATGTTCCTTCAAGTTGGTTTTGCAATATTATATTTGTAAAAAAGTGTTCAGGTCAAAATTGGTTTATTTGTAAATGGTAGAATTGGAGTAACTATCGAACATATTTGATATGGTTGCATTTCTAACATTTAAAGATGGCTGAAAAATTGTAAATTATTAAAGATGATTTGTAATGACATCTTCTTGCAAGGTTAATTTTTACTATCTTAAAATTTTCGGTAAGTCCAGCTAAATAAAATTCCCTTGAGATATAAGTCATTCATGTCTTGACAAAATCAAAGTTGAACTGACAGCTGTATCCCTGTGCGTAGATACCTATGTACTGCCCTTCCTTTGTTTGTGTGATGACTCTGATGAGTCAGTATCACACCAGTCTATCATCAAAAGAGATTTATTCTTTTTTCATTGAAAAAGACTTAGCAGAATTTTGAAAATGTGTGAAAGCTTACTTCCAAGCTGATGTTACACTGCTAATGATAAAGATTTCAAGTTGAATTTTTCTTCCAGTATGCTCGCTTGGGTATATCTGATATATATGTAATTCTTCTTTTGCTAAGACAAAGGTTTAACTCAAATGATTTGGAAATTATCAGATGTAGGTGATCTAGCCATTCATTGTTAATTCTGTTCGTGAGCTGAGCACAGAAAGCTAAGTTGTAGTGAACGCTTTCTACTCTAAATCCTGGCGGGAATCTCTGGCATGTGTCCAGTATCTAGTATCAAGCTAGTCAGTATGTACTCCAGCCAAATATTGTGATTAACTCAACCCTCAAATTCCATAAAGCACTCTACTTGTGAAATTATGAACTTTTTTCATAGGCAAATTTATTTGATATCAGAATTTAACGTTCATCCCCCCAAAAATATCTTTTCTATTTCATAGTTGATATTTCATTCTTATTTGTAAGATCCATGATGATCAGCTAGAGTAATCTACAATTTGAAACAAAAGCGATATCTTAATTGCTGCAAAAGATAATGTCACATTGTGGCAGATTATTCCCAGTGCTAGAGCTATAAAAAAGTAAAAGCTTGTACATGTACACGTAGTTAGGTTTGTAAGAAAATATGAAAACTACATGTACAAGCTGCTAGTTGTTTTGCTTTCTTGAGTCTGGTAACAAGTTCATGACTTGTTACTCAGAAGGTTCAATGTCATTTTGTCATGTAAAGTAAATTTATTTGGTACCTTTTCCATTTGTCAAAAATAAAGTGCATCGACCACCAAAAAAACTCTGCAAAAACTATAGTGATTTTATTATCTTTTTACAATTGATAGGATTTTCTGCCAGATAACATCAAACTACTGTGGCCATGATTGATATGTCAGAGGTTTTCGATTGGAACAAGCTGTGTCTTGGAAAATACACAAGAATGTGACCCCTGAATGGTGTACAAAGCATGAGCTTGATGAGACACACACACAAACCATGTGGAGAATGTTACAAATTAGCCTTGCAAAATCAGATCATTTTTTAAACCGTAAAATCTGATTTGGAAAGTGACTGACAACATATGTGTTTGATTTTCGTGTACCCCTGTGTTAGAGAGTTACTAATGTGTTACTTAAATAGGGTTTGGAGGAGTTGAACTTGTGACACGTAATAGCTGGCTTTATTTCAATTCTTAGTTAGTTTGATATTGGGGACTATGAAAATTTATTATTTTTTTTCATTATTACATTATTAATCTGCAATTGCTCAAATGCAACATGAAGACAGCAAATCGAAGTAGACATGAATGTGAATTTTTGTCATAAAACTATTCACCACATTGACTTCCACACAATTTGTGTTGTGTCTGGTAGGCGTATGTGAATGCATGGTTAGATGGTGTGTATGCCCCAATCACGCAGAGAATTCGGCCTTGTACATAAATATGCCAGAATTGTGACATGTTCTTGATAGATGTATCTTCAATTAAAGACGTGATACCGTATTATGTTACTACAGCAGCCGCATGCATACAATGACCGTTTGTTTCTACATTTGTTAAACTGTCATGACTCATTGACCAACTCAGCAGGTTGTTCAATGATCATCATCACCAATATAATGTGACACCAGGACTTTATCCTCACATTTTCTTTGGGTATGTGCTAGACTTTCACTTGTTTGTCATTGTAAAATTTGCTTACATTTGAAAATTTCAAACATCTAAATAATAGAATAATAAAAAAATTGTATGAGAAGCATTATGAAAAAATTCAATATCATCACTATTAAAATGTAAAAAATGACATGAGTGCGGTTTCAAATTCAAGATGTTCTTTTAAAGTTTTTGGAAAACGGATGTGATCTTTTTTGTTCATATTGATCTTGTCAAAGTAAGAGTAATACATTAGTGTGCTTTGCTTTCTTTGTGTTTTATTAATCTGTTTGGATAATCCTGTGAAAGTTTACTCTTTTATAAGAAGCTGGAGAGACATTTGTATTATTTTTTAAAGTTTTGTATTTTGAGCTACCATTGAATTAGGTGCATTTTGTACTTCATACAAACGAGTTTGTTAAAATGTATGTAGAGGCTGCAAACATAATACTCAACTCTGATGGATTGAAAAAATTACCAAGCACATGGAAGTGATTTGATTAATAAAAAAACATGATATCATTTTATTTTCCATGTATTACCATGATGTAATGTATTTGTGCATTTTCCCACAATATTGAGGTTTTCTTGAGAAATGTAAGTGTCATGTGCTCAGTGGTGTCTCGTGGAAATGTTTACCTGGAAGCAGCAGTGCATGCTGGGAGCACAGAACGTGCTGGGCAGTGGGATGGACGTGCAGTCATGCGTGGGGGTAGTGAATGGCTGATCTGTCAGTATTAAACTCGCGTCACAGTTGGATGCAATTTAAGTGACGTATTTGATATGTGGTCATGTTTTTCTGAATTATTTTGATAATTGTCAGAATGTCCATAATTTAATGATTCACTATTAAAGTATATGAATTCAAGGGTAAATTAAAGTATTTGTGAGCATCCAAATAACTACATACAAATTCTTATCTCATCAATTTCACGAGAGAAAAATTAAATGGTGTTGAATTAATTTTGTCCAATTATCAGCTGCCCTAGAAAAGAGCCGAGTGACATGATATTAGAGGAAGCAATAGAAATAAGACTAATTCGCACAATTAAGGTACAAGGAAACACCTCTAGAAATGTTATGTTTTTCAAGCTTGAGCTGTGTAAAGTCTCCAGAAATCTTTCAGATGTTGTCTCCTTTAATTTAGTTTTTCTTTTGATTAATTTGATCCTATCGTTAGTGATGGCATACAAATTTTAAGTCCTTGAACTATGATTCAAAGAAATAAATAGACGGTTAAGTTTGTTCGTTGTTAGGTATCGCTGCTTTCGGTCTAGTCAGAATTTTGTTTAACTCCTGAGAATCAGGGTTGTTCATTTTTTATATATGCTTGGGGAAAAAAAACTTTATTAAAGTGTTAAATATAATTTGAAGAGGAAAGGTGATTGCATTTACTTTTCTATAATTAAATGGAGTGCTCCCAAATGTAGACAGACCATTAGAAATAATATGAAGATCATTTAAAGCTGCACGATTTCTTTTGGTAAACCAACGTTATGTATAAATTACTTTGATAATGTAATTTATGATATTTGTGTGTGTTTTTTCAGTGCCTCCAGACCAGCCAACAGTGCTGGATGGTCCCCGGGTGTCGGTGGTGGCCGGTACCCCCACCAACCTGACCTGCACAGCCCTCAATGGCCGCCCCGCCCCCAACGTCACATGGGTCTCTCAAGGCAATGAGATCAGCAGCGCAGTGGTTACTACGTCTACAGTACAGGTAACTACACAGTAATATGTCAGCATGTTTTTGAAACATTGCTTAGTCTTTTTTCAATGTACATAAAAATCTTTTTTTTACCAAAGTTTGAAATTCTGCAAATGTCATTCGTGGAAATAGTTGCTTTCTTGTAGGCAATAGATTTCTGGTTTTGTTCAGTTTGAATAAATCATATTCATTTTAGCTTGTATGTAGTGGTGTAGATTGTTGTATGAAAAATCAAAACCTTTTTTCATTCGTTGTGTACAGAGTGATGGTAAACGAGAAGATGCAACGTCGCTATTAGAAATTACTCCACAGAAGTCAGACCAGGACCGAACGATTGAGTGCCGGGCCATTAACCAAGCCCTAAGGTACCCCCTGGTCGAACGGGTACAACTTGAAGTCCAATGTGAGTTTTCTTCTTTTAAATTCTAATCATCTATTCCAACTTCTCTTATACACAATCAAGTTTTGAGTTCTTCCTCCTCTCGGAAGTATATATTGATTGCTGTTCCATGGTGTTGATTGCTGTTCCATGGTGTTTGAACTTGTACATTGTATTGCTGAGAACTGACTGCAGTTTCTCTTGCCAATCATGTCTATCACACCAGCTGTTCTAACATGAAAAATTCATAACACACTTACAGATTTTAGGAACAGTTGTAGTGATACCGTGTGGCCAGAAACACCATTGAAAAATAGAATGATGGTCCATAATGCAACCCTCAATAAAAGCAGTTCACAATGCAACCTTCAATCAGTTATCTCAACGGCAGTGTCATTGAGGTTTCAAATAGTTAAGAGGAATTCTAATATTTTCTCATGGTATTTAAAGTGTAGATTGAACATTATTTTTTGATTGATTACAAATTGATTGTAAAGATCATAGATTGATTGTACAATAAACAGTAGAACCTCTTTATTAGGACTACCTTTGGGACCAGTGTTAGGTGGTCTCAATAGAGAGGTGGTCTCTATGCAAAGGTTTATTTTGGTAGCTTTATGAAGGTAAAGGAGCGTGAAAAGTAGTCTTATTATAGAGGTGGTTTCAATAGAGGTGGTCTTAAATGGAGGTTGTACTGTATTGATTGATTGCTTGTATTCTTTGTAGATACTCCCGAGGTGACGATGGATGTGAGCCCCGAGAGGCGGGTGAAGGAGGCCGGAGAGGTCAAGTTCTCGTGCAGCGCCAAGAGCAACCCACCAGAAATCACGTGGAAGTGCGTACATTCTCATATATTGTAGTAAATTGACACACTATACACTTTTAACTTTTAAAGTCTCTTATGAAATTTCAGGATTCTTTAATTATGATTTTATTGTCAAGCAATCATCATTTTGCGAAGTAAGTATATTCTTTTAATGTGGACTCTCCAGAGAGCAGTTAAATCGTGCATAATTTAACCTGTTCCAAATGCATTTTTTCATACAGAAGTTTTACTTACCCTAGTTGTGCCAATATCGCTAGCCTAACAAACCTAAACTCTACAAAGACGACTCGCGTCACATTTTTGCCGTGCTAAATCCAATTTCATTTGAAATTAAAAAATATGTTTATGGTAAACCGACCTGAACTCTTCTGCAGATGGTTTGAGGGTGAGGTGGAGGTGTCAGGCCAGACGGAGGCTGAGTACAAGCTCGTGGCCATCTCGCGGGATTACCACGCAAAATCCATCAGCTGTGAAGCTACCAACACCATCGGGGCCACCAAGTCCACACACACCCTCAATGTCGAGTGTAAGTATCTTAACTGTGTCATTGTCAGATTCAGGGAATGGGGATGCATCTATCACCTTTCCTTATATTAATGTTATGTTCATGTTTTTGGGCATGTCCGCGAGTTTTTACAAGTACACAACCCATGAAATCCACTGGTTATGGCCCCCCCCCCCCCACTTTAGAAAAGTCTGGATCTGCTGGTGTAGTGTTCACAGAATATGTTTTTTGTATAGCATATAGCATTAACTTTGAGCTTTGTCCATTGTCCTGTATATGATTTGATAGTTTCCATTCATAAATTATAACTAAGTAAGTCATTAGTAACTGCATTCACAGGATGAACATTCAATGATTAAATTTAGAATAACATACTTTAACTAAATTTTAAATCCAGAGGTATAAATGGTGTGGGAAGTTTCATTCCACACTTCTCTAATCTTGTGCTGTCTGTACCGTATTTTCATTGACCTGCTCCTCTTTGCAGATGGACCTCGTTTCAAGGGCGTAGCAGAGCACCAAGCAGTGGACGTTGGCGGAGACGCGATCTTGAAATGTGAGGTGGACGCCAACCCCGTGCCGGCCGTGTACTGGACACGCAAGGACCAGACGCGCATTCTCAGCTCAATGAACTCATTCAAAATCAGGTACTTGTGGATGTGGAGTGTGGATTTGGAAATTAATGTGTCTGTGATTTTTTTGTGTTGCGCATAAATTCATCTGTGCAAAAACTGCTTATCTTAAACTGATAACTTGAATTTTGTAGATAAATGGTATAAGTGACCATTTCCCTTCATGTCTTATTACATTATAAATCACTCTGATAACTCGAAATTTTGGATTACATAAATTTTGTATCCACTCATAAGTTCAACTGCATTTTAGAACTACTTTGTTGTGATCTAGAATATTAAAGACTCATGCATGGTTTGTTAATGTTTTTTTTTCATATTTCACAGGGATGTGAAGGATGCAGACTTTGGCATCTACACATGCACTGCTTCTGCTAGTGGCTTCCCAGAGATCAATAGGGAGGTGCATCTACTGAAGAAAGGTATGCAGACGTACACAATGTACTTTACATTCAAATATATTTTTACCTGTGAACTGTATATTAAAATCGAAGACTAAGCAACCACTTCATACATTATTTTCTTCTCTTCATAACTGTTGCACAGTGAAAATTATATTTTTCTATAACTCGTTTGACAAACTTATCTCAAAATTCAGACAAGCCGCGCATAACGAGCTCGGCTGAGCAGTCAGCGCGGTTCGGTGACATCGGCATCATCGAGTGTGTCATGGTGTCTGTGCCAAAACCCACTGCCGTCGTGTGGAGCAAAGATGGAAAAGTGCTCGACCTCACCACCATGAAAAGGTTATTGTTTCTTTTGGCTACACATGTGACTTACATGTACTTTGAGATTTATTTGATGAGAATCTTTTTAATAGAGGATGTGAAATATAATTTCTATATGATTGAGTGTGTAGTAAGATTTTGAATGTTAAATTTTCAATGTGCACATGTCATATAAATTTCATCCACTAACTCATGCCTTGTTGCACATACCGGTACATGTCTAAATTCTGTATAACAAATTATTTTCTAGGCAGGGATCCACAAGGCCTCTGATAATAATAATGCGGACATTTTCTTAATCCTATGATCTAAGTGATAAATTAAACTCATATTAAACTTTGTATGTTACAGATACGTGATGCGGTCTGAGGACCTGCCCGATGGTCAGCGGTCAGTAATAGAAGTGACCAGTGTCCAAGATGATGATTATGGAGTGTACAACTGCTCTGTGGAGAATGGATATGGCAAAGCTCACATGGAAATACACTTCTCTCAGAAAGGTAGATTAGTTGTTTTATTGTTTGATATAAATGATAAAGATCATCTTCAGTTAGGCCTATCTTCACGCGAGATTACTTCTGAAGTACTTTAAAAAATCTTTGTTAATGCAAAACTCAGTAGATTCAAGATACTATGGCCTACAAAACATAAGATTGAATTTAATTTATATACATCAAGCTCAACATTATATATAGATGACGTGAGATATTTTTTTATTTCCTTCTCTACTATCTTTTCCGAACATGAAAATAATAGTTAGATGATAGAAATAATCTTTACATAAATGAAATGTTATAAATAGAACCCACAAGCATTGTGCACCCACAAAAATTGATATAAAGAGTGAGCAACACATCATTACATACTGAACCTGATGTTTACAGAGGTGGTGCCCATGGCGTACATCCTGGCAGGCGTCTTGGTTGGCGTCGTCATCATCATTGTGGTGGGTGTGGGACTCTTCATCTACCTGAGGCGCAGGGCACTCGGCTCTGGTAGGTCACCACGCATCTTGTGTAACTGTTGCAAAATTAGTTACATTAGAAGCTCTACATGTATGTTAATAACATCTGTAGGACTGAACTTGAGTAGTCTCAAGAGGTGATCTCTTAATGGATGATCGTGGTCTTCTCTTTGTGGTGGTTTTGGACTGTCAGAAATGGTGTTATTGTTGAGGTGGTCTTAATTGTAGGTTTTATTGTTAAAAGGATTAGTGCCTAATTGAAGTGGTATAGTGGTTCACCTATAGGAAGATAAACTCAGCATTTCTTTTACTGATTAAGATTATACTGCTTAAGTCATAATATTGATGACTAAAATTTGTTTTTTAAAGTCAATATATCATTTTCATTTTTTGTGTATTGGTACAGCTGAATTTCATATGAAAATTTGTAAAATGTAACTATCAAAATTGCAGAATCTGGGTCTGAGTCATCAGAAGACAGTCTACAGAAGAAATCAGATGGTGAGGATGGAAAAGATGTCAAGATAGATCCTAAGTTTGATGTGTATGGAAACCCTATTGATGCCTGGAGAACGGAAAACTACTACAACCATAACGCTGAATATGATGAACTTAGCTACCCACATAAAGTAAGTGCAAAAGATCTTATATTTTGCTTATTGTTACAGGGATAGACTTTGTAACATCTTTATATTAGTCTTTCAATCATAGACGTGAAACATAAGAAATTCGATAACTTTCATATACAATGAAAACTATTATCAAAGGAAAAAATAGCTACTTAATCCAGTTGCCCATCAATTTGACTTATCAGATGATGAGTTCTGCTGTACATAAATATTGTAATCTGTGTTACACAATTACTATATCATATTATTATGAAGAGTACATATATGCAATATCTACATTGCAGGAGCGTATGAATCGTAGCTATGACTACGCTGATGGTTATGGTAACAACGCTGGTTATGATCCATACCGACGGGCACCAGGGGATTATGGGACATACCCAGGCCGTGCCGGAGGATTCGATAGGTAAGGAGAAGTGACGGAAAGGGTCTCTGATCATAAGACATTATTTTCAAAGCCATTATTATGAGCACAGAAAAACATGTTTTGTTGCAAAAATTACAGCACTTGTGATTGCTTTGAAACTGCAAGAGAGATGAGAGAAAACATGATAAAATTTAAATGTTACCTCTTTATTATCCAAATGATTTATTTTAATATTATAGGATATTCATTGTTGATAATTTTGTTTTATCGTTCAGGTAACCACATTAAGTTTTGATGTAATAAAACAAAATGTTCTATTTCAGATACAATGAGAACCCATACGGACCAGTCCCTCCTCCCAGTAACTACGCCGCTTCTGTCCACGGATCTGAATATGGCACTTATGGTCGCCACAGTGATTTTCCTCCCCCACCTCCGTCTAGCATAGGGGGTGGAGTTTACCCTGGCACCTATGACAACCATCGACAGGACTTTCCCCCTCCCCCAGCTTCAATGAACAGCAGGCTGTCGACCAATGTGTAATGACTGGGGCAGTGATGGGCAAATGTTGGGGATGAAAGTAACATGTTTTTTAAGGAATCTAATGTTGACAATGATTCATGTTAATACTTCAAATTACGGAGATGTTATGTTGGAACAGTTCTGTTTGTAACATCATATTCATGGAATCATTGAAGTTAGTTGATCAGAAGTTTCACATTTCAAGAAGTTTCAAAGTGACTGTTGGTTATGTCGCGGGCTAGTGGAAAATCTTGGAAAATTTGTCCACAGGGTGAAATATTAGTATTATTTTTTTACTGTTCTGGGTTTGTGTTGAGAAACTATCACACAGTGGATAATCCTTGCTGTTGTTTGTAAGAAGAAAGGTGCTACTAATTTTGCTGGAGGAAAAATATGAAACAGTCTTCATTCTGTGAGTGCCTCGGTATCTAACCAAAAACTGCACTTCTTGGAATAAGCAACAAGAACATTTTCTCCTCATTTAGTTTAACCTTGGGAAGGTTAAAGTTACAGAGGTCACAATCTCAAGGTCACTGGTTGTGGGTGGATGAATTATTTGCAATTAGAGTTTAGCCTATAAGTTGTAAAGATGCAAGGTTAATTAACCATCTCTTGATAAAGATTCTTTTCGGGTTTTCAAATCTCACCTGTCTATACATGGATTATTGCAGACCTGTATCTCTTGAGATTTATCATTAGAACTTGTAGAATAATTAGGTAAGAGGAACCAAGCTCTAGAAAGAGCAACATCTAACCAATCAAACTTCTTCCTGCCATTTAGTGTGTATCTTGTCATGATAGTGTGTTGCAATTTGTTGAATGTATTTGTGTATGAATATCTACTTGTTATGTTGAAGTATTGTGTTTTGTTTTGAAAGTCATTGATTTATGTTAAGGTTCTGCATTTTTTGTATTATAAATAACATTCTATATTTTGTTGCATGTACTTGGTATGAATGATAGTACATAATGCTAGTGGATGTAGTTACCATTACCATACATTGCATATGTGCTTGATTGATTGTCAGATCGAATATGCAATGCTTGTATTTGAAAAACATTTGCATGAGTATGTTATTTGTTAAACTGCCAGTATGAATCGAAAGTATTTTTGTATTGCAACTTATTAGCATATACTCATTCTATTTGCTGCCTAACATTTATTTTTTGTGTTTAAAATAATGATTTTGAGTTTTATATTACTATCACCAATTCTTTGTTCTTGGACACTCTGAACTTCTGAAATTTGATAATTGATTTCAAAGGCAAAGAAAATGAAAATTTTAGTTTTTCATCATAACAGCAGCAATAATATCATATTAGAAAAAGTAGCTTATGTGCATGTATGTATATTTAATGTAAAGTTGCTGAAAATAGTGTTTTGTCCAACTGCTATGACTTGCTTAAGAAAAAAAAATATACACAGGAATGAAAGAGTGGGTAAATGCGTGTATAACAAATACTTTCATACAAGAACAGATTTTCAGCATCATAAAGATATTGAAAGTGAGATTATTTGTAAGAATTACATTACATATGAATGTGTTTGAATTCTTTTTCTTTAGAAATTATCAGACGTAAAAATTATACAGATTATTCCTTAAATATTTGAGCTTCTGAACTTTAGTGAAGTTACCTTTTAAATTAAGATTTGTTTCTTGATGTATCAAAATCTGAATGTGTTTTTTGTATGTAAATTATGATATAAAATTTGTTGCGTCAAATTTAATTTTTAGATGTTAAGGTGATAACATAGTTTTAGGACCAATTATACAAATCATATAATGTATCTTATAATGTTTTTCAGAGGTTCGAAATACATTATTTGTAGTATGTAAAACTACTCTTATATGTTACATGTCCAGACCTATGAATATAAAGGTTGTACCTGTATTTTGTTTTTTAATAGTAAGACAATCAACATATTTCTGACATAGCCAGAAATTTTGCATTAAATCATGATCAATTGTTTAAAATTACCTTAATTTAAAATTGTATCCATACAGATCAAGTTTTAAACATTTAATTAATATTTAGCAGTTCATGTTTGAAATATTCTAGTCTTGTTACAATCAAAAGTCAACATAGTCAATCAGTACTCGACAGTGTAACATTTGGTCAAGTTAAAGTAAATTTGTTCAATGCTGATATATACTTTTTCCAGTTGAAAATGGTTTGAAGTATTAACAAAAAAACTTGTGTGAAATTGATAGGCTCTAAATTATGCTGTTGTAATTAACACCATCTTTGTTATTACTGTATATTGTAAGAAAACTTTTGAAGAATTCACATTAATTTGATCAAATGTTGTGTAAACTTATTGTAGGTAGAATATTGGGTATTAAGTTGAATTGAACAAATTTAGTGGAATCTACTATGATATAGCTAGTTATTACCATATTGATTTTTAGATGAAGTTTTACAGATTTTTTTTTCCTTTTGCAAATTGATATAAAATTTAATATTCATATTCTCGTATTCATTTTCTTGCTGTTTTTGCTCATATATAATCAAAAAATGAAATATTACAATTACAAATATTACAATATTATGTTGTAATATTTAATTTTTTATTATATATGAGCAAAAACAACAAGAAAATGAATACGAGAATATGAATATGAATCCATAAGCTGTGTACCAAGTATGTATAATACTATGAAATTAAAAAAAATTATTTCACAAGAAATATGTAAAAAAATCAATCTCCATTCAATTTGTTCAATGTGTACTCAAATTGCATTCATTGGTTTTAAAGATAAGAGTCTAACTTTGTACCCAATATTTTAATTAGATTTAGTTTAGTTTATATTATTCGTGCTTCTTTGAGGTTGCATGTATTTCTAATGGTGCTACAAGATTGTATGTTACTCTGTATATATTTAAAATAAAACAAATTTATATCAACGATTGTTTTGTGTATTTTATATTTATTTTTCAACTATACTGATGGAATTAATTATTATGTAATTTTACTTTTCACTCTTACCTTAGTGATAGAACATAATTATTTTTAGACATAACTCCCTAACTATTAACTAAAATTGAGTTCTTAATTATGTTGATTTTATTAATTTGGCCATGCACAGGAAACCTCACTGGGAAAACATTCTGCTTAGTTTATCAAAAAATATCAAGGCAGTTTAAGTCATAGCATGTTGCCTTCAAATCCATCATTCATGTACGTATATAAATGAATAAATTTAAAGCTTATTTGATCTACTTTAAGGCAGCCATCTTAAATCATGGACGCCGTCTTTAATATGTGGCCATGATATTCTGTGAAAGTAGACCTTACATGCATTATTCCTACCAAATGTGAGCTGATGTGTATTCTACAGCCAAGCAACTCAATAGAATGTCCCATAGTTTCCAACTACTATTTTGAAGTCGCATATAGAAGGGCCAAAATACTTTTTTGAGAAACTTTTTTTTTTAGAAGTTGAACTGGAATTGGTTGGGGAGCTATTTCAGTCTTCATGCTAATGGTTTTATTGTGACAAGTTTCAAATAGGTAACAATACTATGGATGATCTCAAAGAAATAATTGGCAACAAGAGAACAATTATGTGCTGTAATGAAGAAATATATGATCAAATAAGTAATATGGCATGAATATATGAATAATGAAATGATCATTAACGTAACAGGTTAAAACAATCCATTTGTTTGAAATGGCTGTTTTTCGGAGTGATGGGAGGGGGGGGGGGGGGGGGGGGCAGTTGCAGTCGCAGAATAGATTGTGGTGTCACAAAAATTTAATGGCTGTGATAGTGGGTCACAAAATAAATAGAATAAACAAGACCCCTGCCCCTTCCATAAATATTCATGACCACCTATAATTAGTGTGCTGTAAAATGACTAAATTTAAGTCTGTTCAAAGTGCTGTGAACATTTGGTGAACACTGATGAATAGGCTGAGGTGAGGAACATCAACTGTCCAGGAGAAAATCGGATATGCAGCCTTTGAAGGAAAGTTGAAACACAAATTGAGTAAATTAAAGAGACCATGCTATTTGTTGAAAAACAGCAAACTGGGCTTTGGGACTGGGTTGCTGGTCATGCTGGAACATTTTAATTCTGCAACTTCTGAGAGTGAAAATCTTGTCATCATTGCCTATGAAAATCGAAAACTGCTATGAAATATTTCTGTCATTGCAAAACCACCAATATGAATTGTTTTCATTGAAGAGATTCCCATTAGTAGAAGCACAAGCCCAAAATTTTTGTATTTTGGATTTTCTTCACTGCCTATAACCCGCCTTCCTCCTCTCCCACACCACCGCTAACAAAATATATGCTTCAGTATGTGTCGTCGATGTTGTTAGTCTAAATACCCCAACTTTTTTTAAATAATAATCGCGAATCACAAAATGGAAAATATAGTCGCAGAATATGATTCTAGCTGCAATTCTAGTGTAACCACAGCAAATGATTGTGAAAAATGAATATCTCAGGTGACATTATTAAAAATTGTAAGCCAAATAAAATTTCAAATTGACCCAGCCGATCTCATCGATCGTCAATGGTAATATGGTAACCGTTGTTTACACAATTTGGTGTCCATTCTACACACAATGACATAATCAAATACATAGTATGCAATATATTTGTGTAGTAATGAAAGTACAGTCTTTATTTAACACCAATGCCAATTGTTACACATACTAAAATGCTTTAGAATTTAGTAAGTTTCTTGGTGCAACAAGTGAGGAGTTTGAAAATGGCGGTTACACGCGCCTATTGTTGCTATTTAGTTGTAGAAATTCCTTGTTAACTATATATTATTATCTCACAAATCACAAACTATTGAACTATAAATGTTTAGAATATGTTACAAAATCATTCGTATTTATGCAAAGTACATTAAAGGTCGAGATAAATGCAAATTTTAAGTCGACGTCTCAAAATGTCGGTTGGCGCTTAATTTCAACTTTCAATCATGTGACAAATTACATTTCCAAAATACCACACCATTTCCCAACATATAAGATTAACGTTTGCTAGTATGCATGTAGTGTAATACAAGCTAACAATCTATATACATAATAAAAGCTTTAATAGATAAATTGATAAGAAATATTTGAAAACATTAGAAGTATGCTGTTTAAGAAGGGCATTGTCAAGATGGCGAATGAACTGTTTCGTGGTGTGACAACCCTACATTAATTTAATTTTTACGCTTAATATACTGAACATGTTGTTCAAACTGCACAAAGAATCGACAGAATACAATGTGTATATGTATTTTTTTATATTATTCACAACTTATTCACATTACATAATAAATAGAATAGGATTAACTTTCGCATATTGAAATTCAAATTACAATCCTGTAACCAGTGTTGACAATTAATCTTGCAATTGCAATCTAACAATTTATGTCCGATTAATATATTCCAACTTGAATAAATTGTGAATATGTTTTCAGAAGAAATTTGTTTAAAATTACGAATGACACTCTTTAAATATCGAGTAATTAACAAAAGTCTAAACGCATATCACACAATTTCGACAAAATCGTCCGCCATTTTGCTTTCGTCGGAAGCCGCGATGTTTGAATTTGCTGGGTGTCTGCGTGGCGTCCGCACCGCGCCGCAGCGCGGCTTTATAAAGCGGTAACTGCCCGGCAACCGACATTCTTCACTGTTCAACAGTCGGATACACAAGTCCTGCACCATGGCTGATGCCGCCGCCGCCGCTCCCGTCAAGGCCAAGAAGGCCGCCAAGCCCAAGAAGCCATCCACCCACCCCGCGTACAGCGAGATGGTTGCGAAGGCCATTGGCGATTTGAAGGAACGTGGAGGTTCAAGCCGTGCCGCCATCCTGAAGTACATCCTCGGAAACTTCAAGGTAGGCGATAACCCAACCGCCGTCAACGCTCGTCTTAAGCTTGCATTGAAGGCTGGTGTAAAGAAGGGATCACTCAAGCAGGCAAAGGGAACTGGTGCGTCTGGAAGCTTCAAGCTCGGAGAGAAGCCTAAGGTGGAGAAGAAGAAGCCAGCAAAGAAACCCGCAGCTGCCAAGAAACCCAAGAAGGCAAAGAGCCCAAAGAAAGCCGCTGCCAAGAAACCTGCAGCTGCCAAGAAGGCAAAGGCAGCCAAGTCACCAAAGAAGGCAAAGGCTGCAGCCAAACCCAAAAAGGCAGCTGCCCCCAAGAAGGCAAAGACCCCGAAGAAGGCCGCCAAGCCCGCCGCAGCCAAACCAAAGAAGGCCGCTGCCCCTAAGAAGGCAAAGACCCCGAAGAAGGCTGCTGCCAAGAAGCCCGCCAAAAAGTAAATTGGCACCCAGGTCCGACCCAGTCTGGCTGGGGGTAGTGAAGTATCCTGCAATGAATAATAGGTATGTCTGACATTCCTATGTTCATTGCAGCCCCTGCTGGTTCTTTAGGACCACAAACGGCCCTCTTCAGGGCCACACTGCGACTTTAGAAAGAGTTGATATTTCGCTTGATTTAGGGTTTTAATATGTGATTTTACAAGTTATGTGTGCAATTTAACGGTTTTCATTCTATGCTTGCATATTGTTGGAAGAAATATAAAGTTAATGCATAGGCAAATCAGTTGGTAAACAAAATAGGTGACCCCCTTATCAAATGTGTTTCACCCATGAAATGTCAGTAAAATGAAAAAAAAAATGTCCATCTTTAATATTACCCTGGCACAAAATAGACGCCCGCCCCCCTAAAATGTCTGTACCAAAATAGACCTCCCCCTGGTGTCCGACTCCCCCGGACTTAAATAATGAGCACTCCCTAAATTAGACTTTTTTATTCTAAATGATCCCCTGTATATTTAAACATTTTAGTGCCGTGAGATATATAACTTATATCGGATAACAGATTATTTTGTATTCTATGTTGTTCTAATGTATAGGATACACAACATTAGTAATAGATAAGATTGAACAAAGATGGAGATTGGTAGGCCTAATATAATTATGTAAAGGGTTCTGGGGTAGTCATTTAAATTTCCCCTAAAGACAGAATTTTTAGTGCTGGCCTAAAGCAACGTGTTTGAAGGATTAATGAATTTATAATCATTAATTCTGTAAGATGGAATCTGCCAAAACAAGATTCGTACCAAATTAAAGAATATGCGATAAAATTAATTGGTCAAATTTAAGTTCTCTACTTTTGACCCACTGGCACATTGTTAGCCTCGTTGCCGTCATTTAAGTTTGGAGATAATCACCAACGTTAGTCACAATGCAAACCGAGTTATCATAAACCTTCAGGACAATCATACAGTAACACTACGTCCAAAGTGGAGTAAAAGTACACATGTATAGACCTTTCGAGTGGTGTCGTTTCATTTGGACATACTGTTGTCTCTAAAAGCTACAGCCTTAATTGATGAATGGATTTTATTCAAACCATGCGCAACCATGAGGTGGCACCGAAGTGATTCATTTTTTTGCCCTTTGTGTACTTTCCACGAGCGGATTTCTTAATATATTTTGTGCATTAGGTTTAACACTGATTTGCAAAAAACATTCAAATTTGGTACATTGGTTACATATGTAGCGTCTATCAGGTCTATCATATTGGGACACTTTGCCAATTAAAATGTGCATCAAACAAGATAAAACTTATAAGGTCTAGCTACGCGCCTGGCACAGCATCCCTAGAACAATCATGGACACTAAAGATGTTCACAGTTACGTTAGGGGTGTTTAAAACAATTTAGATAGATAAATAAATCTTTGTTAGAGTATACCCAATAACATCATGGGAAAAAACCTTTGTTTCTGTGCGACTCATTGAAATAGCCATGTAAAATTTATATTTGTATCGCTTTCCTTAATTGTATGTTAATAAACTGAAAACAAAGCTCTCCCACCCAGTCAGCATGGTCGTTTTGTCAATTATACACTGACACACTGCAGGTGTTTTTATCAGTGATTTCTTGTCTCCTGTACCTATAATGCAACTTAGAGATGCAATGCCTGATCTAAAAACAACGTATTCACTGTCGACCATTAATAGATTTTTACATGTCTGCTCATCTGGTGTAAAAAACTTTGCCTGTGGAAGTTGGCACCAATTTATCTGTAGCAGGGATAACTTCACTTTATCAGGCATTGTTTCAAGACTTATATTGTGTTGTTGGTAGAACCATGGAATTAATTGTCGTATGCATTTTTCGTGTTCTGCATTCTTCGCAGTTCTATTTATCACGTGATATCTATGCATCATGAACACGTCCGGCAGTACTGCAAATGCGTACTCCTTTGTCAGCAGTACATTGTAGAATGAAATCTTATTAAAATAGTACCCCGTAAACATTTCTGGAAATGGAATAACATCCTCTCTCCTCATCAAAGCATAAGGTTCATAGTCATTTCTTGGGAATATATCATACCTTTCATTGCTTGTCAGCCATCTTGAAAGATTTGTGTAGCGGTGAAATGGAACAGGATATATTTCGTATGAATGTTTCAATTGTTGCACCAGCATTGATTTGTTCATTACAATACTGTGATCCGGAAAAACACCATCAAATCGAAATGCAGGTATGACAAAGACTTGTTTTAGTTTTAAAAAGACTGAGTGTTTCGATAGCAGCGTTTCAGAGTCATCACTTGGTAGGTAGTCAAAGTCCACCATAAACACGAAGCTGGTGCTAGATCCATTGACCGCCATGTTACGAAGGATGTTAGCGGGATAGTTCATGGTACCCGCTTTCAGGAGAATATGAAGAGCGATGTTGGTTCTTCGCCCTATCAGAGACTGAATCTCCTCCGTTATGGTCTTCAGAGCTGCAATCTCCATATATCTGCAAAAAGATAATCACTGTTTCTCATTTTAAAATACATATGTTCTTTCTTTTATGGCAGGAAGTCACAGACACAGGGATACGCACACAAAGAGCCAAATACAGAGACATACATTTGCGGCATATAGAGAGGCAAGGAGGCAAGACTACATGGATGCATGCCGGGAACTTCCTCACTATCAAATTTGTCTGTGATTGAGACACGAGAGGTTAACAATACGAATTCCATCAACCATAGCATTCTTTAATGTTTCCTAATTATGTAACAAAACTAGTTATATAGTAAGTCATCCAGTGTACAGGAATGGTAGCATTCCTGTAAGTATAAAGTAGGCTATAGATAAGTTACAATGGATTAGGTTTAGTTCCCCTTCGTTACACACACCTTGTGTTACACCCCCATTGCGACTCACTCTTCCGCATGACACCGGTAGCACGTCCAACCGGACGATGCTGGGCATAAGGGACCAAAGAAGAAGTCACAAGAAGTGATGCACAACGAGGAGTCAGAAGAGTTGGTAACAAGCTCTAGTGGATCACGCCGCGTCCAGCCCTGCACTGGGTGGCCGTGAGCGTGAGCGCACTTCGTCTCACCCGGGGACGCCGTGACGTATAGCCCAATTTGTTTACAATTAACACAACACTATTTCTCGCGACCATGGTTATAATCTGGCTTGCAGATCTCCGTCTGTGCAGTTGTCTCAGCAGTCTCAACAGTAGTACTGACGGCTATTACTCACGTGCAGTTGGAGCGACCAAGTAGATCGTGTGATAAAAATTGCAGAAGATCTGGAGGGATTTTCTGGTCTGCATTGGGTTGTAACATTTAGATATGAAGTGGTTATGTTTCTGCATCCTCAGGTTATTTAGTTTTTTTGTTTGCAAACAATTGTCTAGTCTCTGCCACGCGATGCAAAATTGCGAGGTTTTGGTGTTTCCCGTCAATGTGTTCTTTGAAACGGGTGTTCTACGCTCGGGGTGTCTATCTCACACACGTGTTTAGAATAACTAGTGCTGAAGCTGTTAAGCCAGCGGTGAAACATCTGCAAGACAGGTAAAACTTTGTTTCAGAGAAATACGTATATGGTAGTATTAAAACAGGATCCCGCAAGTCACTTCAATTGAGTGATTGTATTGGATTGTGGATTTAGCTTCCTAATTCACTACAAGTGGTGAAAGTCTACTAATATAGCCTACTATACCAATCGTGAATCTGTTGTACTCTGAACCTTGCACAAAGACTGCTCAAGAGACTAAAAAGATAATCTGTGTTGATCGCACAGTGGCACCAGTGATGGTTGTGAAGCCAAAGAATCAAGTTTATAAACTCCCCACCACAAATGTATATTCATCATTCTCTACATACAAAGCTGTGAACAACCCACAATGCAATGCTGATTGGTCCAGTCCAGCGTTCCAGAAGCGCTGCTAAATTTCTCAGTCTGGAAGTGCTGCTATGGGTCACCAGGGTGATCTTTTCCCTGTCTTGTGGTGCTGACTTCAAGAAGTTCATCTTCATGTACCACGAATGCTTGAAATCTTGCTGTAGTAAAAACCAAAGTTTTTAATGCATTTTGATGAAGATTTGAGGCGCACACTTGATACTAATTAAGCGTTACACGAATTAGTGGAAACAGCAAAATACTAAAACTGTGAAGTCCTTAATTCTAATTTTTATCTGCAGCAATGTTTTAACAGATACCTGTTACAAGTCAAGTCAAAGCCGCAAGACTCACAATATAAGAAAAGTTCATAGCAGAATTAGTATGCAGGGGCTCTGTTGACCCGCGCTTTGCAACTAACCGCAATTTGCAACCGGTTGCATTTCGCATTCACGCGTTTTGCAACCTCTAACGCGTTTTGCAACCCAAAGCCACCTTTTTGCAACCACAAAGCGTTTTGCAACCGCCAATGCGAAATGTTACCTGCAGATTTATTTGTTATTTTCCACATTACTAACACTTACGCATATGGATTTAAAGGATGTGCATATTTCTTAAGAATATCACATTGTATAACATGATTAAAAAAGGTATTCATTTAGCATTAGAAGATGCATTTTACATGCTGTATGAGGCCCACATCACATGTACAGCCTCTTTTTACGATCAGCAAATATATATTTAGCAGTGCCATTTGCCTCAAAATTAGGCTAATCACCGTCTTATGCAATTGTGTTCTTCATTTTAAATTGGCAGCAATTATTCCAATATTAAAGCCAATTTACATTCCTGATATACTCAAGAATTTGAGACCGATTTATCATTTATCATTTGTGTCAAAGATGCTTGAAAAAGTTGCTTCTATTCAGCTGCTGTTCCATAAAGATCACTTTTCATTGCGTGAGAAATTTCAAAGTGTCTATCGCGAATGGCATTCCACTGAGACAGCACTGCTCAGAATTCACCATGATCTCCTGGCACTTGACAACAAGCAATGTGTTTGTATGGCCATGCTGGACCTTTCAGCCGCCTTCGATACAGTATCACATGAATAGCTTTTGAGCAGATTGTCTACATCTCTTGGTATAACCGACCTGGCCCTGGAATGGTTGAAGTCTTATCTCACTGGAAGACGCCAGTTTGTGTCAATAAAAGGTTATAAATCAAAGGAACACTTGAAAACTTGTGACGTTCCGCAGGGCTCAATTCTAGGGCCTAATCTCTATGAAGATTACAGTGCCAACCACATAGGATCTATTTTTAGGAAACAACATCTCCTACCACATCTATGCTGATGACACACAAGCATATATTTGTTTTAATGAGTAAAGTGAAGAACGTGCATTAAACCAACTAGAAAAAATGCCTTGAGGTGAGAATGTGGATGGCTGGAAATTGGCTGAAGCTCAATGATGATAAGACTGAGTTTATTGTGTTTGGTTAAAAAAGTCTTAAAGAAAACTGCAACATCTCTAGTATCAAGATTGGTGAAAGTGGTGTGGAAAGGGTGTCAAGTGTGAAGAGTATTGGTGCCCATCTTGATTCAAATCTCACTATGGATAAGCACGTAGCTGCTACATGTAAGTCAGCATGGTTCCATCTTCACCAGATAAATAAAATCAAGAATTATCTCTCTTGTGACCAGTTACAAAATGTGATATTGGCATATGTGATTAGTCGCATCGATTAAAACAACAGCCTTTTGATCGGTCTTCCAAAACCGACAGTATTCATGCTTCAAATGATTCAGAATGCCTGTGCCAAGATCATATTCAGAGCTAAAAAGTTTGATCATGTTTTTCTAAAAGAACGTCACTGGATACCGGTAGAACAGCGTATCACTTTCAAAATACTCCTCCTCGTGTATAAATGTCTACATGGAAAAGCACCAGCATACTTGAGAGAGCTGCTAGAGGAATATGTACCATCTCGATCCCTTCGTTCTCCATCAAAGGGCCTGCTCCGTATCCCAGAGAGACATTATACCAGTACAAAGGGGAGAGACTTTGCTCACCGTGGGCGTGTAGAGTGGAATAAGCTCCCTAAAGTCATCAATGACAGTGATATAGCATTAACATTTTTAAATGTAGACTCATAACTTACCTCTTCCGTATTGTTTTTCGTAATTAGTAGCTGGTGGCTAGTGTTGACTGTCTTATTACCTGTTTGTGATGTGATATTGATTCTTGCATCCAAGTAATTTATTTATATTTATTTGTCAAAGCGCTTTAGAACGCTTAGAATAAGGCGCTCTATAAGTCATATCATTATTTATTATTTTATTATTACATATATTGATTAACAATCCAATATTTTTTTCACATTTAAAATGATTCTTGATTACGGCAATTTAATTTTTAACATTATTATTATAAGAATGTTTATTCAAAATCACTTTATAATGAAAATGATATGCATTCATGAAATTTGAAGAACACTATTGCATGGATGATCAGCCCAGTTTTTATGCCAATCGCATCTCTAAACATATATTTGCTGATTGTAAAAAGAGGCTGTGATGTGGGCCTCATATAGCATGTAAAATGCATCTTCAAATGCTAAATTAATACATTTTCTAATTAAGTTAAGTAAGTAAGTAAGTAAGTAAGTATTTATTTCAGTGATACATACACCATAGAAAAGTGAGTACAAATATATACAGTATATACAAGTTAGGCCGATAAGCCAAGACCCTGACTACAGATCATTTTGTAAATAAATTAAAAGCCCAATATTTAAAAAGTGAACTATTAAAATAGTGATTTGAATTGACAAGGGTACAAACTAAGTCATTATTAGACGATGTAATGCGTTTCATAAAACCAAGTATAGATTTTCGAATTATCACATCTGAATGTGACACATTGTATTTTATAAAAGACTGTGACATGCTAGTGCGTCCTCTCAGTTTCATTAAATTTCTAAAAGCACGATTATGAGCCACTTTAAGTCTTCTGCGAGATTCCTTTGTACAATTACTCCATAAGCGTTAAGTGTTTATACATTGTACATTGTGATAATGTTAAGAAATATACACAGCATCCCTCAAATACATATGTGTGAGTGTTAGTAATGTGGAAAATAACTCTAAAAAATCTACAGGTTACATTTTGCATTTGTGGCTGCAAAATGCGTTGCAGATGCAAAACACGGCTCCAGACCCCTTTCTGGTTGTAAAATGTGTTAGCCGTCGCAAAATGCAACCGGTTGCAAAACGCGGCTGGCTGCAAAACACGGCTCAACAAGCTCTAATGTGCAACTAGCATTTAGTAATACAATTTTATCATTTTTAGTTCATTGGATTTTTTCCAGTTTAAACAAAGCTGACTATAACCCGGCTCTGCACTTTTGGTGTACATTATTTATTAGTTATAGGCCCAATATTTAAAAAGTTTTTTTGGTGCTGTTGATATACGGATGCACTCACCTTTATATCTTTCTCACAGCCATGTACGGCAGCGTACACGTCACTGGGTACATCCATGTGATATTCTGTAAACTCAGTAAAATCTTCAAGAAGACCCCTGTAATGGATATGGTAGATGAAGTTGTGTGTTTTTAACTTTATCACCTCGTGTAAACTTGCAAGGTAAACTTCTAGCACCAGCCAACCAGCCAGCACAAAAACACTGCATTTCAACATAGGACGCTTAATAATTGTGATAAACATGGTGTTTAGTGTCAATGTAAGCCAATAATAGTGGATGATTAGATTTATGGAGCTTTATTGACTATGAGTGTTATTGTCCATTGACCATAGAACACATATATTTATTGATTGGGTTTGACAGTTCAAACAGCTAAGGCAGGTGATAATTAATTTGTAGCCAAACATAATACAGATGTATCGAGTACAAGCGTAAACTAGATCAAAAGTGTTCAAAGAACACAGCGTTGCTAGAAGAAAGTTGACATATGGGCGATTAAAATATTCCATGAGCATGAAGTTTGTAGTTCAAGTGGAAATTCAGAAATAATGAAATCTTTAAAAGAATTAAAATGGCTACCTGGAACCTATACTCTTCATTAATTGTAACAAAACACTTACGTGAAAAATGTAGATATCCAATGAAAAGTTTAAAATTTCCGGGAGCTTGCAAAAACACGTCTACAACGAACACGGTAGTTGCTTCAACTGACGAAAACGAGGCTGCTTCCACTTCTCGTGTAATGCGAACGAGATACGTTTCATTACGAAATATAATCGAGTACAAGCGTAAACTAGATCAAAAGTGTTCAAAGAACACAGCGTTGCTAGAAGAAAGTTGACATATGGGCGATTAAAATATTCCATGAGCATGAAGTTTGTAGTTCAAGTGGAAATTCAGAAATAATGAAATCTTTAAAAGAATTAAAATGGCTACCTGGAACCTATACTTTACTTGGCGAATAGCGAAAATTGAAAACTCATGATGGTCTCGATGAATGTAAACAGTGAACCACGTTTGAAGATTTTTTCTTCGAAGGCATTGATACTATTAACGAAATTGTTGAATATGGAACAAAAACGGTATGCATTAATTGGCCAAAGATGAACACATTTGTTTGTCACTACGTATGTGAACATAGAATGAAATTTGGAGGTCATGGTTCAAACTGTATTGAAAGTATTGAAGGAAGTAGAAAAACAACCTGAATTGTCTATAAACTGCTACACAATGCTGTGCTCTCTGAGCACTTTTCATTTAGTTAGCAAAGGGCCAAAGTTTTATGTAGGTCATGGTCACCACTCCCATAATATTGTATGAAATACGAAAGTCATGTGTCAAGCTAAAAATGCCGAAATTGACCGCCAATGGCCTCCTGGAGAGAACACTTTGATTGGCAAAGTGCCAAAATTGGACACTGATGATGGGCACTAGGTATATAAGCAGTGTATCGAATTTGGAACTCATGGTTCAAGCTGTATTGAAACTATTGAAGAAAATGGCAAAAAATGAACTAAAATTGTCGTCTGGAAATCATGCTTAAATTGGCAAAGTGCCAAAATTGAACGCATGTGATGGCCTCTAGGCATGTAAGTATTGTACCAAGTTTGAATGTGTCCACCCCAGCAATATTAAAGATACTGCAGAAAATGTCCAAAATGGACCATATATGGCTCTGTGGAAACCACAATTTAATTGGCAGAGTGCCCAAAATCAAATCACTTAGGTGTCGCCTCATACCTCATAGTTGTGTAAAGTTTGAATAAAACTGTTCATTGGTAAACTCTCTAGCTTGTCCAGAGACATATATACATACATGCATACTGACGTACAAACAAAGTGATCACAAGGCTTTCGCTTCAGCTGCAGAAGCGACGCAAAAAATGCACTTGGAGGTTCATAGGTACATGTACTTGACCTGCTTCCGTTGCCGAGTGGATAGGGAGTTGGACTCGTGACCAGAAGGTCGTGGGCCCAATTCCCGGTCGGGTCTGGTGGTGGGTCAGCAAATTTACCTCTAACAGGTTGCACACTGCTCCGTGGCATCTACACCTTGATTAGGTACAGGCCATTGGGTTGAAAGAGTTAGTGAATGATTGTGTGGGTGATTAGCATTGTGCGCTGAATGTGCTGCCGATGCAAGCATATGAGAAATGATCAATTTATGATCAATAAGCGGGCCAATGACCTGGTGTAAATTGTAAAGTTGTGAGAGCAAGACTTGGATCAGGACTATAAACCAGTACATTGACATTGACATTCATTCAATGTGACTCAATAACAGTGGATGTTTAGCTTTAGTGTGAAATTATGGACTATCCATGGGACCCAGGTATTTATTGATTGGGTTTTACAGTTCAAACAACTAAGGCAGGTGGTAATTAATTTGTAGCCAAACATAATACAGTTGTATCGAGTAACAGCGTAAAATTGCATTTGGAGCAAAAAAAGGACTTGAGGATAAAAAAGACCATAGCCGTGCCCGAGTGGATATCGATTTGTACTCGTGACCAGAAGGTCGTGTGTTAGATTCCCGGACAGCGTTTGGTGGTGGTTGTTGAGCAAACGTACCTCTAACAGGTTGCACACTGCTCGGTGGTACCTACACGATAAATAGGTACAGGGCAGGCGAGTGATTTGAATGCATATATGAGTGACTAGCATGTCTGCGCTACGGTAGCGATATGCTGTATGCTCCCCGGGGAGTTGAGAAAGATAGTGTGACAAGGATGCCAATGACCTGGTGTAATATGTATAGTATTGGCGTAAAATGTAAAGTCGTGAGAGCACTAGAATTATGACTATAAACCACTACATTTACATTTGGCCTGTCAATAATGATGTCTAACTCGTTTTTGTATTGGCGATTATCGAAATTTCAGTAATAGGCAGATCCAGGAATAAACAATTTCTCACAAGTTTTTCACTCACCAGAATTGTCATTTTCACGTGTTTTTTACATGTCTGTGAGCCTGGGCACTTACAAAATCCACGAAATCCAGTGGTTGCGCCCCTTCTGTTTCCCCCTAAAACCTGGATCTTCTAAAGTCAGTATGTCCTAAATGCAATTATTTCACCCCCAGTCAAAAATTAGTTTCAGTTTAACATGGTGAAATCGACGTCCAGAGCTATACTGCGCTGATCAGCTGAGTAATATGATAATGGTACTACATGGATTATCACATTGTTGGTCTTTTCGCGTGCGAGGGACTAATAGTAAGGGACTGCCCATTATTTATTGCCGGGGGGAGTATGAGGATTTGGTCTGATGTTCATGTACAAAATTCATGACACCCCTTATTTTTATTTACAAAAAGGCACCCCCCCATTTTTTTCATGTACAAATGTTTTCAAATGTTTTTGCCACGATTATACACACTAAATTCGTAGGCCTATGTGTTTTACCCATGAAATGATGGTGAAATAAAAAATCAAAAAATCTTTAATATTACCCTGGCACAAAATAGACACCCCCCCCCCCACCTTGATCGAGACTAATAGGTTTGCAGCTACCTATAGTGCCAAAATTGTGACGATCATATGCAGATCCAGAGGTGACGGGAAGGGGGCGCCCCATCCCCTTTCCCATCAAGATACCTTATTTTCACAGGGTTTTAAATGTTTGATATCGATCGTACGGTAGAAACCCATGAGATCGCTTAAGTCCCTCTTCCGAAAACCTGGATCTGCCCGTGAGCACGGTTCTCTAATATTTCTGTATGCGAAATGCTGTTTTTCCAATGGACCAAAAATACACGTAGTCTTTAGGGACAGACATATGTTAAGTGGGTATGTCGTCCCTTTATATTTGTGTCGCATCCAGCATTATCTCCCAAACAAGTCATTATACAATCTGCTCCCCGTGGAGCCTAAATATAGTGACTCTATGATGAGTGAATGCTAGCTGAGTTATTATGAGTTACCCAGATTCCCAATGTGGCCCTGAAATAAGCCTGTGATGGGGTAGGGAAATTTGTGTAGGCCTATGTTACCAAGGACCATAATACATGTATGGCGATTGGTGTAGCTGCATCACATTTACAGATGTGATATAAATAGCAACAACGTTGTCATATTTATCCACGTCGTCTATTTGCAGACTGTTTCTATGTGAAGGTGCAAGATGGTATAATGTAAAGAAATTGCAGGGTTAACGTCAGTCGCCATATTAGGCAGGTGGTCGGAATACTAATACAAACATCACACAGCCAGGATACACGTGCGTAATTGCAACAGTGAAACTATAATTTAGCAGGAAATTACGAATCCAGGCAGATCAAGGGGGCACCTTATTCTCACCGCAATATTCATTTTCATGTGTTCTTTTCATCTCTCGCTATATCTGCTAGCCGTCGTGCGTATGAAACCTATGACATTATGTGGGTGCTCCCCAACCCCTTTTTCGAAAACCTGGATCTGCCAGTGAAACTTGTATGCTATATCGTGGAGTTGAGAAAGGACGTATAGTGTGACAAGGATGGCAATGACCCGGTGCGAACATGCAGTTGCTACAACTCGATAACCGTGAATGGCGAGTGTAAATAAACACTTCTACAGTTGCATTTTGACGCTTGCGAACCCTCATTTCATTCGCCTACCACACGAACCAGACCAGAGACCTGGTTAACAGAGGACTGCATCACCTACTGCACCTATTTAACGTGTAACGTGTAGATACCACGGAGCAGTGTGCAACCTGTTAGAGGTAGGTTTGCTCAACACCCACCATCAGACCCGACAGGGAATCGAACCCGCGACCTTCTGGTCACGAGTACAACTCCCTGTCCACTCGGCCACGGAAGCACATTTGAAAATACCCATCTGTAGACATGCGGCACAAGAAGCATTTAGAAAAGTTTCTTTTAAAGCGATACAGGGATACGGCACTTATTTTTGGACCCCGTTTAGGGGCTATAATGATGGTGTGTTGCACACCACCATAAAACACGTGTAGATTAGGACAAAATGAGCATGCTGTTTATGAGGTTTCACGGGCAACACGTTACTGTTAAAGTCCATTTCCATTAGGTCCTAAGTGCTCATGCGCATTTGGTGGGATCAAATATGGCATCCATCCCGACAGGAAGCTGTTTCATGTGACTTTTCTGTATTTTATGCAGCACACAGCGCATTAAGGGACCATCATGGGACTCAAGCGCGAAAGTTTATTTCTGGTAAACAACTATGAAAAAAAATAGCGAGTTAGATTAATATATCTTACACCACATAGGAATAATAATAATAAGGTGATTGCATATCCGTACCAAAGTACTTCTTTTAATTAACACACAACAGCAGACAGCGTAAATGAATAACAGATTTTGCTGATTACTACACAAAATCCCATAAAATACTAATGAAAAATCTGACGTGGTCAAATGTCCTGATATTTTAAGTATCTTGTATTTAATATAATGATGTTTCACTATGCATGCGGTCAAAAATAATAGGTAGGAACTCCATTCCCATCACTATTTAACGATGATTTTTTACAAAATGTTCATTATGACAAGGGTCATATGTATATGTAATTGAATAGAGCACAATGCAACCCTTTATACATGTGCATGTAGAGTGTCTAAAAAATCTAACGTCCCTTGATATAGAAAAGAAAGGAAAAGAAAAAAAACGGAAATAAGAAAAAAGAGAGAAAAGTGTGAATAAAAAGTAGAAAAAGAAAGAAAGTTGGATTGGCGTTTTCACGGTAGAATAATGGCGATTATCATGTTCGACTTCCGTTATCTTCTTTACGGGTATGAATATGAATTTCGTGCATAGTGTACCTATATTTTCATTTGTGGTATTATATCAAACCTTGCACTTCATATCTAAACTAAATTTACTTCTATTCATTCTGTATTAATGGGCAGATTCCATCTACCTATAAAGAATGGGAATACTGCAAGCCATCGTCGGTTGCACGGCTTTATTATTCACACTGCCCTTACAAGCCCATGTTCTTAATTTTACGGCTGCACACTGCGTATAGTAGCCTTCAGATATGACGATAACTGCCAGCCTAAATAATCTAATATATGCACATGACAATCACACTGAAACCTGTATAAGTATTGCCGTAATAGGCAAATTGAAATCAGGCGTAGGACAAACAACCCGCATGTGGGTATAATTATCATTATAATATTGTTGTATTGCACCTCGGTGATTACATTATGGTCGGGGTCAGTGACCCAGACACCAGTACGCATGCTCAGTCATGTGATGTGGCACGTGGTGAAGTTTTAATCCTCGGTCTGACATTAATGATTGCGCATCTCGGACAAGATAGGAGATAAACCGTACCATAGAAAACACGCACGCACGCACGCACGCCCGCACGCCCGCACGCACGCACGCACACACACACACACACACACACACACACACACACACACACACACACACATTTACGACGACGCAATGTGTCCCCCCACAAACGTCCTCGGATGCAATATCCAGAATTTCTGACATTAGCTAAATGCCTCCATGCTATGCAATGGTTTGTTTACACTACTACAGCACATATGAAACACGCTAACATTTCCCCCTCGCTTCTACAGTCTGTTGTAATTTCATGCAAAGTGTACATTTTTTACATTTCTATTTTCATGTTTACACATCATCATGCGGTTGACTAAGCTCTTCCAAGCCAGCAATCAATCAGTGTATAATTTACAATTTTCTGCTCACCTTGAGTGATAAATCAGCTAAAACACAGGGTCCCTACTCGCGACACATGCTATTACGCAGACCCAAAGACTTAATAGATGCATATTTCTGGATGGAATTGATACTAATGACCTTATTGTCACAGGAAAGTACAGAACAAGTTTCTTAGCAAATGAAAAAGAACAAAAACGTTGAACAAAGGGCACAATGTTTCTTTTTTGTACTCACAGTTCTGTTCAGATGCAGAAGTTTTATTCTAATCATGTCATTACTTGTTTGAGGGTAACTCACACACAAATACCAGGTTGCATTATTCACATTTCTACGAATGCCTTTCGTTCAAGCATTTTAATGTTCCCATCTTTTACGACAGGTTATAAGAACTACGCAGGAAAAGAATATTTTTACACAAACCAACATCTTCTGACAGGACAGCGAATATAATTCCACTACTGATTCAGATTCAATTACCCTAAACGTTGGACACTAGCAATTCCCATACAAAGCTGGTATTTGATTTTGTGATAACATGTGGTTGTGTTGTAAAAACTCACAGTGGTGTACATGTGTACATCGTACATGTACAGTACATGTGTATATATAAATCATTCATGTGATTGACAAGTGTCACATAGCATCACCAAGAAGCATTGATTTAATATGTCAAAATTTTCTCAGTTTGTGAGAATTTCCTATTTGCAGCAGTGTGACTGTGTTGTGATCCACTCTGAAGAAGGGCGACTGCTCATTATTTATGGTCAAGGGTTGTAAGTATTTGGTCTGAATTTCGTGTATAAAAGCTATCACCATCACATATTATCAACTAAAAACACATACAAAAACAAGACAAGAAAAACAACAAACTAACGCCAAAAACCTCGCTGTATTTGTGTTCATGTACAAAGTAGATAACCACTGACTAAGACTGGAGTGTACCAACATGTCATATAATGACTATGATGGGCTATGTACCATAGTAAGATTTATTCAGACG
Organism: Streblospio benedicti; assembly: GCA_019095985.1. NCBI lineage: Eukaryota > Metazoa > Annelida > Polychaeta > Spionida > Spionidae > Streblospio > Streblospio benedicti. The sequence continues at coordinate 15,944,516 of CM032661.1, read as the reverse complement.
ATCATAATCAATGCCGGGTACATTGCAATTATGCAGGACAAAATTACCTTCCCCAGAGGTGGGGAATAGTCATGGGTGCTATTGAAGTGGAAGTGATATTCAGGAATAGTTGTCACAATGCAAGATGTTAGTGATGTACATGTAATGGTATGTTATAGCGCTCACTCGTGCGCGTAAACACCACCCGTGCAGCGATAGGGTGATTTCAACCTGAGACTATAAGGGTGATGGTATATCATAGTGTTAAGGCTTGGTTCTTTTCATTCTAAAGGAGACTTCACAGAGGCCTAGTATTACTGTCGTAAATGTTACTTAAACACTCGATAACTGTCTTAAATAAGAAAGAAGATGAAAGGCAGTCAGATAAAAAAAAATCCAAATGCATCGAAAATGTATCGAATTCATATGATGTATTTAAAAAGCCACTGTTGATATTTATGAAAGCATACCCCGCACCCATAACATAGGATAAAAGTATAAGGAAACACTTCTTTTTTATTTAGAAAAGATAGAAGAAACACTGTTATCACTATTCAAAGATAAAAAGTCTACTTCACATTTCATGAGCACGACGGTGTAGACAGCAGCCTATAGACTCTTGTCTTCATTCAGTGGTATCTCAATTTTGCACTAGCATCGAGTAAACAGTTACATTTTATTAATGGGGTCCCTGACACCTTACATTATAGAATTAGGTAGAAAAATGAAATAGAATAGAGGACTGCTTGGATCTCTTAATCAACGTTGGAAGAGGGAGTTACAAACTTAAAAGAATTTCCTATCAAAACTAGTTTATACTCCAGGAAAACTTTATTTTCATTCGGATATGGTTACGAGACCCTGCCAACGATGTTAATGTAAGTATAGACTTTATTGTCATGTTTTATTTATCTTTGTCTGCAGTATGACTACGATGTTTTTGCAGCCCTGATGGTTCTTCATGTTTTAATAACGTCTATAGAAGCATGTCTAACTTGACTGGAAAGTGTGAATAACCGTCATATTACCGTAAATTTGCTTTCATCTGTAAACCCACTCCCCCTAGATCTACTATAGAAATTATTAATATTTTGTGGCAGATTTCACTGAAAGTAAACTTTATTTTATCATAAATGGTTTCATTTTCGTGGGTGGGAAATGGTAAGCAGCAAAATTGGTACGTGTCCCTATTCCACTACCTATGCCTCTTGCTTTGTAGAACCTCTCAATTAAGACCAAACAACTCTCTTATCTCACAATGTTTTAATAGAGAGGTGGTATCTTTATGGAGATTCCAAATAATCTGTATAAAACATTGGGAGCTCTTAAAATGTTTGAAATATGCATAGAGAGATGTTCTATAGAAATGATCTATTTGGAAGCTCTACTGTACATATTTCTAATTAGTTCATTCTCTTTATTTGATTCGCAACTGTCCACATACCGCAGGTCTTGACACAATTGGGCATGAAGCTTAACATTTTCCAGTCTGTATGTTTCCTTATAACATACTCGTATAAAAGTTTCCCACGATAATAAAGTTGTGTTATCTTCTGCAAGCACTTTTAAGTACTGCAATTAGACAAACTCTTCTATCCCAACTATAATTAAAGTTGACTAGTCATAAAAGGGTAGCATTATAATGTCATGAAAGGAATGTAGGTAAATTAGCAAGTGACATGCATTCACTATGGAACACATGCTGGTCATCATGTCTGAAAACGCGGATTTTCACCCGGGCTAGCCGACCAATCAGAAAGCGGTGTTCTCGCCAGCAACTTGTCAGGTTGATTAATCCGAGGTCAGAAACCTTGAATTTCACTGGAAGCAGTATTATATCAGCCGCAAATGTGGACTAATTGGATTGGATGACATTGTTAGTAATTATTCTAATGTCAAAAACACATATCCGTCTTCTGGCAAGCTGCACGTATCGAACAAACAAGATTTTGTCCTTTCAATAATAACCTTGCAAGTGTACATGGAATGTGGATTCTGAAATGGAAAGATTGTAAGAAGAGAGAAAGAATCTACCTTGCAAGAAATATGGACACGTCATTTAGAAGTCCTTTTGAAGTGTACCTTTGCGCCAGACGACTTTTGAACTATGATTCTCGACTCTAGGTTCATTAAAGTCGGGCATTTTATGGATCTACGCGTGTGGGATGGCGGCTAGAGCAGTTCACTCCCCACCTCTACACGTGGGAGCACACAAAATTAACAACAAAAACAAAAAATGAAGGGGGCATTCGCATGACTGAGAAACCCCTCAGACACCATCTATCAGCAAGACCGATAAATGTGTTTTGTTACTAAGAGCAACGTGTCACCCCGGTTTTGTGGCAATATACATATATATGAAGAACAAAGTGATGTGCCTCAGTTTTGCTGGGTGTAATGTGTGCATGTACACGCGTTTTTTTTATTTGCTTCACTGCGTCATAGAACCGAATGTTTCTGGGTAACTACTGAAAAACAGCTCAGAACAAATAAAGGTATTGTTAATAACATGTGAATTATGATCATCCTGGGAAGTGCTGAAGTGCTGAAAAACTGTCTCAGGACAAATAAACGTATTGTTAATAACATCTGAATTATGATCATTCAGGAAAGTGCAACTAAGTGGCCTCAATAGGTGATGTAGGAACATGCCATTGACTACACGCATCTGGAATGATCAGAGGGAATATGACAGTTACGGCAATATGACAGTTAAATCTAAAACCAAGTCAACCTCTATATTGAGACCACCTCTGTAATAAGACCATTTCTTTTAATCCCACTGCCAACCTCCATACAGAGATCGCCACTCTATGGAGACCATTTGACTATCATCGGTTTAAAATAACCATCACATGAGTTTAAAATAGAATAGGTCACTTCAGAATAGCTTGGAGTGTAGTAATGCTTCTGATCTAACATCATATGAAGCACTTAAAGGGAAATAGTCGTGTGTAATGTATATGTTTAAATATTTAACATGGCAAAAGGCAGGACTAAACTAAATACAACAGAGACCTACAAATTACATGCATCGGAAAATCAGCAAATGATGAATTGAATTAGACCTACTCATCTGTAATATGCAAAGTGAAAATCATGGCTTAACTTAAAAATGATATGGAACCTGAAAGTTTGAAAGAAGCACTTCCATTTGCATTATATCACTGCAAATTGTGTTGATGTTATTAGCTGAAATATTCACTGAAATTACTCAAGCAATCAGTAAACACTTCAGCACATTGCATATGTTTTCCTCTCATTAAATTAGAATGAGATAATTCATACAAGTCACCGAGAATAGAATAGTTGGATACTGATGTTCTCAATTACACTACGATTACAATGCTCCAGTGACCTAGAAGATTGACTCTCTGTGTTGAATGAAATACTTTTTAATATGGGTGTTGCATGTATGATGTTATATATAATGTAAATAAATAAATGTAAATGTGGTGGTTTATAGTCCTGATCACAGTCTGGCTCTCATGACTTTACAATTCACACCAGGTCATTGGCACACTTATTGATCACCATTTGATCAGTTCTCGCATACTTGCATCGGCAGCACAATTCAGCGCACAATGCTTATCACTTATACAATCACACCCTCACTTATTCAGCCTAATGACCTGTACCTATTTAACGTGTAGGTGCCACGGAACAGTGTGCGACCTGTTAGAGGTAGGTTTGCTCAACACCTACCACCAGACCCGACGGGGAATCGAACCCACGACCTTCTGGTCACGAATCCAACTCGCTAACCATTCGGCCACGGAAGCACACATATATGTGTTTCCCAGTGCTTGTATGATGTGTTCCTCTGATCTAACGCGGGCGTTTTCTCTCAGAATCTCAACCATGGGGGTATCTTTCCTTTCAAGAAAACGTATAAGACTTTGAAATCATCTTTTTTAGACAAAAACATCAATTTTCAAAATTTGGGTCACATCAATTTTTTTGTAGGAAATGAAAAAAAAAATCTTTTAAAAAAGTTAAAGCGCACACTTGGAATACCTTCACGATCTTGTGGCTTCGTATTAAAATTGCAATCATTTGATACATATATTTTATCTATATCAAATGGTACAATACAATACAATACAATACAATACAATACAACAATACTGTATTTTCGTATAGCAATTGATACATAGAATGTTTACAATGAAGTATTGTTGTATTGTAAAAATGGTACATATCCTTATTTTTTGGCGGAGCTATTAAACTTCTTATAGCCGACAAATAACATTACCGCTTATACCCATTAGATTTCTATATTTATGGAAAGCAATCTAGTCTGGATCTAACCTCGCACTAACGCCACGAGCGAGATATCATTATCATTGGGATTAGCCTAAGTCCATCATTCTAGATCTTCTAGTGAGTCCTTATCCAGGCTCTAGGTCACATAGAGAGTCATTATCTAGAGCACCTGCTGTCTGACCCGAGGGCAAGTTGTTGGAAAACACTAATAATTTGGTCTCTTTCCGAGTCGTCCACTATAGCAAAAAAGAATTCATCCTAAAATGTTTACATTGAGGAATTTAGAATTGCGTCTCGTGATTGGCTTTGCAATCTTGTTTTTTTTTTTTTTTTTTTTTTTTTTTAATCGACCTGATTGTAAAATGGACGGTGGATTTGGTGAGGTAAAGTGAAGTCACATCTGTGTCAGTACATCTGTCTGGTTGGAAATAGTCATTACTGCGTCTCATTCTTGTGATTGCTATGGTGAGAGCAATCGAATGAGGCTTAAATCTCACTGGGCGTGTTATAATCTGACATTTCTTGATCCTAGGATTATCATCAAATCCCAGTGATCAACACCAGCATCGTGTTCATTATGCATAATTTGCATATAGAGCTTGCTCATTGTCTCTGATATACACACCGTAGAACATCGACATCTGCAAGGAGACCACCTCCATAAAAAGACAATTCTTTGCGGTCACAATTTATTTTAATACATCCCAGTTTACTGTCACATTGATTTATCAATGCCCCGAGGCTAAGAAATAAGTCATGTGGATATAGTTTTGACGGGTGACTTCTTAACACAAACCAACACAAACCTCTAAAAACAGACCAGCTCTAAATCGATACCACTTATATACAGACATAATTTGTTATGATAGGTAGGTTCTACTGCATACCCATATAAATTTACAGCAGACATATTATAACAATTTCAATACATTCGACCAGTCACTGCTATTGAAATGAAATATTCATATAATATGTGGGGCTAAAAACTTCAATACTCACATTCACTTTTTTATCAGTACGCGAACCCATGACACGCCGTTTCCACGCATACGGTTACACTTCTAGATACAAATTAAAAAGTTCACAAAAGCTTTCAGTATACATCTTATTACTTTATGGATTTCAAATCAAATATCAATCACCCTCGAGCTATAATGTGCATATTTATTGGAAGAAGCATCCGATGACAAGGTGACCTTGTGCTGATGTGACAATGACTGTAAACAGATTGGTATACAATTGGTAGTATTGATTTAGAATCTTTGACTTTGTAGCATATTTCAATAAAATTATGGTATTTTCAGAAAGTAGGATTCTTAAAACACATTAAATTTACTGTGCAATTGTGAATTAACAGTTAGTGACATAAACTTATCAATACGATAAGAATATCAATGCAATAGCGTCATAGAAGCGAATGTTTCTGGGCTTAATAAATGTGTTGTTCAAAAGTTGAATCTGAATGAGGAAATCTAAGCCATCGCCAGTCCACGCCAATCTCATTTTCATTGTTCATATTTCCAGCTCATCTCTGTTCAATAACACGTGAATTAAATAATAATCCCGAATTAGATGAAGATGATCTGAGCCAGAATACGAACATTCAGTGCGTAGCCATGAAAATAAAGTATAACATCTTTATTAAAACCACATATGAGGGAATGTCTCTCAACAGTGGTCTCAACAGACAGCTGGTCTCTTTACAAAGGTTTACTGTAGAGTCTTTATCAAAGTTTGAGACTGAGCAAGCTTGTTTTTCTTTATCATATATGTGGTCTCTTTTATGGTAGGTCTATAGAGATGGTCTTATGATATATTCTATTGTACCCGAATCTAAATACAACAGTATCTCAGAAATCCACCGTACCTGCGCGAGCATGGTGGTGTATGGCAGGCTGAACGTACCCTGATGTGCGGGTCCTATGTTATTTTGACTGCAAGTGCTGGTTGCACAAACTGTTTATTATGGTGAAGGACGTGTTTGTTTTCAAAATCCTATGTAGACCTACAAATGTACCAACTACAACAATACAAATCTTATATACGCTTGAAATATTTGTAGGGAGTGAAGGAAAAATCAACAAATATAATGCCGAATCTTACATGTGTGTCATTATTTTTGTGTAAGGAGGCATGTCTTGCGGTGTCTACCATGTCTGATTACAATTTGTTTTTGTTGTTGCACTACAACGATGTCATTTTCTTGGGGGTGGGATTGGGGAGGGGGAGGTCTGGGTCAGAAAATGGGCACGGACGCGTCATGGACAAAATGGCACCACCAATATACTATTTTTGAGAAAACAAGACCCACAAAATACCAATATCTGGAAAAGTGACATCGTATACTTGAGAAAGATGTGACGTAATATACCAATATCTGAAAAAAAATGTGACAATAATATACTGAAATGTGAAATAGACACCTAGAAATACCAGAACTTTACCAAAAATATGATAAGGGCGCCCAGAATATACCAAAATTGTGAAGAAGACACGTCCGTACTTACCTCAATTACGTAAGACCCCCCCCCCCGCCCGGTCACATTTTGTTACCAAAAAGTGGAAAAATCACATTCAAACAAAGTCAATATTGATTACAACTGGCTTATTCGTATATATTATGACATACATGTACAAACAGACTAATATTCTTACTACGAGGCTGCCAAACAAAAATATAGATTTCACAGCATACAACACACCATTACACGTCATGTGCCAGAATGACGTATTTCTTGCTCCACACATATTATTGGCTCCCAGACAACTTTGAATAAAACAGACTACACAAAGGTACAAAGCAAGGTCATTCTCCTGCAAGGACCTCCCTAGGAACCCCCGTGAGAGTGAGACTGATGCCAGATATCACGTGTCCATCTATATATCAAACTACAGTAAAACCTCTAATTTAGACAACCTCCGTATTGCGACTACCTCTACGGAAAAATCATTTCTCATAGTCCTAAACCTCATAATGAACCCACATTAAGAGACCACTCTACCTCTCTATTGTATTGTCACCACTTGAAGTCACTTCAGAGGTGGTCTTGATAGAAATGTTGTTATAGTGTTCTACTGTAGCATGTTTTTATCGCTTGGAATAGACACGGCCCGGGGCCTGGCGTGCTCTATCTTGTTTGACCTAACTTGCTGTAATGGCAGACGGCATTTGAGTTGTTTTCGTCTTTCTGCCTTTGTGTATTCTCATACTTGCTCATGAATCCTTAATACAAGCTATCGTCAATGTTATATTGCAAGTTGCCAAAAAGTGTACACCCATAGATGAAAAACAATAACGAGCACAGACCAAAGTGCTTAAAAGCACAGTGTTGCAAGCAGCAATGAGCAAATGACTATAACATTTGTCTTGAATTTGAACACTGTAGCATTAACAGTGATATGTAAACAATATCTCAAGTTTCGAAAGTTGCGTTTGAAATAGGATCGAATTTATTGGCTCCCTGGAAAACATATTTTACTGGCATCATGCACACCACACACAAACATGTTTTTACTGGCATCATGACACACGTCACACACACCATGGTCACTATCTATTGAAATACACACACACACACACACACACACACTACACATTGCACGCACAATGTTTACAAAAAATAAAGAAATAATAAAAAAACGTGGAAATACTTGAAATTTATAAAGACGATAATTACGAGCTATGAAAACCCACCCACCAAGCTTTCGAACAAAAGCAAAAAAAAAAATCAAATTGCTGTACCAACCTTGAAAGTCTGATTTCAAGCAGTATCATTGCAGTGAAAGTTGAACATTCACATAAAATGGCTACCTCGGAGGCACTCTTTGACTTGCAAAGTGAAGGGAAGGATTAGTTTAGTACAGGGGTTTAGGGCAGGTGGTATGGAGATGGGGGTCACAAAATTTGTGCTGTTAAAAAAGTCGGGTTAGTGCCGCTCAGTGTTATGCGGCTTCAAGGGGGGCTGCTCAATTTGTATTTTACTTTATTGCGCTCTTTTTCTCATTTTGGGGTGAATAGGGGGTGGGGGTAGGGGTGGGGGTGGGGGGAGGTTGTCATTTGCTAGTTTCTGATGCGATTCTCATATAACTTACCCCTTCTCCCTGGTAACAGTTGATCCTTACCTAAACAGTATGGTTGACAAGTATGGTTCAATTCAGTAGCCTCATATGGAACCGCTGGGTACAGTTTTGAAAAACATTGGCCAATTGAAAAATGCTGCAGTTTGTTGTTAGATAGATACCCCGGCCATGTAACATAAGAACTCGCACAGTGCAGAGTAGACAATCGGAAATACACACGCCGTGGTTGAATAATTATTGAATAATTTTTGAATAATGAAACAGATGATCCAATGAGCAGATAATCTACCCGATCAAAACCTGTAGCTAAAGACATGATTGTCAGACAATGTCATAGCACTGACACGTGGCTCACACTCTCCTGGAGCACTTGGGCATGGCCAGTGGCTAGTGCTAAATACCTTGTAAATGCCAGAATAAATTGAAATATCTGGCTCTGCAGGTATTATACAAACTTGCAATTACTCTTAATAGTTTGAGAGCATTTCATTTATTTGTATACTCAACTTACAATAACAACTGAGTAGGAGCAGCTGGTTCAAAGTACAGTGGAATCTTCAATTGCAATTCCCTCTGTAAAGTGTCGACCCCTATAATAAGACCAGTTTGCGCGGTCCCAAGCCTTTATAAAAAATAATGGTATTAACCTTCAAGACCACCTTTCAATGGAAACCGCTTGAGATCAGCCATCCGGGTGGTCTTTATAGCGACGTTTTACCGTATACAAGAGATGCCACATGTGGTACCGCCAGGGACAATACCACTACATCGTGTAAACACCTTCAGTTATCTTCTATTGTTTACAAACTGACAGTTGCCCGTGCACCAGTTTACATTCTATATAGAGTTGCTGGTGGTGCTCAATAGAAAGTAGAAACTCTCTTTCAAGACCTACTGGGGGACTGACCTGAAGTGTTCTCAATAGAGAGGATATCTCTTTGTAGAGGATCACGCTAGTTTCTCAAAGAAGGTTTGGTGTCACCTCGGTAAATGGTTTTATTATAGAGGTGGTCTCAATAGAGAGGTGGTCTAATTGGTGGAGGTTCTACTGTCTATGATTGGTGGTAGTCCACTGCATACACGTAGTATCATATCTCACAATAGACGTGGCACTGTTAATACGCGGTTCCAGGCATTCTTATCTGGTCTCTGCAAAGAGGTTAATGCTTTGATCTACGGCAATCAAAGTCTACCAAGACTCACAAACGACTCACAAACAAACGTGTAGGTCAATATGGCAAACATGAATATCCATATAATGTTACACACATTTCAACTGGTATGTTTTCTGGTCACAAAGGCCACCGTAGCACTAACAGCTCTATCGAATGGTTAAAGGAATGACTCAGCATTATGGCCATTTTCTTATCATGACCCGACATGAGTGGATACTAGTATCACAATGGAGTGTCCAACGTTCTATCGAGCGTGGCAGCCTCCTAGGACTAATGATAATCGATAATCACAATGGCATTAATGTTGGAATGATCTGGTCTTATATCTCGCATATCAGGTAGAAGATGAAGATGGAGCCATCACTCTTGAAAGGCCACTGAATGTCATAGCGTAAATAGTCCAGGTTTTACTATCAAAGGGTCATGTTACACACCTGCCCGGCACGAAGGTTGAAAAGAACCACTCATAAGTGCAATTGGGGCTATGTAGGGGGTTTCTATGAAATATCAACCTTAACCCATATAGATTTTATTACAATGTACAAAGAACATGTTCTTTTATTGAGACCCCATCTTATGCCTCCCGCACAAGTGGCTTACATTAAATCCCGTGAAAAAACGGCGTCGACACTGTTGACTACAGACGGTTTCAAATTTATTATATTGACATATTATGTATTGTATATGCGCATGATGATACAAATACTGAAACATTCTATAGAATCTACGGAAATACACGAGGACCTTAGGATGTCTGCTTGACAGGCTTGGTTACAATGGGTCACTGGGACAACGCAAACGATGGGTATTGAACTAAATGTGCGCGTATTTTTCTGCAGTATATTTAAACCTCCCATCAATGCCACCTCTGTAAAGCGACTACCTCCATGAAAAGAGCAGTTCATCCAGGCATCCAGGGATAACGTTTATAAAGAGACCACCGTTAACCTACACGAGACCACCACCTTATGAAGACTACTAAGGAGCAGTTCCGTGGGTGGTCCCGATAGAGAGTTTCTACTGTAATCGATTCTGCCAATTTTCCATCATCTACACCAGTGTCCGTTATGTTTTTCCCGAACTCCCCGCTGATCACACAGTGGAGCTCCCTCCGTGCAGTTCTAACGAAGAATGTTCCCAAAAAACTTTTGAAATGTGAATTATATTACATAATTAAGGATTTACCTGTTAATTTTAGTGTAAAGACGTATTCTGTAAGTAAACCACACACATTTACACTACCGTGTTGTTGCCATTATCACCCCAGTATCAGGTTCCAAGTGGAGTAACGGTCACTTAGAACTGGACACCGAGGCGTCATAACAATAAACACCAGCAACATCCCAAAAGTAAGTGCCCAATTACTGTTCTCAGGCGTGTTTTGTTGTGGTAATGGTCCACATGCTGGCGGCAACACTCCAAAGACCTCCAAACACATAAATGTTGTTAATCGGTGCGATGTGCCATCGTAGCCAGATGTCTGTTAAAAGTTAACGAGGAAACGTAATAGTCTGACATTTATTGCACTGAATCCTAGCAGACTGGCTTTAAAACTAAATAAACAGTAGATACTCGTTATATCGAATATGAGGGAGGGTTGGTATGTGTGTGTGTGTGGGGGGGGGGGGGGTGGGGACCTGGGGGTGGGGGGGGTATTAAAATGTAAAAATAACCAATATTGGAGTTAACCGAGGCATGTATGTTTGCAATTTTGGTTGTAGAGAAATGAAACTAACATTGAGGTTACAGAAAATTCGAGGCAATCAATCTCGATACAACTATTTCAACCGTATATATTCAACCGTAATACCATAAACGTGCTCGTAGCATCAGGTATACACGTTCACGTTCTCTGTCCCAGCTCCCACGTCTTCTAATCGATCACACCACACTCGGTGTCGTCTGCTTTCCATAATCACCGCCCATCCCTTGCAAGATTTTTTGCCACTCAAGTCGAGTAGAATTCCTCGTATATTAACAGCAAATGGACTACCACGCTCGTAGGCTCGTACTAATCCCCCTCCATCATCTTCAGGCTATCGCGAGCAACTCACAGTCCAGTGCGTCGTGCTCGTCTCCGTCGGTTCCGGCAGTAATCTGCGTGGTCACCTGTCAGCTCACTGACCTCTCCAGGCGATAAGCCCCCGTAATGAGACTGCCCGCGGAGTGCACACGTCGTCACACCGGACAGTGCTGGACAGTGATTGGCAGGGACGGACTTTTACCGTGAACCCATAACAACAGCGAGTTACGGGTTTCTGCTTTTTACACAAATCCACAGCAGTTACAAACGTCAACGTAGTCGTACTCCGCCCTACTGTTAATATTGTTCCATGTTTTAAGCTGATTTGTCTCTGCTTTGATGTTTGGAGATTTTTTGGTTTTGGGTTGACGAGGGTAGAGTTTTTAGGCGTGTCGTTGTAAGTGCCTTGTGTGTTTTTAGATTGGGTGTAATTTCACTGTAAAGTGGCCATGCAGATTGGCGAGTAGGTGGACTACCACGCTTGTGTGCTCGGACTAATCCCTCTACATCATCTTCAGGCTATCGCGAGCCACTCACAGTCGGTGGGTCGTGCAACCTTGGGGTCATGAGTTCGATTCCCATCGGGGCCACTTGATATAGTCAAATGGAAGCTTAGGGTTGGTAAAAATATATTTGTTAAATTTACAATTCACTAATAATAGTGATCATGGTAAAATATGCTTTCTAAAAAGACGTGTGAGAGAGAAGGCTGAAAATTTTCCTAAATTGTTACCGTTTTTAATCACAGTCACGAGCAGCATTACTTGGGGGGTGGGGGGGTGGGGAGCCTACAATGTGTAGCATATTAGTATACAATATTGACATAACAAAGAAAAAGGGAGACATTCAAAATGCAAACAATTAACGTATGTTTAACCATATCTTTTCAGAAGACATGTTTAGAAGTGTACAAAAAATGATGACGGTGTAGTGCCTTTGTCCATAATCACTATATGTTCAAGTTCCACTCGACATAAACAGCACAGTGAACTACAATTGAGTGTTTTCAGCACTCACCGTCATTATAGAACCTACTTCCGTGTGCAAGTGGTGTCAAGGATTATCTGGCTCGTGATTTAACGAGGCGATTAACCAACCTATAAACGCTGACCTAACAAGAAGTTCACACACTTAGGTGATGGTGTGACCCTGTAAGCATGGGCGTGATAATCTATTCCATTGAGGTACAGTGGAACCTCTCTATGTGTGGGACTATAGTCGAGGGCTGGCTGGCCTCGAGTGGTCTCATTAGAGAGGTGATCTCCTTATAGAAGTTTACAGACGGTCTCTTTATGATGAAGACTTGGAAGCACAGAGTATGGTTCTTCCTAAAACATGAAGCCTATCTAAGAGTTGTGAGGTGGGTGTGGGCGGTGGGGTGAGGGGTTGAGGGTGAGGGGTGGTGGTGAGGTGGTGTTCCACTGGAATCATTGAGTGAACATCTCACGTGATCTGAGAACTGACACATTCGTGATATATGAATTGGTTCACACATGAATAGGACTGCGTGTGCGTGCGTGCGAGCGTGTGGGTGGCAATGTCTGTCAACGATAGGAACAGATATAGAAACAAGCGCATATGATTATATATTGGGTGGGTTAATCTATTTCAAAACCAACACTGAATGAACTCTAAAAGAATAAAATCAAACAGAAATAAGTTAAATACGTAGGTACACGTGATGCCATTGGAGTGCAAAAGTCTGCGATAAACTGTAGCAAGTGGTGTATGCTCCCCTAGGAGTCGAAAAAGGCAATATCGTGTGACAAGGATGCCAATGCCCTGGTGTAAATGTCAAGTCACTCCAGCTTAATAACAGTACAGTAAATTGCAACTGTAAATAACCACATCTACATATTGAGTGAACGGCGCCACTAGATTACACAGAGCTACCATACATGTTAAAACAATAGACCGAACAGCACATGTCACACAAATGTGGTAATGTCCAAAGACAGCAATCACAGCGAGAGTGGGTGAGCTATATCGGCAATCATGATTGATAGAAGCAGAGATATATACGGAAAGAGGAAGTCATTCAACTACATCGCGTGATGCCTCATTATTGCCAACCACCGCCCCACTTCTCAAGTGTGATGGATTGCCAGTTTTCTTAGAGACAATGCCAATCTGGGGCTGGCAATGTTGTCTTTTGGCAGATAGCACCAGCGGTAGGGTTTGTCATCTGGTTGAGTAGCACAAATCGAACATAGAACGTCGTCGGATGGGTGGTGGTGGTGGGTTTCGGGGTTATCTTGCGTATATTTGCGTCAAATTAGGCAGTTCCGAGGGACCTGGCTAGACTTATGAGCATTTCGGCCGGATTCTGAATTTAAATAAATAAATAAATAAATAAATAAATGTATTACTAAGCTCCCATATTTTACTGAATCCAAGGTCGCACGTATGACGACCCTGCGTAGGTCAAATAATGTAAGAATTATCCAGACAAATAAAGCTTTTGAATAACTACTTTTACCAACGAATAACGAGACTACGTGGGATAGGATACGACGAAGTTGATGATTCAGTGTATAATGAGATGAAGTCCTTTAACAAATTGTGCGTGAATTATTAAGTTGTAGTTACAAGTTTAAAGATAAAATTAATTGATGAAACACGTTACGTAGAATATCCAAGTGCTCACTTGCGAAATAGGGGCTTTGTTATTCATACTTCCATGCGTGTTATGTGGATATGTCTGACATATTCATTATGGACTTTTACGGATTCACGTCTGAATGCTGGTATGTGGCAATAGAAAATTAACAGGAAGTTTCTTGTTACTTTTGCCATGAAAATGAAATATATACGTGTATCTGTATTAGAACCTTCCTATTAGAATAGCCCATCCTACCGACCCCAAGTGTTCTCAATAAAAAAGTGGTCTTTTTATGAAAGTTTCGGACCATGACAAATGATCTTATGGGACAAAACAAAGAGTTAAAGTTTAGGCCATCCAGTGCGCAGGGATTATAGCATCCCTGGAAGGGTTAAAGTAGTTTTTAATATTGCTTCTCACTGGATTAGGATAGATAATCCCCTTAGTAACACTCACCTTGCTCGTGTTCATATTTCTTATTAAGCCCCTGGATAGGATTAGGGACCCAGTACGCTGTAGTAGTGTAGTACTGGATGACTTGAGCTATTAGAGCTCACCTCTCTTTCAGACACTGGTCGGGCAGTTTAGGGCTGGCAACCTTTCCTCTGTTACGGGGGAAAGGCTCTCAATCTTCATCCTCTTCGGGGCCTAGTCGGTGGCTAGGTCCCCTCGTCGTGTACGCCTCACGCTCGTGGGTGTGGTGGTGCTCTCGCTTATACGCGTGTCACGTGTCAGCATCAGTGCGAAGTCCCTTGTGTAGGCAGGGGCCCCTCGGGATCACGGTCCATATAAAAGTGAAAGCTACTGCTTCATTGTAGTAGTGACGGTCTCGTCCTTTCAAGTAACACAACAACGAGAAGTACGCGGGGTTGGTGACAAGCCCACAGTCGACGAGGCGGGTTCACTCCGCGAAGTGGACCCGCGTCAGCTGTGTTGAGGGAGCGCGGCGCAGCACGTCTGCGCGTGGCCCGAGGCACACGTTGATTAATTTGTTCACACTTATCATATAGGTAAACTCCTTATAGTAGTGCTCTAATAGGAGGTTTTACTGTATTAGTGTTGTCTGTATTTTGTATGGTAATAAAAGAATTCTATAACTATCGTTAGCAACTTGACACACAGCATATTCATCGCGTACAATAGAACCTCCAACGAGGAGCACCTCTATAAAGAGGCACCAATAACAGTGTTTTCGTTTGCGGACCCAAGCTAACCCCTTAAAGAGACCAACATGAACCTCAAAAAGAGATCATCTCCCTGCCGAGATCACTCGAGACCAGTCCCCACTGGTGTTCGAAATAGAGAGGTGTCAATGAAATTACTTTGAACCTGCGCAATCACAGAATGATGCAACACATTCTATATTTGGACAGCCAGTGGTGGTTGATTACGCTCGGAAGCCCCAAAGGGGTGATTCTACCTCATCATGGAGTTGTAAAGCGAGGGGATCTGTCTGCTAAAACGTTACACTTTCGATGCTTGGCATGCAAGGCCATACAGCCATGTCACAGTTAAGGATTACTTGCATGGATTGTTTTTCATTCCTAAAGCCTTATACTGCGTAAAACACGCCATTACACGCCACTTGCCATAGTGACATATTTCTTGCTTTTCGTATATTCTCACTCACATCTGAATATGAGGGCTGTTTGCGTCGTTTCTTGCCATATGATATCCCGTATTTGCAGACTGCATACGGCATATAGTTTCTTCCATTTTTTTTTAAATTTCCACATATACCTGAACTACCCACACTTATGAATATTCCTACAACACGGTGGTGAATAGTTAGAATATTTAGCAAGAGTAATGCGTCTATAGTACACTATGATTTACATTAGGTGCAGACATTTTCAGACTTGTGGGCATGCATTTAAAAAGCATAAGGTTTCTCAGATAACAGACGGCAGACAGATTCAGCCTCCCATCACTTCCCGGCCAAATTCCCATTATTTGCTCTGAATAGTCTAGAGGCGAACAGGTGTATAAAGCGAATACATGTATTCTATTGGGCTATATATACATGAACAAGCACATCATCATCAACGGAAATAGTAGATCTGCCACTGCCGGACATGCCTTTAAGCAATTTACAGTAAAATCTCCAATTAAAACAAGTCACCCATATATACAGAGACAGTCTTCATAATAGAACCATTCCTTATAGTCATCAAAATTTCACATAAACACCACTTGAGGGCAGTGCCCTACGTGGTCTTAATAAGGATGTTCTATTGTGACAAATCGACAAATCAGAAGCTTGATTGTGTAAGGCCCAGTGCTTTTTGCGGCTACTGGTAGAGCCTGCTCCAGCCTAGTCCAAAGTCATCTGCAAAGAACTTTTTACAACAATAGAAAAACCGTCACCTTGTTTTGATAGATGTCCAGCAATATTGATTTACGCTCATATCTGAGATCAGAGAGAGAACGGCATTGAGCCGTCACACTTGAGTAAGTGTGGTCCGTTGCTCACGCTCACTTCATCATTGTTCGACATGATGTGAAGATGACCTACTGTCATGGGCACTACACGGGGTGAAAGAATAAGCGTTGTCTTCCTGTGTCGTTTCTTATGATTTTGCAAAGAGTTCTCCTTTTACTTTATCATATAACATATATCCAAATTGTAAATTTTACAATCACGATAACATATATCTCGCCGACTATGCTTTTCGACTTTGTAAAATATAAAAAAACACGTACACGTTTTTTCTTCTTGAAACATGTTTTAAGCTCTTTGGAATATTTATGCAGAGGAAACAGATAGATTGCTATAAACGAATCTAACCTTTCAACATTTAAGAACTTTTGCAAATTTATGATTATCAACACCCGCATACACCCAAGTGTAATATAAAACATAATTATACGGGTAATTATTCAAATATTGTGTATTAGAAAGTTTGTATTGGGAAATCTACATCGGTATTATGGAATTTATGGGAAGAGTGAATATGAAAAGTCCCTGGCACGGGAGTATGAATTATTTATCTACAGGGCCCATGATTGCTGGCGTCTCCTGCTGGAGATCGCATTTATAGCTGTATGCATTATATGGCAGTCCTCTCTATTACGCCGACCATTACTAATGTAAAATGAAGTAGGCTTGAGTTGCTGCAAATTTGTGACACAGTAGAACCTCCGATTTAAGATCATCTATGTAATACTAGACAAACTCTATAATCAGACTGTTTTGCATGGTTTCAAACTTTCTCAAAGAGACCACCGTGAACCTAAGGAAACCACCTATTCTTTGAAACCACTTGCAGATATCTCACCTACCTAACCCCTACTCCCGGGCCCCTACTATACGCTCTTTTCGTTTGCATACGTGAATCACGTGTTCTCATCTTTATCCAATGGACCAGTTCGTATATCTATGAATTGTGGGTATTTTTAAACAAACAAACTAAAGCACACGTCTTTTACAAACCATTGTGGGTATTTTAGCCAACCATTGAGACAGTCTCTGTCACATCTTCCTGCTCCACCACCACAGGGTCCGGTCGATCGAGACTAACAGGTTTGTAGCCACCAGGCAGCGAAAATAGTAACTAGATCAGAAATGTTCAAAGAACACGGCGTCGCTAGAACAACGTTGACTTATTCAAGTTCAACTGGTAAAACTTGACTAAAACGTTATGGAAATCTTGATTAAAAGTAGACAATAATTGAATTAGCCACAAATAATATCACAGTGTGATTGTACTGTGCATGTGTGCGTGGTATCGATTTTATTAATTTGCAGCAGGCATATTGATTTTATAATGATGACTTTGACTTTGCTGCTTGGGTTAAATATTGATTTTTTCTTGATGGCTAAGTGCATTGTATATCATTAAAATGTCATAAATAGCCTTCTATACATACAGAGTGCCCAAAATTTAAAATGGCAGAGTGTCGCCTCAAACCTCACAGACATACATAGCTGTGTAAAGTTTGAACGAAATTGGTGTAACAGTAAAAGCTCTAGTTACATCATACGGAGACATACCTCATACATACATACATACATAAACATACATACATTTGAACAAATATTGGTACATACATACAGTAAAACATACATACATACATACATACATACATACATACATACATACATACATACATACATAGATACATACATACATACATACATACATACATAACATACATGATACATACATACATACATTTCATACATTCAGCTACTGAAGAAACGACACAATGAATATGGTAGATGGGTAGGAGTGGCTCGAATAAATGACATAATACTGTCATAGCATGTGGCCTGTGAGTTAAAGTTTAATGCAGTCAGTGCATGTCTCCCCTTCTCGTTTACACACAGAAAATGCCGTCCAATTCAACGAGCCAATTTCTCTGACACCAACTTGACATATTTCATTTTATTATTGCCTTTTCACAGTTAGCAATGGTGTGAAAAGGCAACTACGAAGTACTGTATGCAAAATATTATTCTTCTTAAAATTCAAATATAAAATTTGATACTTGAACGACAAAAAGGAAAGAAAATAAATTAAAAATGAAACCACATGTTATTCACTTTATGACAAGACTATTATATAATCTCGACATAAGTTAGTTGATATAAGGAAGGATATGAGAGAGTTGAAAAAGGGAAACTAGTGTGACTAAAATGCCATTGACCTTATGTGAGCGTGTTCATAAACAATTTTTGACTTCACTTTGTAAAGTTGCCAGAACACGAAAACAGTGAATTGAGACTGTAGATAAGCTCAATACTGTTCACATGTTCATCGGTCCAATCATTTTAGAATGGAATGTGAGATTGCGGAAGTAAATCCATATTTGGTAGAATTGAACGCTGATTTTAAAAGTAAAACAATACCAATGCAATGACACATGGAGTGAGATACATCATCAATAGTTTACTTTCAATGTTCAGCCAAAGGCAGAAAAAAGAAGATGGGAATGAATTGGACTTTGAAATCAGACAGACGGTAAACAAATGCAACAAAAATAAAGCCATTCTGTATTAACGCTAATATTTGCCCGTCAGGATTGTATCTTGGCCAAATCATCGCCCGGCGTTGAGGGTGTTCTGTTAGACCTGTAGGAACACATGCGCATGCGCCATACAACATTTACCGACATTCATTCTGTTTGAAAGAAGTCATTTTTTCCAGACGCAGAACTTATCAAAAGACATTAATTTCAGACTGTGTTTTCGTTTTAGTTTATCATGGCCTGTCAGATTTGATTTTTGTGTGTTAAAATGAAGACGTAACATACCAGGTATTGAATTATAACAGCATCAAGTAATTGTTCATGGGGCACATGTTTGACTCAGTGATTAGGTGACCTAGGACAGGACAGAGTACATAGGTGATGGACAAACCTAGTCATTAGATACACAGAAATGTGTACAGATAAGATACCAGAACAACAGACTCTGTCTGGAATGGCTGCCGCAGACGACAAAATGCTGCCATAGAAATAGCAGCTAAATAGCTGGGTCTGAACTTTTCAGATCTGTGAAATGTAAGATTCGAAAAACTGTCCAATGTGTATATCATGTACTATGAGGCAACTGCTTCTGTCTTCGGATCCACAGAAGAGTTGTAATTATAGACCTGTCCGACTGTTGTGTAGATTGAATAGTCTGTTGCGTGACATTGTCACGTATACCCCACAAACGCATAACATATGTACACGCCAAACAAAAAATAATGCACCACGATGACGCAGTTGTAATTATCTTTGCTGTTTAAGTACAGTTGAATCTCTCTTTTGAGACCGCCTTTGGGATGGGCTTCAAGAGGTCTCAATAGCCAGATGGTATCTTTATGGAGTTTCGTGTTGGCGTTGGTGTGTTTATGATGGATCCGGATCTCGAGAAATGATGTTTTTTTTCAGAAGTGGCCTTCATGCCGTTGAATGGAGGTGTTAGTTGGACGTTGTACTGGACATACTCATGAGTGGTGGACATTAATGGGCCGCAATAACCCCAAACACCCAAACGGGTCATCCAGTAACAAAACTAAAAACAATGGTAAATCATATACAGTTGAACATGTCTATTCCGACCAGTTGTTCCGAGTCTTGCCGACTTCAATTGTTCTCAGTTGGAAGGTAGTCTTTTCACTGTCAAAAATGGTAGCGGTCTCTTCATAGCATGCACTATTTCATTTTATACCAATCACAATGCGTATAGACGCGCCTCCACTATAAACATACAGTAGAACCTTCGATTAAAACCATGTATACTATTGAGACCACCTGTATAACTAGATCAAAAGTACTCAGAAAGCACAGCGTCGCTAGTGCAACATTCACCCATGGGCAATAAGGATGTTTGCTTTGCAATCAAAGCAGAAAAAAAGTCTTACTTGATGCGTGACTCATCCTACATCTATGTTCTTGGCATAGGATTTCAGGCGCTTTCTAAACATGGCTACAGTAAATATCTAATGCCGATGAGTCGACATTAATATGGTAACGCTGTGCTCTCTGAACACTTTTATTCCAATATTACCACTATGCCAATTTGATGATCATGTTTCGCACAGTATTGAAACTATAGTGGAAAAATGGAAAGAAAATAATTAAAATGGCCTTCCGAAAGGTAAACTCTAATTGGCAAAGTGCCAAAATTAAATACAATTAATGTTCAGTAGGCATGTAAGCATTGTACAAAGTTTTAATGCTTTCTCACAAGCATCAACAAAACTATTGCAGAAAATTTTGAAAATGGACCCCAAATTGCACTATGGAAAGCACACTTTAATGGGCAAAGTGCCCAAAATCGAATCACGTCGTTGTCGCGTCATACCAAATAGTTGTGTAAAGTTTGAACGAAATCGGGCGAAGCGTGAAAACTCTAGCTTGTCCGAAGACAAACATACGTAGATACATACATACATACATACATACATACATACATACATAGTTACAAACGAACGAAACACAAGGCTTTCGCTTCAGCTGCTGAAGCGACGCAATAAGGCCACTACTCGCTGGCACAATCATTCAATAAAGAAATCAGTCCTCTATATATACCACCTACAGACCAGTTACCGAATGTCTGCTGTAGACTACTCGTATAACTAGCCCTTGAAAATTAAGATTTGAAGGGCAGCCTATTCAATGAAGCAGCCCCCACGGTTTGAATCCTGGTGAACTTCACCCGCAACTTACCCCATATAAAGTGGTAACAGGCGGTATCTAATGTATCTCTATTAGTATTCATGCACATATATAAGAAAGCACCATACAAATAGCAATCCTCTAAGAGCGCTAGTGCATTATCAATGAAGGCTTTTATAAGTGACGTCTACATGGGATAACACGTTTTATTACTTTTCTTTGTGGCCAATGGTTTTCATATACGTTTGGTTATTGTTGGGTGAATATTTTAAACTTTAAACCGAATAAGGAATTCTCAGTAATGTAAACCACTCCCACATATGGAAAGCTCTTATCAGATTAAAAGAGGGTGGCTACTCTCCATTACATTGAATATATGCAAGATTGTAATAAATGTATATGCTATTTTATTGTTAAAGACTGAAAGCTATGTAAAACTGGTAAAAGCCTGTTGTACGTTTGCTGTAACACTGCAAAAATGATGCACTCAACCTCTAGCAGGCGAAGAGGAAAAATGCCATAAAACATGTTGCCACTTAACTTACGTATGAGTTGTGCACCAAATAGCCGTAGCACTTGTCTCATGGAACACTCCGGAACATCCGAAAGCAACAGATTGAAAGAGTGGACGCCTTGTTTCAAGTACACTTAACAGTTTTGCAACACACCCGTGTTATTAGTAATTGATGTTTGAATGAGTTTAAAACTGTACAATCGATTTGCACCTACTGCATTGTATCTGCATAATATGTCATTGAGTATATTGTTTAGGAAGTCATGAAGGTTATCGACTGTGGTAAGATTCCGGGGGAACAAACATGGACAAAATTGTAAATAGAGTAATAAATGATAAGAATTTTGGCATGTGGAAATTGGAATTGAGTTCATACAGCAAATTAAATGTGTATAGAAGTGTTGTAATTGGTGCATCTGATTATGTCTGGTACAGATTAGTTCGTTTTAATTCTATGTGTAAAAACCATCAATTACAATGACAAAACTATCAAGCGGATGTATTACATACTAGGCTTGGCATCAATATTCATAATGATGACAACATTGACCATACGTGTAAAATGTATAATAGCGGTTCTGTAGAGGGCGGTCACACTTTTCATTTTGTTATGAGCTGCACTAAATTTAGTAATTTGAGAATGGAATTATTGACCTCTATCAAGTGTGTGATAAGTGAGGATGACTACTGGACTTTCAAATCTTTATCTGAGCATGTATGCAGTTTCTTATTTTAATGGGAATAGATTACCCATTGTCAGACTTTAGATTTATTTGCTATTTTGTTATTTTATATGCTGAAAGATGCAGTTAATTGGCTACAGGCTATTACGTAAACAATCGTGAGTGTCCGACATTCCTTGGTGAATCCAATTTCAATTAAAAGATGATACATGTGGCTTGGAGACACATTTGATGATACGCATTTGCTGCAATTGCATTGTAGAGAAAAAGGCGTGTTTCGCACCTACTACCTGTATTATTAATGGTTTTTATCATAGACAAGACATTTGCATCTTGATCCCATCTCTGCAGACGAGATTCATCTTCATTATTTATAGTGCGATGAGATTTCACAAACGTTG
Source organism: Streblospio benedicti (assembly GCA_019095985.1). Lineage (NCBI taxonomy): Eukaryota > Metazoa > Annelida > Polychaeta > Spionida > Spionidae > Streblospio > Streblospio benedicti. Next base: position 15,921,683 of record CM032661.1, on the reverse strand, counting down.
AAGATGAATCGCTCGTCGTGTTGTGCTCATCAGCTATTAATCTAGGTGCGGTGTTAAAGCCAGTTCTGCCATTCGCAAAACACCTGTCCATCTTGCTTTCATGAAGCTTAGACAAATAGTTTAAGGTTAAACTAAAAGTACACTATTTGATACAACGAACATACAACAGACGTTTCACGCAGCATCCAAAATGTCTCTTCAATGTGTCACGTCATTCGTTGTGATGACGTAACCCTGATAAGGTTAATTCTAATTAGCCACTTGAGGCTTCTTATTGTTGACAAATTTGGGTGAGCAATAACACTTTGTAACATTAGCATCTCCAATTAATACCACCTCTATTCAGACCACCTCTATAGCGACACCATTTATCGTTGCCCCAAACCTCGATAAAAAGATTGACATGAACCTCCACAATGAGACCACTTGTCTAATAAGATTACTTGAGGGCAGCCCCCGAGGGATATGAATATAATGGTTCTATTTTATCGTATTATCAAGCTGTTATGACTAAAACTGTATACGAACTTTGAAGATGTATCTTGTTTGTTCTCATGAAGATTATTACATAATATGGGGTATTGGGTGCTATAATGCTGAAAGCTTTGAATAGTGGCCAAATTGTATTGAAGTGTGAAACATTGGATTTACAGAGGCTGTCTATTAAGTCTACTATTATGACATTAATGTCATATAATCTAAATATCAGCAAGACGTTATTGTATCATGAATGTTAATATGTAACTTTAGCATAGGTGTTCCAATGGAACGAAGGTTCTGAAATTTTAGCAGGCAATAGCACTTTTCATTTGAGTTGAAATCCGTCTACTTAAAGCATTGACATTACATTCTTGTATCAGACCTTTTCATTTAATTTGTTAACAATGCACCATTGTAAATTTGTACTTCACGTTTATGATTTTGGTGTTTCATTTCACCTGTGATCCGAGCAGATACCACTCTATACTCTGCACTATTGTTTATGAAGATTTAACTTCCACTTAGTTTTAAGAATATTGTACATCCAGGTTACATGCTATATAAACTAAACTAAAACTATAGGATATTAATTAACTTACAGCAGACGTTTCACATAGCACCCGGCAAGACGTCTGTTGTAAGTTCATTAATACCAGTAGTATAGTTTTAGGTTAAAGTCATACACTTTCTACTATATGTTAATTACCTTAGCTGTCACAATTTGCTTGCATGGCCATCTTTGATCCTACATGTACTACACATATATAACGCCGCTAGTCCTACAGCAAAACAAGGTATTTTCACTTAAGCCTAGGGCACAACTGGCAGCACAGCTTCCCTACTGTCAAAAACTCACGGGAACCGTGTGGATCAGTACGGTGAAAGTGCGACGAAAATACTTTTTTTAGGCAGTACCGAGACAGTAGCTAAGGGTTGACATGCCAACATTCTTCTATAGTTAATTCAGAAGTGGTCTTGTTGTAGGTAGACTGTACGATGCCAGCACGTGATTATTAGCTGTTGTAGCCACAACACACATAAGAAAACGTACTGCCAAAATGTCCCCAATCACAGTTGTACGCTAGGGGTTAGGTTATCACAATCTAGATCCTGTAGATATGACTTTCTCTACTAAAATCAATCTTACAATGAAAGTTTTTTTTTGTCACCGACCATAATCTATTTGAAGCCACGGTTGGGTCGATTAACAATATAAAATCTCTACAACGATCACCCAAAGGCTGACCTTGGGTGCTCTGGAAGTTTCACTATGGTGTATTAATAAGGCTTGGGACCGTGAATAATAGTTTGCTAAAAATAGAGGTAGTCTAATATATAGAAGTGGTCTTATTTGGATGTTAAACCGTACACGTATTACCCCGGCCTTCGCATGACTGTGGAATCATTGCCCTGTGTCCAATGACGTCCACGGTGTGCAAATAAATCGCATTACCCACTTGACACACGCAGCTGCCAATTGTAAAGAGTAATTTGACTGGGTCAATCTAGACCAGACAGCAGCAGGTTTGTTCCCGAGGTTGTTAATCAACTGAATCCATATATAGCGTGTGAAGGGCAGCAATACCGGATGGAAGACCGCATTGTTATTCATCAACAGGTACCCGTCGTAGTAGAAGGGATTCTCTATGATAGCAGTGCAAAATTGGAGTGCTTTTGACGCTTTCTTTGATGATATTTTGAGTACACACAGTCTGATTGCGAGTGGTGTGTATATCTGGTGAATTTGTGGTTGGACGGTGCATGTGGATGGTGATGACGCTGACCGAAAGTACATGTGTCAGGACTCCATCCTGCCCCCCCCGCCCCCCCCAAAAAAAATAAAAAAAATAGTATAAGGTTAAACTAAGGGTGGGGTGGGGTGGGGGTTTAAGGGGTTAAGAAATACACATCCTTAATTGTTTGGGGCTTATTACCCACAGCCTTAATGTTTTGGCCTTTTTTTCCACATCCCACAAATTTTAAGGCATTTCCCCCACATCCCACTTCCTTGAAATCCCACAATCCTCTTTTGTTAGCCTTGTTCCCCACATCCCTATTTTTTCGGTCTTTTTTCCCACATCCCACTTCCTTATAACTCGCCCCCAGAATACATTGACAAAAACACGACAAAAACAACACAACAAACAAACAAAAACAAGAAAAAAAAATACAATAAAAGCAACAACACAGAAACAATAACAGACACCGACAATCGTATTGATTGGGGCATTGAAAAGTGATCAGCAACAGGCTGAACTTGTAGGATAAGGGACAAATTATTTCTGTCAGGGGAATGGATTCTATGCATACAGATGATTCCGCCTGGGCGCTTGACGGCTGACATTGTTGTAGATTTTTCCTCGGCCAATGACAATTTGGACAGATAGTCGCTATCTGGAAGCGAACTACACTGTATATGTACTTGTTGGGAATAGAGATTACATACAGTGGAACCTCGTTTCTCGACATTACTTGTCTTGAATTTCTTGCTAAATTCATGTTAGTATCCCTTTCCTTGAATTACATTTTGAACGTATATTGGTCGGTAATCTCGCATATTACCCGTTTCAGATTGTTTGTACTGTTCTCTCTACGACTTTGAGATAACGCGTGTCTACTGTAGCTGCAAAGGTGAACTGCTGTACAAATAAACACATGTATATGTTGGGGGATAATAGCTAGTTTAAACTCTGCATTAGTGTCAATATCATGCATGAGTAGATGTGTACCGGTGGGTGGTAAAGTCGAACATACGTTTAACTGAGCAATTGAGTTCACACTTTGTAATTCAATCAAAACAATTCACATCTCAGAGAAGTCCCACTTGCTTTTTGAGAATCTATTTTAAAAGTTTAGCCCCCCCCGTTTGATAGTTTTACAAATGTTAACTGTTTAGTTCGCAATGTAGATGTCACGTACTGGATCAACTATATGCCCTAGTTTTAGCATTTCTGGACAAAGTGAAATGACTAGCTGGATACTAGCGAATGCACAAAACTTTACGTAAATACGACATCTATTTGGTTCTGCTTTTTCAGGTGATTTCCTCAGCGTGACGTGTGTTGGATGACGTCATCTAGTTGAAAACCAGGTGAGTTGGAAAAGTGGAGGATAATTACTCCAGCATACTTGTTGATTGTACGTACATATACTGTGATTTAAGGATTTGGCTTCAAATATTGAACTAGAGGATTCTATTCCACGTCTATAGAGTTACATCACATAACCACTGCTGGGACTTGAGCTGGGGACTATAACCAATGTTGCTTCAATTCAGCAAGCACTTGAGACAGTCGCTTGGTGAATAGGTGGCACAGTGATAGTGGTCCAGTGTTTGAGACCCGGCAGTAACTTTATGAAATAGAGCTATACACTTGGAAATATAATCTTCCATGTCAATGCATGTTGATGTTGTAGAATAAAAAGTTCAGTCTAAGCGTTGTAATAAATATGGACATTCCAATTAGGGACTGTGTACGGCATACAAAATATGTGTAATATCGTGTATGCCGTGCGTGACAAATTACGTGTTTGCACGTATTGACAGAGCCGCGTTAACTAAGCTGGTAGTGGGAGCGAGTGGTGTCATGCGTTACAAACGGAGTGACAAGCAGCTATCTGAATGTCTAACTACTCTTTTTTTTTATAGACAATCAAGAAAAGCCATTAATAAATTACTGTAACTTCAAACTTGCAGTCTAAAAAAGCATATTGCGATTCTCTCCAACATACGAATGAAGGCCATTCTTAGGTGATTGATGCTGAGGATTAATGTTTGTATTTTGCATTTTCTCTAAATCAGTTCCCATGTTTGCCACCAGGTGGAGAAATTCATCTACGGGCGGCTGGTGTTTGCGTTGTGTATTTTCGGCATCCTCGGCAATGTGCTCAACCTGGTGATCCTCAGCCAGAAGTCTCTCACCAGCAACATGGGTCGCCTCGAGCGCTCGGCTCACATCGGTCTCATGGCGCTGGCGCTCTCGGACATGCTGTTCTGTGTCAGTGCACTGCCGCAGTGTGTCAACCCGACGGTAGGACGGCGCTCTCTGACAGTGTCATGCATGCACGCTTTTCACTTTTGACTTGACCCAGCAGGGATGGGTGCACTACTTTACCGAAAGATATTGCAATACTTTTGCAATATTTTTTTATAAGGCAGCATACTTCAAACACCTGAAATACACACCTTCAAAAGCTTAATTTCTGTTTGTGTGAGTTTTGGTGGTAAATGGACAATGGGACATGGTTGGAGGTATAGCAGGACATTTGAAATATATCTGCTATTTTAATTGTCAGGTTTGAAAAATTAACTTTAAAGGATTACATTTCTTATTCCAAATTCAATACTTTTCAAAAAGCCAATAGTGTTAAAATATATTGGTATTTCAGAATGCGTAGAAATGGGAGTAAAAAATGTCCAGTTGGTTGGAAACACATGTCCACCAAATGGTGGGGTAACTGGACATTTTAGTTTTGTTAAATTGGTCTTTATATATGAAATATGGAGAGGATTGATTTAGAAGTTCTTTCCCATTGGCACTGCTATACAACTCCACCTTAATCCCACACTGAAAAAGACTTCTGTCTGCAAATTGTGGTGGTAACGGGACATGTTGGGAACTACCGAGTGTTACTTCCAAAGGGGCGCATGAAACTTATTAATTATTATTAGACAAAATAATCATTAGGATATGGCATTGCCCAGAACACATCATGACTCAGGGATCGTTCAAAATGACGAAAAATTACATGGGGCGGGGTTGAGCGAAAGATGGCGAAAAGTTGGCAGGGTGGAGGTCTAGCACAATTTTAGTGATTCAGTTGTATAAAAAAAGTTTTTTACATTGGGCAGTATTTGAAATTTGAACTTACTTTCTGACATGTTAAGTGAGTTGTGAGATATATCTACAATTTGAAATCACATTGTCATGTTTGCTTTATATCCTAAATACATTTGCAAAATTATATCTAAATTATGGACATACATTGTATATATTCAAATGTATTTATATAACGGCACGTTAAATGTCATTGCAAAACCATGTTGCAGGGGGTGGGGTGGGAGGAAAAGATGACGTCACTTACCATGAGGGGGTGGGGTGGGGTGGGGTGGTGCTGCAAAGATGACAAAAGGTGGCAAGGGGGGCTAAAGAAGACCAAAAGTGAGGTGAAGTCATTTGTGAACTATCCCTTATTACAAAAAATATGAAATTCTATTATTAGTTATGGACATAGAACCAAGTGTGAGCGCAACTTAACACCTACCTGCCACACCTCGGTGACTGTGAGGCTCTGAACATGACTAAACAGACACCACATGAGCACCCTATGTTCATGACAGCATGCACTATGATTTTGTGACACCCTATATATCATCTGTTTTATAGCAACAGCCGGCCCATTGCCCTAAAATTCACGCAAATGGATAGTCCATGTTTATAACACAACTTTAATCTCTTGCGGTTTTGTTTGATAATTCTATGTACCGCCGTTCGTGATTGTAAAACTATCAGTCGTTTTACCCGTTTCTCGTAGAAACCCGTTGTCGACCCGATGAATGAACCCAGTTTTCCTGTAAATTAAGAGAGATTGAAACACAGTGATTATGGGAACATTGAAATAGTAGTAAGGCAGGGAACGCGCCCTAGGTTTGAAGCGCAAAACGGCACTGGTGGGTAAAAATGTCCGAAATTCGAGTTTCAAGGGGGCGATCCCATCTCAAGGTCAGCGGTCAGCTTGATCTCATCTGGGAAGTCTCAGGAAGAAGTCCGGCTTTTCATATGACTCATCGGACTTGTCTGGCATGTAGCTCCTGATGGTCGCGATGCATAGAGATTGGAGGGAAAATGGCCGTGGTGGTTCTGGGAGGATGTCACATCTGAAGGGGTCTGCCCCGTGCTGCAGTAGAACTGGCACCAGCTCCCATCTTTTCTTTTTCACCACCCAATGGAACGCTGTGTTACTATCTTTACCCTGTATGTTGATGTTATGAGGAGAAATCAGCTGGGTTATAATATCTGCTGGGGCACCATGTTCTACAACCAGATATAATGGGTTTTTTTTGACAGTCATTTCCCATGTTGATATCCGCTGCGTGCTGCAGTAGAACGGGCACCAGCTCCCATCTTCTCCCGAACACCAACACATGGAGCGCGGTGTTACCATCTCCATCCTTAATATTGATGTTGTGAGGAGAAATCAGCTGGGTGATGATATCCACTGGGGCACCACGACATGCAGCCAAAAATAATGGGGTTTCTTGACAGTCACTTTCCATGTTGATATCCGCTCCGTGCTGCACTAGAATGGGCACCAGCTCCCATCTTTCCTCACTCACTGCCTCATGGAGCGCTGTGTTACCTAATGTATCCTACACGTTGATGTTACTTGGTGAGATCAAACGGGTGACAACGTCCATTGGTGCATCGTTGCAAACTGCGACCAAGAGAACTTGTTCATCTTTTCTGAGAATTTCATCACTAGATTTTGCTTCCTCCATCTCTCTGACTTCTTCCCAGTTTCCTTGTTATTAGTTCTCGGTAGCTTCTGCTACCATTATTTTTCTTTATTTTTGTTCTACTGCTTGTGGGTACAGTTTGTTTAAATAACGATAAAGAAACATTAACGTGTCGTTAATCCGTTAATTGATCTGTTAATGATGTTAGCATCCTAATTAATTATCCTAAATTATCCTATCCTATGTTAGAAAGTATTCTATGATGCTTTGTAGTGATGGTTTTCATGAGTCAATATGACGATAAAGAAACATAAACTTGTCTTTAATCCTTTAATTGACCTGTAAATAAGGTTAACATCTTAATTAATTATCCTACTATAGCTAACACTAAATATGTATTAATTAAATCCATGTGTTTTAGCCTCCTATGTGTTTATCAAACAACCATTTAATGCACCATTTTAACTCCGTACACTGAGCACGGGATATAAATTAGACTTAATAATATTAATTCCGTATATTTACAACTTTATTCCATTACATGAACGCTACTAAGTTTCAAACCAATACATATAAAATAGTTTCACGTGACAGAATCCACTCGACTTAAGTGCTTTTCAAATCATGAGCAAAAACCTATTTATATATCAATATTAAATGCAGAAATGTGTTTTTATTTAATTATAGATTTAAATCAATTACCTATGAAATTGTAAATATTTCCTACAAATCATTTGATTTACAAAATATATCATAAATTAGAAAAGCTTAGTTCTAAAACTTATGCATATTTGTCAAACAAAAATCATAAAAACTTTCATTAATTCTTTCGTGATGCAAACTAGTGGTAGCCTCTAAATTTGCATTTTTACTAACTTTAACTATGTACAAGTAATTAACTATCATCAATGATGTGCTAAATGACCATCAGTTATTTTCAATGCACATTTTTCATGGAATAGCCTGTGAATGATTATAAAAGATTTAAAAATAAATCATACTAGTGTACTTTTAAAATCAAAACAGTAATTATGTTGTGCAATATCCATATTTGCTGGTATTTAGACCTACATATAAGCCTAGAATGTATATATTCCTATGCATATAGCCCTTAATATTTTTTTATAAATGAATGGCAACCTATATTGAATTCATATTTTTTTCTAAAAGCTTTTGCTCAGATTTTGCAGAGAAATACAAAACGAAATGCAAAAAATACTATTTATAACAGCTTTTTTGAACATAGTTGTTGCAGTTTATTGATATTTCAATTAATCAACTCCTGTGGATGCATAGTTGCGTACCATATTGTTTCACAACTCTGAACTGAGCATTGGGACACGGACCGGCTTATTTTTAATGTTCATCCAGAGACTTCGATCTATTTAATAGTAATCATGAAATACCAAATAAAAATGTGTTTATTGTTCCTTCATAATTACAATCTTTGATATACATGTTTACATGTATGTGGTGCTCTTTGATGCAATTTGTCAAAGTTTATCAAAGATATGTAATCATATAGATTAAAATCACAATGGCTGACAAAACTATATTATACATTTGTGCACTGAATTTGATAAGGTACTAAAGTGAAGGTTCGAGTATGTATTTGAATGTTTGAATTATCAACATAAATGATTATGGCAATATAATAGCATTAGCAACCATATCATCATGAAAATGAGACCAGTTACATATCACACTAAGAAAATACAAAAGTATTGCAAAGTATTGCGCAAACTGCAACAATTTTGTACGTGGAGATAAACAGATATCTCAGTATTCAACTGCACAAAGCTACAAATACATACATTATATTTGTTTAGATCACAGACAATGAAAGTGTAACATTGCGGGGCCATGAGCTCAGCCTTCCTCACGCACCACGTCCTTGGGCACGTTGGCTACTACGCAGCCAAACGTGCTCATCACCGACGGCAACTCGTGCCCTTCCTCCCAGAACTCCTTGCCGGTGTCAGGGTCGTGCCGTAGCGTGTAGAGGCCGGCCATCCACGACTTGTCGTCTTCCCCACCCACCACCAGGATCGTGTTGCCGTATTTCACCACGCCTGCGCCACAGAGTGCGTTTGGGAGTTCGGGCCCGAATCTCCAGGTGCTGGTGACCGGGTCAAACACCTCCACCGAGGTGACACAGTGCTCTGGCAGAAACTCCTTTTTCCACTTTGGACTGGCGCTGGAGTTGCCACCGACAATGTAGATGTGGTTCTGATGGACGACGCTGCCGGCCAACGCGCGTGCCGTCCTCATTGGCGCCAGCTCAAGCCACTGGTCTTCACATGGCTCGTATCTATAGGCACACTTGGTAATGTTAGATGTTGTCTCACCCCCGAAAATATACAAGTTTCCCTTATAGCTCACAGCTGTTATACATCTTAGAGGTTGCGGTAGTTTTGCCACCATTGTCCAGACGTTATTCTGAACATCATAGCGTTCCACACTGTCTAAAATGTCCACTTCGTTCTGCCCGCCAATAGCATATATAGAGCCGTCCAACATGACCAGTGCGAACTGTGACCGGCCATGAAACATCTTGGCCTTGACCTGCCAGGAGCCAAAGTGGCGATCATACACAAAAAGGTTTGGAGACACGCCCTCGGTGCTGAACGGGCCGCGGTAGTTGATTTTGCGGATCGCGCCACCAGCCAGGAACACATGGTCATCACCACTGATGCAAGCACCTGGCATATATACACTATGGGGAAGTTTACATAAATGCTTCATCTCTCCTGAATGAGGCAACAAAATCTCCATGGTGTTAAACTTTCTCGATCCATCTTCATTGTATGGATTCGCCATTATGATGATTCCTCTTTCATAATGCATTCCTTTGCGTGGTAAGAAATTGAGATCAATTTCTGACGCCCGGGAGCGCAGCATGTGGTAGTACTTCACTAAATGCAGTACCTGCTGGATTTCTGGAGACGTCTGCAGTAGCTGGTTGTTGTCAATTCGATCACACAAATAATACGAACTAATGTTGGCAAACCTGACATGCTTCATGACCTTGGCGAGGTGAGGTCGACGCTCCTCCAGCGAGTCATTGAGCCATGATAAGCAGGCCTCGTACACAGTCTCCTCTCGACTCACATTCAGTTCATCATCTTGGATCACCTCAATCAGCTTGTCATGAGGCAAACTCATGAACTCCTGTTCTTTACAGAGTATCTGGAACTTTTGATTGATGAGGTCTTTAGCTTTTCCTGCGAGAATGTTGCACTGATGCGCTTTGGCAAAGAAGTAGACACCAATACAGTTGGTGACACTGACATGGCGGATCATGTACTCAGCGCAGCCAGATCGTAATGGGATCAACTGAAAAAGGTTTGCAGCAGATAACAAAGATTGCACAGATTCTTCACACAGTGTTACTTCTCCCGTGTATATATAGTCTAGCACAAGTCGAAGTGTTTCTGCAGCCATCTCTCGAATCTCTATTTGACCCTGATGACTTTCTGATAGACCACCGCTAAACATTGCCATAAAATATGGACTAGAAACAGCAAGTACATTACGATGGCATGGAAATTCTTGGCTTTCGACACATAGTGTGACATCAGTGAATTCTTTCTGTTCATAAAGCTTTGCAAATCCCTGAAGCATGTGTTCAGCACGGTTTGGATCTCGAAATTTGTTAAGTGATGGCGATAATATGCATTCTTCACTCAGATGAGATTGTAGAGATGGTATGGGAACAGTACCATTAAGATTTGGTGCACTACTTGCAATTGCAGCATCCATGGCGTCTCATTCATATATTCCAAATTTCTTTCTTTCTATGAAGATGTCAACATTTGTTTATCAATCACGGAAAGGCAAGAGACATAGTTTCAGTCACATTTAGTCCTGATTCCACTTAAGACTCATCTTAATTAATTATCCTAATATAACGAACACTAAATACGTATTGATTAAGGGAATGATCATAAATAATGATACCGGGGGGATCGTCCATTTTTTGGGGCTCGAAGAAAAATTAACCGACACCCCAATCAACGTTTTAAAAAGTTGAGTGATCCTCCAACCCACTGCTAAAGAAAAAGTCCTCGATATAGTCCTTGCATGTATTGCAAAAATATTAGTATTTGAAAAAATACACCGTAGCGTGATAAAAACGTTCATCGACCCCCCAGGAATCAGAAAAGTTGGACGACCCCAACCCCCCCCCCCCCCCCCCCGTATCATTATTTATGATCGTTCCCTTTAGCCTCCTATGTATTTCAAACCACTTATTGCACCATTTTCAGCTGAGTATACTCTGCATAAGCGCAGGATATTAGTTAATACTTAATAATATTATGTCTGTACATTTACAGATATCCAACTGTATTCCATTACATGAATATTTCTAAGTTTCTAACCAATACCTCTAACCAAGTAAATGTTTTCAATTAATCTCATCTGTGGAAAAACCTGATTATATGTCAATATAAATGCAGAAATATGTGTTTATTTAATTATAGATTTAAATTAATTACTTATAAAATTGTAAATATTTCCTACACATCATTTTATTTACAAAATATATTATGAATTAGAAAAGTTTAGTTCTAAAATTCATGTACATTTATCAAACAAAGATCATAAAATCTTTCATTAATTCTCTTCATAATGCAAACTTGTAGTAGCGTCTAAATTTGCATTATATTACTAACTTTAAAAATGAACAAGTAACTATCTCCAATAATGTGCGAAATGACCATCAGTTATTTTCAATGCACATTTTTCATGGAATAGCCTGTGAATAATTATAAAAGATTTACAAATAAACTATGCTAGTGTACTTTTGAAATGAAAACAGTAATTATGTTGTGTAATATCCATATTTGCTTGTATTTTATTTTAGACCCACATATAAGCTTAGAATGTATATATTCCTATGCATAACCCCACCCCCCTTTTATACACACACGCACGCACGCACGCGCGCGCACGCACACACACACACACACACACACACACACACACACACACATATGAATGGCAACCTATAAAAATATATTGAAATATATAGAATTCATGTTTGTTTGTTTTTTCTAAAAAACTTTTGCTCAGATCTTGCAGAGAAATACAATACGAAATGCAAAAAGCATTTTTAAACAATTTTTTTGAAAATAGTTGCTGCAGCTTATTGATATTTCAATGTAAAATCAACTCCTTAGGATTACGTCACCAATTACCTCACAACTCTGAAACGAGCATGGGCCCATCTTTAATGTTCATCCAGAAACTTTGATCTATTCAATGGTAATCATGAAATACCAAATAGAAATCTTTATTGTTCCTCCTTAATTACAATCTTTGATTTATACATGTATGTGGTGCTTTCTGATGCAATTTGTCAAAGTTTATCAAAGATATGTAATAATTAAGATTAAATGCATAATGGGCGACAAAACTATATTATACATTTATGCACTGAATTTGAGAAGGTTGTAAAGTGAAGGATTCAATTATGTATTTGAATTATTGAATTACGAACATAAATAATATAGTATATGATAGTATTAGCAACCATATCATCATAAAAATGCGGCCAGTTACACATCATACTAGATACGCTTGAAAATAAAAGAAACTACAAACGTAATGCAAAGTATTGCACAAACTGCAATAGTTTTCAATCATTTCTATTGCATTTACAAAAAGTATTGCTATACAGCATTGCGAGGCTTAGCAAAACTGCAATACTTATTGCGCCCATTGCTGTTTGAAAGTGAGGCTTAAAGGGAGAAAAAACACTTATGTTATTTCAATCACTAACATTTCAATCCAGATATTTTAGCCCCACGTTTTTAAGTGAAATAAAAAAAATGTCTCATCATACCAAAGTTTACAATTACAAACCAACTGATGCCAAGCGTTTTCATTCCATTGATTTCTAAAATTACGACGACTCCGATGATTTTTGCGAATGCCTATCTGCACAAGTTTGCTATTATACGGTTATCAAAAAGAAATACAGTAGAACCTCTCTATTAGGACCACCTTTGGGACCTGCATCAGGTGGTCTCACTAGAGAGGTTCTCTCTATACGGAGGTTCATTTGGATAGCTTTATGAAGGCTTTGGACTGTGAAAAGTGGTCTTATAGAGGTGGTCTCAATAGAGAGGCAGTCCTAATTGGGGGTTCTAATGTACCACGAGCGATGTCCCATCACCCAAAGTAACAAGACAGCCTCACTTGTATTTAGTTTTTCTGTACCTCAACCAACGATTACGTCTCTGGTTGCAGCTGTACCGCCCGGACCCGCCCTCGGTGGACTTCTGGCTTGTATACGACGTGTACCACGAGGCGGTAATCAACACGTTCCTGCTGGCGTCCGCCTGGCTCACCGTCGCGATGGCCGCGTCGCGCTACGTAGCCGTGTGTCTGCCGCTGCGCGCGCGCTCCTACCTCGGCCTCACCACCACGCGCGCCACCGTGGCCGGCGTCTTCGTGGGCAGGTGAGACGGAGATGTTGACACTGAAGAGGGTTGGGAAGGGGGTGGGGGGTTGAGGAATCAGGATAAGCAGATCCGGGTTGGGGTGGGGGTGGGCCGCATTTCTCATCAAAGATATTTCATTTTCATTGAGATTTCAATCATGTGTACAAAAACTATGTAATCCCTCAAGTGCCCCCATTGAAAAGACCCTTTATCTGCTAATGATTAAATACATGCGTGCATTATAGGAACTCCTTTGGGAGGAGTGAAAGATATCCAGATAAGACAGTGAGTGAGTCAGATAGAGAGTGAAAGGCGAGGCACTGTTTTGATTTGATTGTTATATTGTATGACATTGAATCAAGAAAAACTTACATAGAAACCACCTGTGTAATAACACCATTTCTTGAGGTCAGCATTCATAAGACCACCTTTCTATTAAGACCACCTGGGGTCAGCCGGTGATCTCCACAGAGAGGTTCGACTGTAAAGCTATACGTTAAAAGGTTCGACAAACACTGGTCTCTGGTGTCCTGGTTTTATGTATATGTGTATCAAAGCTACATCACACCCAATGACGGCCGACATTAGACTTCCATATACATTTTAAGACTGAGCCAGTTCTTTTCTGCCTAGAACCCATTTTCTTTGCAAATGTAACACTACCGCTGTGACTACGGCCGTTCGGTCTCAGTTGTTTTCTTCTAAATGGGTTGAAGTCAAGTGGTTTCAGCAGAGAGGTGGTCCTAATTGGAGGTTCCACTGTATAGCATACACGAAACGCAATCATACTGAACAGGATTCATATCCATAACGCACCAAATGAGATAGAACAGACAATTATGGCGCGAAAATGAATGGGCTAGAAGAGCAAACAAAAAACCCGTGCTTCTCAATTCAAAGCAACCCTGTTCATTTGTCACGCCAGCCTATGATGTATAGGTGATAATATGGGCATTATGTCATGAGAAAAACCCATGTAATGTGCATACAACCATAGACCAGATAGCTATAGCTTTTGTTTGTGTTTTTCGTTCGTATTAAGTCCCCCATTTCCCTGTCCTGTCTGCTTTGGGACCATAGCCATAACTGTATATACTCATATACCCCTCTCTGGTGACTGATTGCTATATGCAGAAACATGCAGCTATGATCCATAATGTAATAAGTCTAAGGCCTATATTTGTCATTTCCCACTTGTATACACCTAATATGCATTCACATTTGGAGAACGCTTATAACTTGGTATTAGTGACAGAGATTGAATGAGATTGATGAGTTCTGACATCTATTAATTAAATAAATGCATTATCTGCGTCTATTTGTTGGTTATTACTTCAAAAATGGTTAAAATCATTCAGAATTAAATTCAACATAATTACTAAGTAGTGTAATTTTGACTAATAAAACAAAAACCTCAATTACTAAAACAAAAATATACAGTTTTTGTTATGAGCAGTCGATAAAGCAGTGAAGATAAATACATAAAGACAAAAATGCATGCATATGATTTACTTAAGTTCAGCTGCATAAATATACAGACCACCCTATCTTAAAGTGATATTAAACCTCGGGGAAGTGGGGGGAGGGGGCGGCCAATGTAGTAACAGTCGTAAAGCCAGATAATCATTGCATGTATCAGCAATAGTCCGAGAGACCGGACGAACACAAAACTTTCATTTAGTTATGAGAAATTGTATAGCTCGATTTTGTATTCCTCTTATTAAAATATGAGTAAAACGAGTCCCTTCTGTTGTGTAGACCTAAGTGGGGTTAAGCTCACGTGACTCGACACTCACACACACGTTTCAGTGTCAGTGACAGGGTGTCCCGGGTGCACACACCAAAATTGACACCATCAACGTTCTCTGGTCCCATGATACATGTGTGCATGTACACAGTGTGTGTGGTTAGGCATTTAAATTTGCACAGGGATCTAGCACAGAGTAGGGCTAAGCTATTGATCTATAATACAATTCCGGTTATGAGAGAGTTACAGAAAAAACAAAAACAAAAAAAAAACAAAAAACAAACAAACAAAGAAACAAACAACAAACCCACACACACTTAAAAGCAAAGCTCAAGTTAGTGCATACGATCGTGATGTGACTCGAAATCAAGGTGTTATGAGTCCATGTCTACCTCATTAGGGTCACGCCCACTTTCAACCCCCACCCGCCACACATGTCATAGAGGCTATTTTTAGAACATGCAGCAAATCATTACAAAGCGAGCTGGCGTGAACTGTTGCTCAATTAATGTAAAATAATTCATTAAATTCAGTTTTGAAACGTAAAAATGGATGGCAGTTATATTAGAAATGACAAATCATTTACTTTGATATCAAACAATATTAGATAACACGTGTTGGTAAAAAATGCATTATTCCCTGTGTAGAATAGCGAATTCCACCCACGTAGCTCTACATGTACGTGTAATGGCGAACAGGCAAATTCGTCAGGAAATTTTGAACATGCTCAAAATTTGTTGACGAATATAGGTTCGTTACAAATAGTTATGGCAGAGAGAGGGTAATGCTCTTTGGTTATGGTACGTCTGTGGATCGCAGAACATTCGCACATATAAGTAACACTTCGTTTGGCTCAGCAACGCGTCGCACCATGCATTTTTACTACGTTCAACGCCGCACCAATACGCCCACGTTGACGACTGGACACAATACGTTCGGATGCGTTGCACAGATTCGCATCTGATCACCTAAGTGTAAAGCGGGTTTATAGACTTAGGACACAATCGGCAGTGAGTACATTGTGGCAGTACGTGTTTTCCTAGTCTGCGTGACTACGGCATGTTATAACGTAAGACTCGACGTACTGGCCCCGTACTGGCTCTGCACCGTCTACCTACGGTCATTTGTCTGTACAGAAAGTTTGGCCACATTTCCTCTGGCGTTGACCCATGTCTGTGTACTGCCTCAAAAACATAGATTACTGCACTTTTGCAGCACTAGACACGTACTGATCTCTAGTAGGGTTTCATTTTTCAGTTTTTGACAGCAGTGTGACCGTAGAGAAACACTACTGTCGGTTGTATCCTGGGCTTATATCCGATGTTCAAATGTCAAGAGTGGTATCACAGGTTTTCTTTACTTCGACGACACATAAATATACTCACTCACTCACTCACTCACTCACTCACTCACTCACTCACTCACTCACTCAGTGAGTGAGTCACTTGCTAGGTAGAACTATGATGGTGAAATGATTAATATCACGTAAGACAACGTTCGACTGCAAATGGGTGAGCAGTGTTTAAACTTGCATCAAGGTAAAATGCCTGAGTTTTTCAAAGTGTACTATATCGTGGTATTGTGAATCCATACTTGGAACGATTGGCTCGCCGCGTACCTACCAGTGCTCCTTTGCAAGTGTGTCTAATATAAGGCGGGGTCCTACGCGCATTTCTGCCATTGAAGGTGCCATTTAACATTTAACATTTGTCTATTTGCAGTCTCCTCTTCAACATACCCAGGTTCTTCATGCACAGGATCGCCCATGAGGATTGTCAAGAAGGCTATCGTGTGTACTACAAGGACTCCAGCAGTGCACCTATGTCAATGACGCAAAACAGTATTGCACGGACCGTCTACAACTGGTTATACTTTGTGCTTGGCATAGTACTGCCACTTATAGTACTCATTTATTGTAACGCATTTCTTGTGAGGACACTCCAGAAGGCCACATCTGAACGTAAACGACTCTCAAATTCACAAACCAGCAATAAACCTGGCAATAAATCCAGTAATCTAGTGACCTTGACTCTTTGTATTATCGTGGTACTGTATGTAGTACTCGTCGGACCGTGCGAGATACTGACTTTCTGGAAGGACTACGTTACAAACAACTTCAACTTCAAAGCTCAGCTGAAGTACAGCATGGCGGTCGCCATCTGTAATTGTCTGCAGACTGTAAATTTCTCCATGAACTTTGTACTGTATTGTATTGTAAATACTCACTTCAGAAAGATATTTATGGACTTGGTAACTTGTAAGGCCTTCTATAGGCGATATAGCCCCGTGCGAGGGGCAGAACTGATGAGAAATAAAGATGCGTCCAGTACCTGTTACACCAACGTGAATGATTCCACCACCATGGTGAACTCTACTGACGTTTAGCAGTTTCAAATAGAGCTTATTTATTTCATGATATCTAGTCATCTAACACGTACAGTGCTGATTGGGAATAGAGGACAGTGAATTTAGCCGAATATTTTGAATTCTAAAGGAATGAGTGAATCGAAGCGGGAAATTCACGAATTACACGAATGAAAAGAAGGCTGAACTTCCGAAAATTCACATAATTCGCTGAGCATAAATTCTGATAATAATTGGAATCTGCACGCTGTCATGACCTTATATTACGCAAATTCTGAGGAAAAGAAAGAATTATGCGAATTTTGAGAAAGATGTTCGTAGTCAATTCTGTAGATTCGCGAATTTGTTCTTGTTCTTCCCAAAATTCGTTTTAGGCCTCGAACTGCCATCACACAAGTGTTTTGCGATTCTATTTTGGTTGTGTCATTAGGAAACGATCATAAATAACGATACCGTGGGTCGTCAATTTAGGGGGCTCGAAGAAAAAGGTAGGCCTAATTGACCCCCACCCCCCCCATCAACAATTTAAAAAGTTGAGTGACCCCCCCCCCCGACCTGCTAAAGAAAAGGTCCTCTATATAGTCATTGCATTGCTAAAAGAAAATATTCGAAAAAATATACCGCAGCGTGATAAAAAAGTTCAGCAACCCCAAAAGGAATCAGAAAATTTATGATCGTTCCCTTAAAGATTTCAGTTTTAAGTTTATTTGCTGCACTTTAACATCATTAGCATTATGCAACACGGAGGGTAACAAACTTCCCTATTTATACTGCCATGGGGTCGTATAGCAAAATAAAAATCGAAATTAAACGAATTTATGTTACGTTCGATTTCGAATATTGCGAATTATCCGAATAAAAGCGTCAATATTTACAAGGAAATTCTTTGAAACTTATGATAGGAAGTGAATTTCGCTTAAGTTTAGAAGTGGAACCAAAGAAGGCGAATTTTATAGGTAGACTAAGTATTTTTCCGGGTTCATTGCTGGCTCCAATGTGTGGAAGCAGAATTTACCGTTGTAAAATGATAACACAGAATACAGGCGAATAGAATTTTGGGAAGGAGAATTTACGAAATATTCCCTTTCTCTAATTTCCAATCAGTACTGTATCACATATCTTAATCGTCATTGTTAAATAGTGCCTGCTTTAGTTAGTGGAAGACGTTAGTAGTACTTGCAAGCTAGCAGATCCAACTTTCAAGGGGTGGGTGTGGCCCTTGCAGTAATTCTATAATTTGTAGTCATTGAGCATACAGTTAATCACATGAATATGACTTTGTGGATTTGTATTTGCATGGATTTATATATAGATTACTGTAAATTCAAATAAATGTAAGCAACTATCATCATTACCTTTATATGTGGATTGTAAAAAGTTACTAAAGACACTAGTCTTGTAGAATAGCGCTTCAGTAATGCAGCACATGCACGACGAGTTAGTATACACAGGTCTGTCCAAACCTTGCTATAAAAAAGCTTTTTAGAAAAAAAGAATTGCCATGGCTACTTTGTCCTTGAATAGCCAAATATGTGTTAGACATACTGCTTAGTTTGTGATTGTTCTGCACCTTGCTATCTACAGTGAAACTTGGATAGGAAGACTACTCCATCTATCATGTTCACTTCACTCGCTTTGTACTGCATCACAAGCACTCTTCACTTCACGATAATCTGATTACCTCATCACCCACCCAGTGGATAATGTTCAGGCCACGACACATACATCATGTTCACCAGAGCCCTGCGCGGGACCTGACACCCCGCAAATATGCAGGCTGCAGGCTGGACTGTCGTTTTAACTGCGGGTGTGGGTTATAATGTTAAAACAATTGGCTTCATGGGTTATTAGCAGGGTTCAAATCATGAGCAGAATCCGCAAAGAAAGCCCGCATGTTCTACTTGTTACAATTCTCCAGCATATTATCCAGCTTTACTGATAGTAATCGTTTAATTATATCTTTCATTCAAAAGGTGCAGCAAATGTAAATCATTATATTAATGATGCAAATAGGAATGTGGTTGGGGTTATAGTCTTTATAGTCATAGTTCATCTAGATTTTTTTCAAACTCAATTACTGTAAAATTTACACAAGATCATAGGCACACATGTTTTGCTTTAACGAAACTCTCTTAGAAGAATGAAGACGGATGAACTTCATGTAAATGCCAGTAGCTCTGTAAATGTGGTTAAGATATGCGGGCTTTAGTGCAGGATTTTATGAGGGTTGTACTTTATGATATCTGGTGGTGTGAGTGTGAGGACCGGCTCCTTTCTTGTTAAACATGCAGGAGCGGGCTTGGTGCGGGTTTCATTTTAAACGTGCGGGACGTGTGTGGGTTTGAACTTATCACCTGCGCAAGGGTCTGATGCTCATGCATATGCATAGAAAGGTCTTAATATAATTCTATAAGGTGTCAAGAAATCCCAAATCCCTAATCTGAGCGGAATTATTTTCTACGTCCCTTGATTTCTTGGCATTTTCCTAACATCCCATAATGTATAGGGCTTTTGAAAACTCATATCAGTACATTTTCTAAGAGGAAAATCCAAAGAATAGATTCGTAAAGTAGTCTATGGCCAATGTGATTCGTGATTTGAATGCGCCTATTCCCATTGACACATACATCATGAATACCCGTGCTAGTAACTGTCTCACATAAACAGTTAATGCTAATAATTAAGAAGCTGACGGTAAGCAAACCCAAGCAGATGATGGAAGGTGCCGGGACAGGGGAGGATGTACGATTGTACGTAGTAGTGGTATAGTGCATATCTGTTAATCTCCAGACACAGAATGAAACAAAAATATCCAGAACAATGAGGCCATCTGTGATATCCAATTACAAACATATAAAACTGTATTTTTGCGCACAATCTTGCAAAACCCTGCTCATCCTATTCAAAATCTGGACTCACCCATTCTTCTCTTGATGCTTCAAACACAAAAGTATACAGCACCATCACCCCTACCACCATCCCTCTTTACATACATAATGTAAACATTTGAATTTGTAACAAGAAACAGCTTTCAGCAAAAAAAGAAGACAAAAGGGTCAATCAAGACCACTCTCTTCCATCTTCAATTGCGCACTCACTCTAAACCCTTGAGGTTATGAGTTCACAATGCCTCCATAAAATTGAAAGCCTTGGTCCTCTTTGAAACTGACACGGACTACATGCCGCAGCTGAAAATAGGATGGCTCATGAAGTGTGTATGGCAGTATGGCATTGGTATGCTTTCAAACGGCATACTTTTTAGAATTTTCATATTCTAAAAATTTCCAAATTTTAAGGAATACAAGGAATACAAGGAATTTCGTATTTACATATTGGCGTTTCTCTCCTTTTGTGTATTTCATTTTATAATTTTGGACCACGATATTATGAGGGTTATTATTGTGTGAAAATTTTATTCCGATTTTTTTACAAGAAATACATGCACAAACAAAGAAAAGTTGCAGTATACCTAAGCATATTATATTCACAGTGATTATTTTGGCTTTTTTTGCTTTTGATTCATTTCAATTACAAATGAATGAGCTTCATTTGATAGGGGACGTTATGAACAAAGGACGAAAGTCGATTAATCATTGGGAAGTGTAGGGGTAAATCTTAAAATCGGTGGAGTTGGTGTAAATGGTATATCTAGGTTTTTGAAAAAGTGGGGTGCACGTAATGGACTTCATGGGTTTTGTACATGTACGTGCGATCAATAGCGGACGTGTAGAAAACTCTATGAAAATTAAGTATTTTGTTGGGAAACATGGAGACGTGCAACCCCTGCACGGGCGCAGGGGGCACGCGCCCGCCCCCCTTCCCACCAAAATACTTCATTTTCATAGGGTTTTTCATGAAATTCCGTAAGTGCGCCCCCTCTTTTCCTTAAGTGCGCCCTTCCCCCTTTTCTGAAAACCTGGATCTGCCTGTGTTCTGCCTATGTATATTCACAGTGCTTGGTTGTACATGTACATTCTTTTACAGCTAAATGTGTTTTTGTTTGTTCAACTAATGAAATTTACGTTTGAGCATTTGTGTAAAGGCATACAAGTCACAAGTCCATGCTTTGTGTGAATGCAAAGGTCCCACAGACACCGCAAGCGTGCTCCATTGAGTCAGGGGAATGGTGAAAATGGTGAAAAATGTGACTAATGCACCCTGGATCTGCCGCAACCTCACAATGACGTTTGTAGTTCCATAATGTGAACATGTTTTACATGTATGACATTCCGATTACATTGTGAACCATTTGCAGGTAATGCAGATAATAGAAAAGAAATAATGAAGTTAAAAATTGTTGCCCTCTTTTCAATTAGTATTCAATGGATGGTAGTTGTGTGTTCAGTTATGACTGAAAATCTCATATATCATCGAAAAGGCAAAACGAGTTATATTATGTCAGTATGTTGTGAGGAGTGTAGCACTTAATTAAATAGTGATGCCTTATAGCTTAACTGTCTTTCTGCCTTGGTCACGTGTATTATTAATATTATTATTCTATATGCCGTTCTTCTGGTATGATAATGTTGTCATTTACTACTTTTCGAGTGATACGACTAATGCCATGTACCAATAACAAGCCCATTTTGTTAATTGTGATATTTATTCAGTTTTTATCTCAGACACATGATCATTGCACACCCAGGTAAGAGCACACGTGCAATTTATAGAGATATGCTTCTGGTTTACTGTTGTGCAACCAATCCTGAACCGTAGAGGTTCAGAACCTGCACAACAGTGAACCAGCAATATATCTCTGTAAATTGCTCCTGTGGTTAAGAGCTATATATGGTGTATATTAGCGGTGCGTAGATGATTAAGGGTGGATAGCCATTTCCGTTCCACTACTCACAATGCCACAGACGCGCTTCCTTATTTTGGATGTTATGCAAGTATTGAAGGAATTTTCGTCAGGAATGATAATCATACTGGCAATTGTGTTTCAACAAGTGTCAAGTTGTGAACAGAGTAGTACACTGAGTGCTTTGTCATAGCCAAAAAACACACGTAAAACACTTCTAATCATTGCCACCCAACTGGCCAAACACACCTACATGTTTCAGTATTATTCTTGATGTATGTAATATGTATATCGTGTGTACTTAAATAACAAATATGGTCAATTGATTCTTAACGGTGGGCGTAGAAATCAGACTGTCCCAAAAGGTGTTGATGCACGGACCAATCATGTCGTGTTGCACAGAAAAGTGATTGTTTAGAAGATTGCAGTTTCATGTTACTTCGACTGGTACAAACTGGCAATGGCATGAATGGAAAGAAATGTGAAAAGTCGCTAAAGTAATTACTTTTCCGTTATATTTTATTTCTGTATAGTTAGAATGGTTGCCAGTGGTAATAGCCGAAATAGTAAAAAGTAAAAATGTGAAATGTACAAGAAAAAACAACAACATTTTTGTTAGATTGCTTTATCAATTCCTTGTGTCATTTACAAGTGCATGTCTAATGCTGGAGACTCTAGCAGCAGTTTTGATCCTGATCACAATCGTTGCAGCTGTATTGGCAGAGGTCTTTGAAGAAACATCCAGCATCAGCGAGACATTGATCACATTTTCTGCTTGTACACAGATAATGGGAATCATTGCCGCACGTGGTTGCACTACAGGAGCAATTGACTGCAGTTGGATCTGCAAATAGGGTAATGTACGCCTGTGACTATAAAAGGTGGAGTATTTAGAACTTATTTGCTATACAGAACAGAGCTGAATGGAGAGATAGAGGAAGAGAGGGAGAGCAAGAGAGAGAAGAGAGAGAGAAAGAGAGAGAGATGAAGAGAGAACGAGAGATACGGAGAGAGATGGCGAGAGAGAAAGAGAGATGGAGTGAGTGATGGAAAGAGAGCTGGCGAGAGATGGAGATAGACATGGAGAGATATGGATATGAAGCGAGATGGAGAAAGAGAGAGATGGAGGGAGTGAGAGAGTTGGAGAGAAATAGAGAGAAGGTGGGGTAATTTTTAAGTTTTAGTCTTTGGAGCAAAACTAATATAAAGTCGGTGCCAGAGAAAACATCTCCATTCCTCTTGGTGTAGATGGCCAGAAGATTCAGGGCACCCACGTTCTTATTCAAGCCGATATTGAGATGTGTAATATATGGGCAGATCCAGGGGATAATGGCACAGGGGGCACCTGCCCACCACCTCCATTTCCCGACAAAAATACCTTATTTTCTTAGGAGTTTTGGCATGTTCACTATCGATTGCGCGTACGAAATTCATGCGACCCCCTAAGTGTGCTCCCACCTTCTGAAGACCTGGATACGCCAGTGTAATACATTTATACAACCCCCAATTGCCCAGTTGGCTTGTTGGTATAGAACACGCAACTGCATGTGAAGAAGGTTTATTGCGGTATCATGTCAGCAGAGTATTTCTGGCGTTAAAGTTGTTCTTTTCAAAAGGCCAACCTGAGGGCCTTTTACTAGATTTTTTAACATGTTAGACGTTAAAAAGTCTCAGTTTTGTTTACCTTCTTTTACATTGTTCTGCAGTTACTGATATAATCTAGCTCAAGTACTTTTGATTTCTGCTGATTCTCATTTTGAAAAAAAGAGTTTAAGAATATAAGGAGTTCTCAGCTATTTGCCTTATTTTTTCTCCAAGGATAGCATATTTTTCAAAAGGTCACAGAAAAATAACACTTAACAGGAGCAAATAAATATTCAACAATTGAATAGTGGTATACAATGAGGCAGACCTCATGTTGATACATATCTCTGATTACCTATCTACTTGTGTTAATGTCGAAATAATATTAAAAGTTACCCCAGGAATTAATTTAATTTTTTCCCATTTTTTGTAAATTAGACCTTGTTTTATTTAATTTCCCCAAAACTGCAATCCAATTTAGAAAAAGGCAAAATTCCCAACCGAACGTTTCCCCGGGGGCCCCTTTTTAAAATTTTTTCTGCCCCGGGGGTTTCCTCGTTAGCATAAAACCCCCCCCGCAAAAAAACCATGGGATTTTCTTTTTTAAATTTATGGTTCCATTTCCCCGTCCGTAGAAATTTAAAAAAAGGGGAAGTATAAATTCCCTTTTTTAATGGGGAAAATTGCAAGTTTTTGGTTTGGGGATTTTAAATCATACAAAAGGGGAAGGAAATAAGCCTATTTCAAATGTAAAAGAAAACGTAATAATTTTTTAAAATCCGGGATTTCCCCTACTTCACCGCCAAAAAAATGGGGGAAAATTTTTAAATGCCCCATTTTTCACAAAAACACAAAGAAAACCAAAAACCCCAAAAAAC
>CM032661.1:15867736-15896823 GCA_019095985.1 Streblospio benedicti | reverse complement strand
TTACTAGGTATATTGTACTAATATTACCCATTTTCTAATGATAAATTAAAGTATCATATTGTTGTTGTGTTTGAGGTATTCTTCAACGTGCATCACAAGTGGGGAGAGGAAATATCAGCCAATACTATTCAACTGTAAACGTCCCAAGCGACAGTCAATATATATTTGCATGCAATCACAGGCGATTTTCCCCCCTCGTGTAGCATAAAATCGATTCTGCGACGAAAATACAGTAGGAAATCACAAGAGAAAACGTATCAAAATCGCCTCCCACGGGAACACACACATCGCCAGAACGATGTCGCTTCGTCGTCCGAGCGATTTACAACCCTTACATGTGAATGTACCCTTGAAGCCCTATTTCACTGTGGGACGAGCACGGTAGAGTACTAACACTTTCGGGTAATTCCACTGAACTGTCACGCCGACTAGGAAAATTAAATGCCCGATTCTCAACAACAACAACAACAACAACAACAACAACAACAACAACAACAACAACAACAGCAACAACAACAACAGCAGCAAGCAACAACAGCAACAACAGCAACAACAACAACAACAACAACAACAACAACAACAACAACAACAACAACAACAACAACAACAACAACAACAACAACAACAACAACAACAACAACAACAACAACAACAACAACAACAACAACAACAACAACAACAACAACAACAACAACAACAACAACAACAACAACAACAACAACAACAACAACAACAACAACAACAACAACAGCAGCAGCAGCAGCAACAACAACAACAGCAGCAGCAGCAGCAGCAACAACAACAACAACAGTAGCAGCAGCAGCAACAGCAAAAGCAGCAGCAGCTTTTCCAACCCTAACTTACGTACTGCTGATAAATTGCCACGGTGTTGCACAAATTTGAGGAAGAGCATGTGTTCTTGCACGGTTCTACAGTTGATTCATACACTTCCAATTGCGAACATTGTGTCGCAAGTTGATTACTTGTAGTGGTCCACTGTTTGAAGGCGTTGGTATCAGCATCAGCACTATCTAAACACACAAAAAAGCTGGTATGTGAATGTGTGTGCGTGCGTGCTCGCGCGCGTGCGTGTGCATCAAGTTATATTATGTTTGGTTAGTCTTTGTGATTTCAATGTAGGTTTTTGAAGTATTTTTTTTTAAATTACAATCGTCAAAGCAATTACAATGATGTCGTTTTACAAATTACAAATTAACGAATACTGCAGTAATTATCTTAATGCTATAGAACACAATTTCTAAATGCTTTCTGCTAATCCATTTGCAGACCATAATAATGTCCTTGATGTATTATCACTTTGCCAACAAATTTAGTATCACTAGCTTATATCCCCGGGTAAATAAACACTAACGGGCAATCAAGTTTCATGCAGTTTCATTAGGCTATTTTCACAATTTATTATTTTTTAATGATTATGTAATTGTTACCTTTTCAGCTTCATATTATATGTGTTCAATATTGTTGTCCATACTTAGTATTTCTAAAGACCAGTATTATTTTTTTTATATTTGTCACCTCTGTACGTTTAAACAATAACATTGCTCTATTTTCATGTAGGTATAAACAGATATTTTGTGTTATTGTTGTTTGCCATATTATTGATATTGAATAAAAGCAATCTCAATCTCCAATCTCGTATTTCAAGTATCAAGACTGTGCATGTTCTAACAGCTGCCTTTGCCTCAGTATAAAATCGCCCGGCCTACCAAACCCTGCCTACTATTCAACAATAAATATTGCTTGCAAATCAGATCAAAACAACCTTAGTGTTTGCATTTAACGTAACATCATCCATAGCACCAGATAAGTCAAATTGCACAAAAAGGTCCATTCCTCGTAGAGTAATTATTCCCATCGCCCATTAAAGACTGGTATAAACGTTTATATTCATCACCAAGACTGTACCGCTGTTCGAACTCATAGGGCTTAAACACAATTCCCGCATGACATCATTTTAAAACACACCCTCAGTATGTCGCTCCAGAATAGGCCTGATAGTCCTTACAAATCACAGGTGGTACTTTCGAAAATTGGCTATGCCCTTTTTATTCATGGAGTGCAAAAAATATATAATACTGGCACACTTGCTTGGACTGAAAACTTAATCATGAGGACGGAGTTGTTCAGAACACTATAGTACTGGCGGTGGATGATTTGAGAAGGGAAGTACTTATCCCACAATATCCCTTTGCAATGAGCAAGTGGTTAAGCAAGAGTACTAGCTAATCGTTTTGTCTTTAGATATATAGACGGTCCATTATCAATCAAGGTGTGATGTACATTTTGTCACATTCAGCAAAAAGTGAAACAGTGTTTTTCTTTTTCTCGACCCCCCTTCCACCCAAAAGTGAACACATCAGATGTGTGACATACTTGAAGAATATCTACACAGTGTTTCCCGACATCTATTCAAATATGACTTATATATGCAATAAAATAATATTATTATATATGATATATGAAGAATGTAAATTATAATATTAAAGTGTGTATTCTGCTGTGTATCTTTTTTAATGCCACATTTAAATAGTAAATAGTGGAATTCTAATATGAAAAGTTTCAGCGTGCGCGATAAAATCTTAGACCCACATTAAAAATGTGGGATATCAAAAATGACCGACCCCCCCTCGGCTCCCTCCCTAAGTTGAACATTGTTACACTTTTGTCGAGCGTGACAAAATGAACATCATCCCTAATTATACAGATGTATACCACATCATAATTGGAGTAAGCTGACAATTACATGGATTCACTCTATTTAAATTATGGCAAAAAAGAGATCTCATTAATTTGAACCAAATCATTATAATAATAATATCAACTGACTTGGCATCTGAACTGTCAAAGCTAAGAGAGGAAATGTTAGTATCTATGTAAATGGGAACATAATGCTCTCCCATGGACATAGAAAAAAAGACATATTGGGTCAGTGTATGAAAGGATTTATTTTACAGCACTTTTTTCCGAGGACCCACCTTTGTGCAAATAACGGGCAAAGGTGATACTTTGCAAAATTGGCACTGTCCACTTTTATTTAGTGAGCACAAACAAATGAATAATATTAGAATACTTCATTGCACTGAAAAACTTAACACAAGCATGCTGAGAATCACATGGAGTATTTCCAAGTTGAAGCTCGTATTAAAACACATATATCAACAAAGTCATTAGTGGCTTCAACTGACGTGGCATTTAATATGTGCAAAAATTAGTGTCTATGGTAATGGGAACACAATGCTCTCCATGGCCCATATATCAAAAAAGTACTGCAGTATAGTTGGCATCACTATTATGTTGTACTGTGCAGTTTTGCCCGAATATGTTTTCATCGCAAAAAATGGCCCTGATGGTTGTTAATTAGCGGTTTATTAAAAGATAGCAGACAGCGGCAGCAGCCATGACAGTGTCATATGTATGATGTCATAAAGACGCCAAAGGCGTCACATGGGTTCAATACTAGGGATTAGCACCACTTTGCCAATTGGGCTATGTGTACATTAGAACCTTCAATCAAGACCACCTCTATAAATACACCACCTCTATTATAAGATCATTTATAACAGTCCCGATTTCCACCATAAAAAGACCATTGCAAACTTCCCTAAAGAGACCACCTCTATATTAAACCACTTGACGCCGGTCCTTGGGCAGTCTTAATAGGGGATATTCTACTGTAGTGTGTGAGAATATCTGTGCCATGGTGAGCATTGTGTTCCCATTACCATTGACACTAATTTTTCATCTCATATCTTTTGCCTATTCATATTCACATTTACATTAGATGCCAAGCGCATATTCAGTGATCAATGACCTACTTGAGATTAGGGATGGACAAAGATTCGACGGTTCGAAGGTTCGTTCGGCTACCCCAACCTTTGAAGCTTATTTCCACCACTGAAGGTTCGGTATACCTGGCAGGCGCGGGGCTTCTTAAAAGGCCTCAACTAATCATTAACTAATTGCCTTGTGATAGAAAGTTTCAGCAAGTGGGTCATGCACTGTGTAGGCCTATAGCGTTTATTACCAATTAGACGTTTAAACAACCCTGGTATTTAGGTTATGAAAAGACGTTTAAAGGTCTTTGACATCATGGTAAATTTATCAACTGGTTACTGTTAAAGGCCTAAAGTGATGCAATGATGGTACGAAGCTAATAAAGTTACATAATGACTTTGACATGTAATGTATGAACTCTAACTTGGCTTATAAGCAGCTTGATCAACTGAGATAGGACAGTGGTGCTGCTATGCCACTCCCCTGTTGGTGCTACGTGCCATTCACTGAGCAAATCTATTCAGCAAAATAATCAATATTAAATGCGGGTTAGATTGGACATGGGTTTGAAAATTATCAATTCGTTTGAGCAATGTAATAATTTGTTTAGTTTACAGCATTTAATTTGTGTGTACGAGAAAACTATAGTGAACGCTAACACGAATAATGAGCACATCTGCGCTATGGTTGCAATCTGCTATGCTCCCCAAGTACCCCCTCCCAGAAGAAATGATTGTTTTGTGAAATAGGAAAAAAGTAGTCCGGTCAAAAAGCTGTATCGGGTCTAGACCCGATATGGATTTCCATATCGGGTCCCTGTACCGGGTTCCTAGCCAATCCGATAACCCAGTGAATATATAGTCGTTGGTTGATAAATAGAGAGAACGTGGTTCCCTCCCCATATGACAGTTGTGTATGGGACGAATCTGCGGGCGTATCAGACGAGCCTTTAGGCGAGTCTGATGCGCCCGCAGATGATAGTTTCATTTTCATAAATGTAAATTTGGAATGTCAACTGTATTACACCTTACTGGCCATGATTCATACTGTTTTAAAATATTTGAGTTCATGTCAACAGTATGGTGAAAGGCCCACGTAATATAGTGCCACTAATAAATAAGAATATACAAAATGTCTCAATAATAACATATTGCATTGTTAACATCCCTATTTATATGATCACATATAGATCTACCAATGTATTACACTCTGATAAAAGTACCAATTTTTTATGAATGTCCAATGGAAGAAAATTGGAGGATACCATGTCAAAAGCTGTAGTGTGCCACTGCAACGCGTGGCCGGGGAAAGCTAGTTTTTTTATAAAAAAGAATGCAAATAATTTTTGCGACAGCAGTTTAACAGATCACTTATTTCAAAAATATATGAAACAATGAACTATGAAATGAAACGAGCATACCAGAATGACTGAAAGTTTTCTGCGGGCCTTTGATGCGCTGAGATTCAGCAATCCTCGAAGAAGAGTAATAAGTATGAATAAGTATGTTGTACTAGACTAAGCTTAACACCCCAAATTGTTGCACACGCCGGGTATGCATTTGTTATTCAAGTTAAGATGACCACTATAGAATCAGGGACTCAGCACACTACATTCCTGAGATGAATGCATTAGGTCTCAGTTCTTCTGAACTACGCTGGTCACCCAGCACGCAGGGTTGGCAATAGGATCTCTTTGAAATCTGGCGCTTTTTACTTGATACCACTGAGGTTTGCTGGTGACCCTCCTCACCCTCTATGGGTCTAATCCAGTGTGGCAGTGCGTAGGCGATGCCTGAAGCATTGGGTGTCACTACAGGTGCAGAGCCCTCTTTCACCAGTTGCCGGCAAAATATGTGATAAATGCGTATAGCTGTGCATGGTAATCCAGGCATAACACAAGTAGGAGCGTACTAGTACAGGGTGTTGAAAACCTGAGTCGGGGTCGTGCACGTAGTGTCCATCACCACGTCACAACCCGCCGAGTACGATAGATACAGTATAAATAGATGATACATAGAGGTGTTCAGTTTTGAAGGTTGGTTGAAGGTTGGCCAATTTAGCGACCAAAAAAGTAAGGATGGAGATTTAAAACGACGGAAACAACGCACTTCATTTAAATGGTGCATACTTGAGTAAGGAAAAGTGTATTGTGTAGATTGTATATACTGTAAGGGGTCAATATATTTCAATCGTAGTCGGCCTATTGAAGTTGTAAACAAAAATCACCCATTCAAAATCAAGTTCATCTATGTCCAAAACACGGGATAGCATACCAATGGTGTAGTTTTTTCAACCCCCTACATTGATATCTGCAGTGCATCACGAAAATCGGTTATTCAACATAAATTTGTTATTGGTGTCTTCTCCCGGTGTAGAAAACACACCTGTGGCCATATCTAGTGATCAAAACGGCTAAATTTACGCTCGTGCTGACTAGCTTCTAGATAGTTGTTATGATAAAACCAATGGAATTCTAACCGTCGATATTTCTGATGTTTATCAAGTACTGTATGAGTCAATAGAGACGATCGAAATTAACCCGCATAAGGCAAGGCACAGCATCATCATAATGTTATATTAAAATTATATATGCTTGAAGAAATTAACATGCGTGTACTGTATACATGTATTATCAGAAGAAAACACTTAATTTGGCCAAAGCACTTTTCAAGATACCTTAGTCATCTTAAATATTGCGTTGTTAATTCTTTAAGAAAAAATACAATAGTATACAATATTGATATAAGAAAGTTGTACTTCTAAAACGGTTTAGACATTTTTAATATCAATGTATAATAACAATAATAAGTGATAAACAATACCGGGTGTGCACCATTAACAGTATGTCATGTAATATAAGACTTCAAAAATACACTTTCTACACATCACCCGGGTAAAGCCGTTGGGGTAACTTCGGGAGCTACCCCAACAAGATGGAGACCTAGTCTATCGATTCAAATGTTTTTCTGCTGATTATTTAAATTTCTGCTATTAGAATACATCATTTAACAGGTATGTGTCAATAATAGGTGTGTATAATTAGGCTGCACATGTTGAACACATGTCAAACTCTTCAATTAGATCATCAATCAGGTTTTAATTTTTGTCACCATGCTGTACGTGGGTAGCGTCTGACTTTAGTGCTGTTGTGCAAAACAAAGAGTTATTCTAACAAAGGTCGGGAGTTACCCGCAATACGATGACAAAATTAAAACCTGCTTTATAAACTTGTTGACGTGTTTGACGTGTGTTCAATACGTGCAATCTACTTATACATGCATAGTGTTGAAACTGTTGATACATTCCTATTAAACCGTGAATCTAAGTTCCACAATTTCAAATAATCAACAGAAAAACATTTGAATCGACGGACTATGCCTCCATCTTGTTGGGGTAGCTCTCGGAGCTTTACCCCGGTAATGAATGAATCTATTCAGAAAAAAAGCATAGTTCAAATGATGGCATTGTATACTGTAAAACACATTCTTGCACTGGTAGATAAGGCTTGGTACAAGCGCGATTAAGCAATCCTATCATCTTCAAGCTAATCTCAAATTGACTTTCGTGATGGTCTCTTTTTTAAAGGAGTGGACAGTAAAAATGTTTTATCATAGAGGTAGTCTTTTACAAATGCAGCTGCTCTCATTCGGAGCTTCCACTGTATATTGTTCCTATTGTTTATCAACAAGTACAAGCTCATACTTTCTAGCAGGCCAGCCTCTGAAGCACTTCACATTCCTCACACAATGTCTACATTGAATAAAACACTCCACGGGCTTAGCTAGCTTCTTTACACAATACAATATTTAGGGGGTGTTCACCAAGCTTCTGGACTACACGGGGTAGGTTTAATAAATAGTAACTCGCCCAAGGCTCACAATTACCATTATATTATGTGAATGATAATGTGATACATTACGATACATAGTAGAGACAAAAAGTTTCATCACGAAACAAGTGCCAACAACTGGTATATGGGGATAGATGTGCACAGGGCCGGCTCATATCATGGACAGTAGACCACCCGCGAGACTGGCCTCAAGGGGTCTCCTAACGGATGTGG
Source organism: Streblospio benedicti (assembly GCA_019095985.1). NCBI lineage: Eukaryota > Metazoa > Annelida > Polychaeta > Spionida > Spionidae > Streblospio > Streblospio benedicti. The sequence continues at coordinate 15,888,965 of CM032661.1, read as the reverse complement.
TTGATCTCTTTTGAAGGTTCATTGATTTCTTTATGATGCGTTGAGACCACTTGAAATGGTCGTATGATAAAGATTTTCCAAATAGAGAGATGGTATTCATTGGAGATTCTACTGTAATTCCATGCGGGCTGATGCTTTAAACCTTCTCCAGAGTCTCCATTGACTGATAAAATCCATCCATCCGTGTTCACTGTGTATTATGCGCAACAGTATACAGTTGATCAACTGACACTGCAGTAGGTCTATTCCTACATTGTACTGCCGACACATCTCCTCCCAGTTGGCCATGGAAGCAACAGCCCGAAACTTTCTTCTCCAGTGCCTTGCCTCCAATGACTGATCTAGCCCAATCCGCGTACACAACATAATGCACAACAACATACATCAACTGACACTGAAGTATTTGTAATTGTCCACGGAAGGTGTGCGTCCGCGCATCCCTTGCTATACTACTGGACGAGGCGGCCCTACACTTTCTCCAGTGCCTTGCCACCGCCGCTGACGGTGGACACGTTAGCCATTGACGTGTCCTTGCCGACTGTGGCGCCCGAGGTGGTGAGGTCGGCGAGGCGGCCACGGCAGCACCAGCCCACCAGCATCACCACCAGCTCACGCCTGCAAACACAGAGTATGAGGGATTGTGAGCTCAGTATCCTCCTCCTATACACTATATATATACAGTAGAACCTCTCTATTTGGACTACCGTTGGGACCATACCAGTGTTAGTTAGTCGCAATAGAGAGGTGGTCCCTATTCAGAGGCTCATTGTGTTTGCTTTATGAAGGTTTAGGACATTGAAAAGTAGTCTTATTATTATAGAGGTGGTTTCCATAGAGAGATGGTCTTAATTGGAGGTTGTCCTGTACCGAGGTTCTGTTTCCCTCTATGTTCTCTATTTCTGTGAACGAGATCGCATAGTGAGAGGCACAGAATTGAATACATAAGTATGCATTGGAAAAAACACATTCCATTGACTACAGAGGAGTTTGTGGGATTGCGAGCTTGTTCGCATAGACATGGACAGTCTTTTCTTTATACGGATCCAGAGAAGTCACATAAGGCAAGTTTTATGAGCTTCTTTAGTATGATGGCGCAACTGTTCTTGAGGTGAACTCCGGAAGCAGCTACACCACTGTTGGCGGAAAGGGAGAGTGGGTTCGGAGAAAAATGACGAATATGACATCGTGAGAGGGGACGCAAGGGTTGGGGCGGGGTGGGTGGGGGGCGCCGTCCGAGTGATAAATGAGAAGAACTGTTTTAATTACCATTGAATACAACCTGGTTCTGAAGATTATGAAAGTTGTTTTGCTCTTAAACTTTTGTTCGTCAGGAGCCACCGTCACCCACTTCTCCTTATGAGTCAGAACAACAATACTTATATTAACAAAATTGGGGGAATTCCAAGGGGGCGGCCGAGAGTATGCGTAGAAAAATGACGTGCCATCTGGGGGCAGTAAATGTAACCACCTGACAGTAAATGTTACCACCTGGCAGCGAATTTACCACACACCTGAATGTTCGTCCTGAGATGCAGTAGAGCAGAAAGTTGATGGCGTGGTTCAGGTAGTACAGGTCGATGGCGAAACTCCAGCGCAGCGCCACCTATGCAAAAGGAAAGAGTCTGGGGCATTACTGACGAGCCGGTTCAGCTGGTTCGGTAAATAAAAGTGGGTGTCAACAGTGTTTTGAGATATTTTGCTACAGTAAGAACATATTTCGTGGTCCCAAGCCTTCATGGAGAGACTACACCATTGTTTATTGAGATCACTAAACTAAAAGTCAGTCTCATAAATGGTCATCATAGAGATTTTCTACTGTACTTAAAATACGATCAATGGCATGAGTGTCGTTCGCATTAATAACAAAAACCTATGAGATATAAGATTCATTGAAAGCGGTCCCACTGACCAGTGCCTTCCAGCGCGCGTCCATCACCCAGCCGAACGGGTCACTCTTGTCAAACAGGTACATGATCTGCATAGGAGCAATGAGCACCTGCAACAGAGGAACAAATTGATTGTAAGCACACATTCTGGTAGTCTCTACAGGGGTGGGTGGGTGAGGTGGAGGGGGTTTGTCTTCCATAGTCACCCTACACGGCACGTGCAATTGATAGTGGTCAACTTTTCCAACCACGCAGTTTCACTAGAGGTCTTGATTTTAACATTCTAGCCAGTTTCAATAGTGGCTCAATATCTTTGGCTCTATTTATGTGATTTTGCATTCACGAGCCACATAGTGAAATGTGATTTCAATGACATTATTGGTTATGATTGTTGGTTATGATTGCACTTATGTTGTGTGTTTGAAATGTTAAGTGGTAGTGAATTTAGTTGTTTTCATTACAGTATCACATAGAATAATACCCATTAATCCCCTATTGTTTTCACCCGCTAAATTTCACTAGGAATATAATTGTCATAGTATCACTATGGGGTATGAATTTCCACCTCCAATGCCCCCTTCCCCCAACCCATTCACTCGTGAAGTACACTATATAGAAAATAAACACAATATTCACCATGGGCTTCGGCATGGGCTTGGCGGTCACGCATGGAGCGCAGGCCGCTGTACACACTGTACACACCAAGAAAATACCATGGTACACACCGATAAAAGAGAGCGCACTGTACATACCAAGAAAGGAAGTCCATAGTACTGAACTAAAAGAAGAGGAAAGTACTGAACAAGTACTATAAGTGCAGTACTCACGAGGAAAGCGAAGCACATCGTGAGCAACATGGAGCGCATGCCGTTTGCACACGCTGTACACACCAAGAAAAGATCATAGTACTGAAGAAAAAAGGAGAGGAGAGCACAGTACTGAACAAGTACTAAAAAGCGCAGTACTCACGAGGAAAGCAAAGCTGACCGTGAGCAGCATGGCGGTCATGGAGCGCATGTCGTTGCTCTGGTCCTTGCTGACGAGCTCGGCGCGACGGATGGACTGCTGCACCAACTTGCCGATGATGAGGCAGTTGCAGATGAGCAGGCAGAAGAACGGGCCCGCAGTCCTGCAACACGAACCCTAGTCTACTGTGCCATACATCAGCGCCACACTCATAAAAGTACATGAGAATACTGGTGTCAACTGGTGCCAAATCAAATCAAACTCATTTGCATATTCGTATTTGATAAAGAGTGCTTGCATTCAAACTTTATAGACATCGTAACTGGAGACTCCCAGGCTTAGCTTCGTTCGCTTTAAATGGAATACGATGTGATAATGAACATGCTGCATCTTGGTTACCAATATAGGCTGATCGAGGGGGGCGCCTCCACCAACTTATTTCATTCTCACGGAGTTTTTGGCATATCTGCTATGGATTGCAATTTCAAAACCACTGAGGTCACTCGGCCTGTAACGCCCTTCCCCAAATAAACACACAAAAATTACACATAAAAATGGATCTTCTTTGACTAGTTTTGTATTGCTATGGCATGAAATTTACAAAGGGAAAATCATTGTCATAAACAATGACGCGTCAGACCATAAATTAATGCTTGGGTGCGTGTGTTTCGTGTTGGTGGGTACGTTTGCGTACACTTGTTGGCACAATTGTTGTTGCATTTCTTGGAGGGTGCCTTGGGAAGGTTTAGTTTGTTTGTGTTTGTGTATTTGGAGTTAGCCGGTCGTTATGACATAATGTGCCTCCTTCTCAATAGTGAACACTTTTATTATTATAACAGCAGACTGGTGTAGAATAAAGTCAGTGTTCTATCTGATAATGTATAGCATTGTAATATTAAATCCATACAGGGTATGTAGCATAACTCCTCAGTAGACGAACGTTCTATATAGTTTAATATGTGAAAAAAAAATCATTTTCCTTTGAGCCTTCCAACTACCCCGATACCCCGAGATTAACACTCATTTTCTAAATTTTATGTAAGACCAAGATGTTCAAATGACTTAATCAATCTCCACTTTGCTTCCCAATAAGGGTATGAATTTTCAATGGAAGTTAAGCACAAAATTAACCAGGTAGCCTTTTTGAAGGGCGCAGCACTGACCTAACAAACAGATCCTGCCAGGGCCGCACGTTCGTCATGTACGGCAGAATGTCGGGATTGTCTTGAACGATGGTGCAGCCGGCCACCTTGTACGTAGTGTTGCCTCTGGGGACGTTATGAACGATGACAATGTTATAACCTGGTTTGTTCACATCAATAATACATTGGATGTTGATAACCAATTAAATCACGTTTCCTTTGCGACTTTTCGTCAGCTACCTGGCTGATCGTTTTCGAATTGTTAATTTTAAAGTAATGGAGCAAATTCTAATTGTTCTTACAAAACTAAATATATGTTGTTATTGTTACAAAACTAAATGTCTTTTTGTATCTATTCAAAACACATGGTTAGAAGTGTACGCTGAATGATTCACCGAGAAGGAAAAACACGTACAAAAGGACAGTCAGAAATCTTTTCTCCAATCATCATTGAAGCAAGTGGTGAGAATCCCAATTCAATATCCATGATTAACGCATTCAAGGGTGTAATTATAAAGCGTTTATCTCGATCAGAAAATATTCTCCAAAGACACAGACTGTCGTCAGAGAGTGATTAGTGCGCAGTCGGTGCACGGCCAGTGAGTGGTAAGTCCAAGGTCAGAGTGTGGTCAGCTACCGACCAGCGAGTGGTCGGCAAGTGGTCAGGAAGTGGTTAGTACACAATCAACGAGCAGTCAGCCCGTAGTCAACAAGCGGTCAGTCCTACCTGACCTCCCAGACGTCGCCGTACGTCCAGAAGTAGTGCAGGTAGCAGGCGGCACACAGGAGGTTGATGGCGAGGATGGCGGCCTTGGCGCGGCCAGTCGTGCACACGGTGCGTGCCTTCAGCGGCAGGAACACGACGCAGACGCGCTCCACCGTGACCGCCACCAGCGTCCAGCCGGATATCGTCTTGGCGCTAGGCAGACAACCGCCAAAGTTACACAGTGTGTGGTGTTATTTTGTACTCTACTGTATACAACTAAACAACTTTTCATATCTATTCAAAATATTTGTTTAGAAGTGTACACGGAATGATTCACCGAGAAGAAAAACAACACGTACTGTACAACAGGACAGTCAGAAATGTAAGCATGACTGGTTCTAAGCAAAAAGTCTGTGAAGAAACAACGTGACAAAAAATACACGTAACGTAAAAAAACGTAAAATACCACGGTCGGTCCCACTGTAGATATTGGTACTGTGTGGAGATTTTATTTGGAAGATAACCTTAGGAACCCTGACTACATGTCACTTTCTCAGCAAGCGTATATCTCATGGTGTCGTTGGATGTTACCACGCAGCTTCTCACCTGTGGTTGATGAAGAACCACAGCTTGCAGATGACAGGATGATAGGACCCAGTGTCGAAGCCGGTCAAAGCACGTGGGAACACTCGGCTGATCTGACCTACAACAGTTTGTAAAGTTTGGAAGTCACTGGCAATTGGAAGGTCACTTTATGGTCAGTATGCGGTCATTGTGCTTCAGTGAGTGTCATTGTGTGGTCAAAGACTAGTCACGTCAGTAAATTGCTGATATGTAGTCAGTGAGAAGGATCAGTCAGTGGTAAGTCTGTGAGAGATCAGTGAGTATGCTGTGGTGGTCACTGGTCAGTCTGTAAAAATCAGTGAGATAAATCAGCCCTTGGGTTATCAGTTGTCAGTCTGTAAGAAAACACATTGAGTCGTCCGTGACCAGTCAGTGAGCGGTCAGTGGATAGCAAGTGAGTGGTCAGTGTGCGGCAATCCTCACCTATGACTGTGACAGTGAGGTCGGCGGCGGCCAGGTTGATGAGGTAGATGTTGGTGGACGTGTTGGGCTTGCGGCCGTACACCATGAGCACCAGCGTGTTGCCCACCAGACCCAGGAACACGATGATGATGCCTGCAATAGAACCACCTCTCTATTGAGACCAACTCTATGATGAGACCACTTCTTGCAGTCCCACGCCTTCATAAAGAGAACAACCGGACGGACCTCCATAAGAAGACCACCTTTTTTATTGAGAATAGTTAACGTCAGTCACTTTAGTAGACTTAATAGATAAGTTCTGCGATATATCATAGTTGACCCATGTTAATTTATCATTTTTTGGTTTTGAAATTTTGTAGTGTAGATTAATTTGTCTGCTACGCCTAGAGCCAATCAGAATCGAGTATGTTTTGCAATGGTCATTGGTCGTTACGTGGTCAGTGCCGACCTCCTTATGCCCGCACCTGCAAACTGTAGTGAGCGGTCAGTGTGTGATCAGTAAATGGCAGTGAGTGGTCATTGACCAATGCCTACCTCCATACGCCTGCACCTGCAGACTGAGCTTGAACTCCCAGTACTCCGGCAGTGCGGAGGGCGCCGCTGCCGCCGCCTCGCCGCCGCCCTCCATGTCCCCCACAGTGCTGTTCTCTCCAACATGAAGCCCAGCAGCAGGCGTGACGTCATCATCGGTGATGAGCCCTGATTGGTTGCTGGGAGTGGTGACCTTGCCGTGACTGAGGAGGCCGTACAGCTGGCTGATGACCATGAACCACACAATGACCTGAGGGGACATGTGGCGCTTCATGGTGAAGGCGATGCCAAGCTCGACTGGAACAGAGAAATACTGACATTCATATTGTATTATGTACTAGCTGTGCCCCGCCAAGCATTGCAGTGGCGAAACATGGCATGGAACCCCTCACTGGGCTGTTCAGCTGGCCGATAACCATGAATGATACAATGAACTGCCGTTCAAAGTACCGTTGGATGATAAAGGTGATGATCAGCTCTACTGGAACAGAGAAATACTTACATTCATATTGGAATGTACATCATTTCTATTCGGAATGGTTTATGCTGACTAGAAAGCAGTTTATTTGTAAATGGCATGGATTTGTAAAATAACAACCCTGAGCACTGCACCATCAAAAGCCTTATCTCTCAAATGTATCAATTTACGATTTAATTTATGCTGAATTTTTGATGGAGTGATATATGTTAAGCACTCATAAAAACAAAACGCTTGCAGTAAAGTGATTTTGTGTGTAGGTATCACAGAACGTGCGTCCGTGATATAAGATTTTAAGCTACCCAATGATATATCCTTTCCCCTTTTAGTGAGCCCATATGATGAAAACACAGGTTTGGCCTCAGGCCACAATTGGCATATAATGTGTGTCTTTCTTGATTGATGATTGACAGAGGCTATGTTATTATCATAATCAGCTTATTGTTTTCCATTTTCTGAATAAGATCATTTCATATGATTATAGCTCATTCTCTACGGGAGTGTGTGTGTGTGTTTTTTTTGTTTTTTTTTTTTTTGGGGGAGTGTCAGAAGACTTTGGGAGATGGGAATTTGGAATTTGGACTGAAAAAGATTGGAAGATGGGCAATGGCAGATCCAGGTATTTAGAAAAGAGGTGGAGGGGGGGGGGGGGCACACTTCAGGGATTTCATGGGTTTCGTTCACGCGATTGATGGCAGACGTACACAAAAACCTATGAAAATGAAGTTCTTTGGTGGGAAAGGGGGGGGCCACCTAGATCTGCCTATGATGGGAGATGAGACAGCCAAAGTGGGTGATAGCCAAACAAAGTTGGAGGTGGGTAGCTGAGATTTTTCTACGCAATTGTTTTTTCAAAGTGCAACCAGGCACCTTTTACAGACTTTTTCGAGGCGCGGGCGGGATTCAAATCTGTCGGATGACAGAAAATATTTCTATTCCTAGACCTTCAAATCCAAGATGGTTGCCGCCATGATAGTCAATAATGTTTTTCGTGATCTCGAAATAACTATTCTACACCGCTGGTTAAGTTCATAGGGTATTAGATGTTGGATTTAAGAGACCCAAATATTGTTCGGGCTCAAACACTACATTATCTGTTTTACAATTTTGGTTTCAATACTAAAAATCTATATTTTTTCAACTAAAACCTGTGAAATAACAACACCCATACATTAACAGCGGCATATCACACACAATAAAGGTCCATCCCTAGCGGTTGGGCTGGTTGGGTATAGGCCTAACCAATCATTTATGTTTCATAATTCTGTGACCCCCGTACATGTTCACAAATAATGGGCCCTAATCAGAGACCTATGTGGGTCCAATTGTAACACAGATGCTTGATCATGAATGAGCAATGCGTGTTGAATCCTATACTGCGCCACAAGCCTCTGAGTACGGGTGCATGGCACGGCCTCTATATTGACTCTTAATTTTTCTACACTATATACCTTATATACAAATGACAAACAAATGTGTTCAGTTTTGAAGGTTGGCCAATTTATCAATCAGAAATATAAGGAGGGAGAAAGAAGACATTCGCTTCAAAGAACTTTGGTTGGATGGTACATACATGCTTGAGCAAAAACTGTATATATTCTAAACTCTATGTAACCAATATATTTCCACCGCAGTTAACCCGTTGAAGTTGTAAACAGGATTTGTGGGTTAAAAATCAGACTCATCTATGCTCAATACACTGAATATCATGCCAATGGTGTAGTTAACTTATTTTCAAAGAATTTCGTCATCCACTAAGGATATCTCAAGAGCATCAAGAAAATCGGTTATGTATGTTGAAAAACAACATCTGTGGCCAAATCTAGTGATCAAAATTGCTAAATTTATGCTCCTGCTGAATAGCATCTAGATGGTAATGATAATAATGCGAGTGGAAATCTAGTGCATCCGTAAATTGCTGATGCTTATCAACTAAAGTATGAGTCGTTGGAGATGATCAATATCAACGTGCATGAGGTATGATACAGCATCATGCATAGTGCTATATTATTAACAAAAATATAAATGATTGAGCACACTATAAATGACAAATACCCTAGATATAGTTGTGGAATCGTCTTCATAAATATTGCCTAGTTAGTTCTTTGAAAAAACAAAACAATCTTATGATTCAAGAATTATGTACAAATACAATGGTTAGGATTTTTAATATTTTATGTTAGAGATCGTTCACAAATGACGTCCCCTGTTTTTTGCCCGTTTTTGCCCCCTCCTCTTGTCACCATTCGTCACTTTTGCAACACCCCCCAATCTCCTGGTAAGTTGACGCCATCTTTGCCTCATTACCCCCCCACCCCCCATCCCCACCACTCCCATGGTTTCGCGATGACATTTTAACTGTGCATAACGTTGCATAGATACATTTGAATTGTGTGAAAATAATTGCTAATGGATGGCTACTGTATCATTACAATAAAGCAAACATGGCAATGTAATTTCAACTATTAGATATATCACAACGTTACTCATTTAACATGTCAGAAAGTAAGTTCAAATACTATTAAATAACAACAGCTTTTTTCTTCAAAAGGTAACATCGCCCACGTGCTAGACCCCCCACCCCCACCCCCTTGTCACATTTTGTCATCTTTCTTTACACCCCCTGCCCCCACACCACCTGACGGGTGTATCATTTGTGAATAATCCATTACAATTAGCAATACGCGATGTAAACAATGCATTAACAGTATGTCATGAAAAATACGACTCTTATCTACGAATGTATAGAATTATAGTAGATAACTCAAATGATGATATTGGGTATGCTAAAGACATTCTAGCATTGGCAGATCCAGGCATTGTCACTGTACAAGATCTCGTGGAATTCTTCCTCACAGATTGACCAGTTGAAGAATGTATAATCACAGCATGCTAAGATGTTCTGTAAACGCATGTTTTTGGCCTCGACAACTATTTCAAAATGTTCGCGTCACACACTGAAGATTGGTACACATGGTGCACACGATGGTGCAACACTGATACCTTTGTTTGATTAATAGAAAAAATCCATACATCATTCATTGCGAAAGAACTGGATGCTAAAAGATGGATCTCGCCAATGTGCCTTTGGCAAAGACATTATGGCTACAGTCTCATGTTTTGACGGTTTGATTTTCAGTTTGATGGTTGTATATAGGGCCCATTCTTCAGAGGGATTACACAAATTTCCGTAGTTTGGTGACCCATAACTTTTATATTTAATTCAGTTGTGACCTATGACCGAGGTTCTGTGTCTCAATTGGACACATATTAATCTTTGAATATACAGTATAGTTCTTTGAGCCAAAGGGTATACAAGAAACTTGTACGCTTTCACTCATACTTTGGGCTTCTTCAGACTGCCAATATTACCAAACAAAAGAACCAAGAAGAGCATAGGGATTTTATCAATACCAGCAGAGTTTACCAGTGGATTATACTCCTATGATTTGAGGACAATGAAACCCTCTCTCAATAGAGATGGTGAACGATACAACCTCCCTAGTGTGTGGATCAACCTCCTCTCTTCGCATGTAACCAGCATCCTGTCGTGCTATTCAGACATATTAGTCTGTTGGGCATCTGATTAGGTTTATTATTTATGAAAATGGTGAATCTGGGGGTCACAGCTGCCAACACAAATGCTGCAGAAATGTAGTATTTTGAGGGTTTATGCTCATTTTCGTGGCTTGATGACCCATGAAAGAGCATATGTGTTGCGTTTGGGATAAGGTCCATAATATTTAGAAATTGAGAAATCTTGAATGGGTCACGGGGTTCACACCTGTCCCTTAGTATAGTGCAAAAATCGGGTACTTTGAAAGATCATGCTAATTTGAGTGGCTCAGAGACCCATGACCAACCACCTGTGTCCCGTTTGGACTTACTTTGGCCCATATGGCTAAACCAACAATTTGACTGCCCTGTTCCTAGAATGCAATTATTTGATTTAAATATTTGAAATACAATGTGGGGGGTTTCTTGTATAAGTGGATTCACTGACCATGAAAACTACTCAGACACTAAAAGCAATGTTCTATATTTCAATAATTATTTAGTTATCACCAAATATATTATTGACGCTCATTACAGCGGACATCTTGGATTTGAAGGTCAAGGAATGAAAATGTTATATTGTTTGCAAGCTTTAATATTTGAGCTCCAGCAGGTCCTCTCATACTTATTTAATGTATATCAAAACACTGACAATTCTTTCTACCTGCTTTATTATCCAACGACTCCTAAAGGTTTTTCAAAATTCCTAAAGTTCTACATAATATGTAATAAAAGCTAATTTATTATTATAATCGTCCATATATTTGTCAAATAGTTTATAAACAATTCAGTTTCTGAAGAGGACATTTTATTGTCGAAACTTATAAAACTGTAGAACTTTAGGAATTTTGAAAAATATGTAGGACTCGTTGGATAATAAAGCAGGTAGAAAGAATTGTCAGTGGTTTGATATACATTACATAAGTATGAAAGTTATATTGCCTGAAAACTAGCCTTGACTGTACGGTGTTGTAAAGACGCTCCAAGGTATGAACCCCAAGAAAGTATGATCAGTCTTAGATGAGATACCAGCACACATTCTCAATAACATAGCCACCAAAGTAGCTCCTGCCCTAACAGCGATATATCGTCGGTCAGTAGAATCTGGAGATATACCAACCCAATGGAATAAGTCTTGGATAACTCCAGTTTTTATGAGGGGAATCGGGCAGATGCAGCTAACTACCGCCCAGTATCATTGAACTCGACCGTCTTTAAGGTCCAGGAACACATCGTCTGTTCACATGCGATGGCAGACGCAGACTTGTACAGTATCCTCGTAGAAGGGAACGATGGGTTCTGAGTCAAATATTCAACAGAAACGCAACTCATCATGACCACACATGGCATGCTTAAGCAACGTGATAAAGGCAAGCAGCTTGATGTCATTATCCTTGATTACTCCATGGCATTTGTCACAGTTCCACATAAGCGGCTGTTGCACCAATTACGACATTATAACAGTTTGTTATACAGAGTCGTAGATTCCATTGAGGATCAGATACAGCTGCAAGCAGGTATCGGCAACCTCGAGAAGTGGGCCTTTGATTGGGGCATGGTCTTTAACCCAAAGAAGTGCGACATGATAACCACATACAAGGGTCAGAACTATCCACCGTACATATGGTGTAGTGCTCAAGCCCGTTGAGCATGAAAAAAATACTTGGGTGGCATTATAAACAAGGAAGGACACGAGCTGGAATATGCGCATCTCACAAGTTTGGCCCAAAAATCTGAAAGCTAGGCTTTGCCAAGAAGCCTGTCCCGAAGATCTAAAACGCCTTGCCTACATTGCCTTGGTACGCTCGACATGGAGTACTTTTCTTCCTATTTGGATCCCAGTCATGTGAAAGACTTATAGCGGGAGTGTACACAACGAAGAGCTGCAGGTTGGATCACCAATAATGACAGGAAGGCCAGTGTGACTTGCATACTCAAAAAATGAAAGCTCGAGCCCCTAGAAGACCGTAAGCGAGTGAACGAGGCAAAAAAAAGGAAGGTGGGAGAACGAGGAAAAACATTGGGAGATGGGAGATTGGCAACCTTTATAACCTCACCCCCACCCCCAATAAAAAGGTGATTTCGCCTAGTATTTTTATTTTATTTGTCTTTAAAAAGTGGTTCTTCTGTACTTGTATTCTCTACTCTCTCTCTCTCTTTTTGAAAAAGAAAGATTTTTCTTAAAGATGTATAAAAATTATATATTCATTTTAATATAGCATCTTTACATCTATCAAAGTAAATTGTCAAATATAATCATATAAAATATTATTCACACAAATGAATTAAAGAATAGGTCAACATCTCGTAGAGACAACATACGTACATTTGCAAATTAAGCATATTTAAATGCAAATAAATACTCACATTATAACTGGTGTCCCCGTATCTATTTTATAATAGGAATATACATGGCTACAATACAGTCGATGGTGATTTACTTTTCCCCCTGTGTCCAACTTGCCCATTTTCAATTATCCTCTAATAAAATACTTAGTATCCTAACGTGTTGCACATAATAAATATCTACAGTAAAATAGCCACGATTAGTATCCACGTATTACTCCATATGCTAATATCGTTTATGCTTAAATGACTAACCAACGACCTTGTGATAGGACATTTAACTCTTCACTGACGTATGTTAGATATGTAACAAACAAATCGCATATGCTCGCGCCTGCAAGCGTGCAATCCCCTGTATTTCTGATGCAAAACATACAAGAAAAAAATAGATTCAAACTCACAAATGTGATTTTATTACATTCACAATCGTTGCGTTTACTCTGTCAAGGCAGGCAACTGTGATGTTGACCTTTGATTAGCAGGTGTTGCTTTGATGTAGAAACTATTCAAAAAGAGAAACGCAGTTATCTTTGAATTTAAAGTGTACTATGATTAGAATTGAGTTGACGGTGTGTCTACACGTCGTAGAACCTTTAATCAAGACCACCTCTGTATAGTGACCACCGATATCGATATAATACACAAACTTCTCTTGGTCTCAATGTATCATTACCCCCCCCCAAAAAAAAAAAAAATCGCACTATTGTGACCTACTCCTTATTTAGTCGTCACCTGGAAAAGTCGCCGATATCGAGGACCAGATCGAGACATTTATACATTTTTTACATAAAACATTTGCCCATTCCACCGTCGTACTCTAAAAATACGTGGTAAAGATCGTGTCCGGACTAAAATCAGCCGACAACACTCACCTCAATTGAAGTCGGGGTCCTGCCACCAAGACTGTTTCTGACTTGGTGACAACCCGAGGAGGACTTGGTTCGGACAAGTTCCTCTGGGCAGACGTCGGTGGCATGTGTCATCAGAGTGATGCACAGATTTTCAACGACTCCTAGTTCAAAGACTGTCTGGAGGAAGGTTCACTCAACTTGCAAGATCCAGATACATTGCCACATGATGATCACAACATGCTGATGCATGTTGTGATGATGCATTCGGCCTCACACCACAACTGATGAAGCCACATTCCAGTGAAGTCTCACCAGACTTCAGTGCGTGTTCAACTACCGCCTCGAGAGGTCAACGTGTTGTTGAAAATACTTTTGGTGAGTACATGGTGAGTATGCTGTGTGTACACAACCTCTTGAGGATTCGCTTCCAGACCTCACACGTCAGCGTGGTAGACCAAGAAGATGAGAACCACGACATCGTCTCTGGTGCCTGGAGATCTGATGCAGTTATTCCTGACGTACACGCGACCACAGGCAATTGCATCAATTGATTTGATCTTCATTTGAAAGTGGAGTTAAAAATTATTTCAATTATTAGAATGACAGAAGGTAAATACCAAGGGGTTACAGTTAATTGTTGTACAAAATGGTTTGTCCCCCTTGTTCTCTACATTGCGCCCCTTCAAAATCCATTACCCGAAATCGCTGACACCCATCGTCTACTTTGTAATTGCCCATTTCGATTTGAAATTACAGCCATGTGTACAACATAGCAGTTTTGTGTCTCATTTGAAATGTGTTACAATGTTCGGCAAAAGCAGCATAAATTATATACAGCATGTGAACCCAGATTAACTATTTAAGGTTATACTTTGCCTAAGAGAGCAAACAAGTATAATAAATAAATATTGAAATCCTAGATAATAACAGATAATAAGTAAATTATAATAACTACTCTCTCAAGTATTGATATAACCATTTGAGCAAAAAAACATAATATTTCTCTCTGGCCAGAGCAGTTCACCCAAGTGAATCATAAAATACAGTAGGAGACAATAATGATCTTAGCATTTATTTTCAAGAAATTTAAGCAAATAAGTATAATATAGTATTTGTATTGAATACACTAGGCAATAATATTTCTATCTTCTGACATTCTACAATACTTATCTTTATATGCTATTTTGTACAACATAATCTCAACTTGGGTAACATTATCGTTGACTTCATGTAAAATTAACCAAAATCTGGTCGGCACGTATCTGTCGAAAACCAAATGAGACTAGCCTTTATTTATAGGGATCAGGTCTTAACCAAGTCGTAATCATGTCAAGACCGCTTGAAGACCTTTTTGTAAAAACCAAGTCGTAACAAAGCAATTTTTCAATAGTCGTTACCTGGTCGACATCGTCATCTAGTTTTCGTACAGATGAAGACAAATCGATTTGATAAGGACCAGCTGAAAACTGGATAACGACATGTTCCCCAACACAGGCGACTGTAATGTCCGAAATGCAGTTCGGCGCCATAAAGACCAAAGGTCGCCCTACCATAATTACATCTGGACCATGTCTGGACCAGGTCAAAACCATGTGTGGAGCAGGTCTGGACCAAGTTTTTTCAAGGTTTTAACCTCGTCGAGATCTAGTTTTTATCTAGTCTTTACCTACGGTGCAAGGAAGACAAGGTGCAGACATGGTCAAGACCAGAAAGACTAGGTTAAAACTAGCTCCTGACATGGTCCAGACATGATCCAGGCGTAGTCCCGACTAGGTTAAGACAAGTTTGTCATGACTTACCGAATATAGAGTATTGATTTCTAAAGTCTTCAACAAACACCCGCGACATTTTTTTAGTTCCGCTGCATGAGCGTGGAACTGAAATGTCGCTGTCTAGTTCCGCTTTAGACGGAGACTTTTCACGAAGATCAGAAGACGACTAGCTCCCGACTATGGAGACTGTAGGTCTCGATACGGCCCAGGCCTCGAAAAATTGGCATGTATTAACCTAGTTTTATCCAGGTAACGACAGTGCAATGGGGTGGGCTGGGGGTGTAAGAGACAACTTTGCAGTTTAAACATCCACACAGAGACGAGTTCTCTACACGTACACTGTATATTGAAACCACTCGACGCCAGGCACTGAGTGGTGTTAATTGAGATGTTCTACTGTACTAGACTGTTTTGTCCTATTAGTTCATATGCTGATTTATATTTTTGAGTGGACTTATTAAAACTTTTACATGTAGGTATCATCTGATACGTAAATGAAAACATCTGTTCAAAGGCCGCGAGTCTCAGTCTCATATTAGTCGGTAATACGTCTTTTGCATCCCTCCATCTCATGTGTTATATATATAGCTAGTACTTCAATGTAAAAGTCAATCCATAAAAATAATTTCATTCTTTTTATCTGCATGGTGCAATCGCACACAAAAGAAAGTTTCTAAATACTTATTAACAACACAAGAATATAATTTTCATTTGAATTGGAAACATACTGACAGATAAACATAACAAAACTGAAGTTTGCAAAAAATAATCAGTCATGGCAAGAAGCTACGTACCTGTGGTGCGGCTGGATGGCTCCCTCCACCAGTCCTGCCGACACCACCATATATACACCCCACCCTGTAGCTGCCGTGACGTGAGTTATGGCATGTGCACATGTACGTCACCCACCATTGTGATGAACACCTGTCTGTGTAGCGTCGAACGTGCACGCATAGTATCAGAGCAAGGACCCTATATGGGGATAAAAAAGCTAAGGGGTCACTATTTAAAATAGTCCCCCCAAGGGGTTATAAATTACATAAGGGTTGTGGGCGTGGAGTGCTGAGAAATGCAAGATGCTTTTTGGCGGTGGTCTTGATAATCTGGCGTGCACTAATAATTACGACCTGGAAAGTTATGTTTTTTTTGCTCCCCCTTCCCCAGGTCATAATGAAATGCAGCTTCCTAAATTCATCCATCCCTGTGTCCATTTCAAGCCATTCCAAATAGCTCACAGCTGTCAGATTTATTATGAGAATGTAATAGAAGAAATTTGGGCCCTGTTCCGATAGATGAGGATTTCAAACCTGTAAGTTTTACAAGTGAACTTATTAAAAACCACTTTTAAAGCCCACGTTGACCCATACAGACCCCAGTCCCAATGATTATATAATTTACAATGTGGTAGGGTAGCCCCAGACTGTCAGGTCAAAACCCTGAAGGAAACCCCAGTCTTAAAACACTCATCCCGAAAATTGCAATGCCCATATTATAATTTACAATGTGGTAGGGTACTTAGAAATACACGACTATGGCTCGGTTCGAAGCCAAAAAGGCGTGTTTGTGTAGTGAGAGCCACACCCCTGGGGAATAAAAAAAAGATACAAGGGTTTGCTGTTTGAAAAACTTTTAGATGAACAGTATCCCCAGACCACCTTTAAGGCTCACGATTGGCTACCTAGCCCGATTCCACATTAGGTTCGCAATGCCCCAACAACACGTAAAACCTATCTGCAATAAGCATCAGAACGGACAAATACGTCCGTCAAAACAAACCAAACCAAAACCAACGTACCTTAAAACCACTCGACTGTGACGATACAATGAGCCCATTTATTCGAAAATTTTCCGGTGCCTAATTGTGTGATTAATGCAACAGATTTGCCAAGGGTCATAATGACTCAAATGTCCTAAGCATTCACGCAATTACCAAATAACTTTATTCTATCGCAATGTCAGTGTTGTCAAGTCATTACCGTTATTCTATCGGAAATGTCAGAGTCTGTCATCGTCCGTCTACTGGAATCTATTGTATTTTATGATGCGCATTTGTGCGTTGTTTGCATGTGTACTTGTTATTTCCCTTTGTCCCTTTCACAAGGAACATTTTTGATTCATTACGTAGCCATCCAGGGTTCCCTCTAATAGAATATATATTTTAAAGATAAATCCATTGTCATAGGAGACAAAAGAAGATTATGATAGTCTCAGAAGCGTGACATACACAGCTGTGGCGTCAGCCCCGCCCTATAGACTTACTAGCCACAAAACAACAGAACGGACAAATACAGTACCCAACTTAACAAAAGCCATCACCACAATGGACATTCGTAACATTATGAAAATGTAACTAAGGACTTACATGCCAACACAATACAGACTTTCAACGATGTACAATGGAATGCTGACCGCCCTGACCCCACCCTACAGGCTGGACACAATAGGCGTTCACACCCAGATCGGTAGGGTATATTCTTTCTCACCCATGGCACACCTCTTTTACGCCATGTCGCATTTATATTTAGGCTTGATTGTGTTTTTGCGATATATGTTAATTAATAAGTCAATCCATTGCAACTAGTACAGACTGTCAAGCAACCGATAAGCAAGCACCATTAGAAGATGTATTTATTGTTTTATTGTTTGTATTTTAAATTTTAGTGCATTTTGATATAGGTACACTTTAAAAATTGCTAAATGCTCTGTGTACGTGTATTTGTCAATGCGCATACCTGAAATAAAGATTTTTCATTCTTTAATGTGAATAATTTAAATTTTCTACATACTCTCTCGCATCTGTCTACCACGATAGACATAAATGTGAAAGCAATTTAAGGCCTCCTAAGTCCATTTACACTTGTAAATTTTAAACTATATCAACTCTGGCGGGACTTGGAACTCACGACCAGGGTTGTCAGAATGATACCATCATCCCAAACAGCGAGCTGTTAAAAGGTTACATGGCCGAACTGTTGTCTCTGTACCCCACATATATTACAATTACCATACTAAACCCAGTGGTGGTGTATTGTGTTTCTTAATCAGCATTTTTCCTGCTATGGGACCATGCATCATTGTTGTTTCCCAATAATCTAGAGTCTTTTACAGGTGATGAATATAATCATATTTCTTACCACGGTAAGCTTTGTAAAATATGTTAGAGAGTGTATTGGAAATTAATTTTTCATAAGCATTGGGAAACGCACTCCATGGAATGATATAAAGCCTTTTTTTGTGCATTGACATCATCTACATGAGTGAATATGGAAACGTAGTTATAATTAATTGGCAAGCTACTGAGTATCTTTTGCATTATGAGTGATTAAAATGTACACAACGGTTGATGGACTGTCCTGATATTCTAATAAATCCCAAAGAAGTAAGAAACGACATCAATAAGGAAGCAAGAGCAATAGATGGTTAGATGCTGTTATAAAAAGACAGGGTATTGAGAACTACAGAACTGTGTGCTGTATTAGTAGAGATGATTAGTGTAATGGATGCACTATCCTCTGTAGGAGAGCCACTAATACACAAGAAATTCGAATAGTTATGCTTTACATATGTATATGACCGGATATAAAGAGTCCACGCAAGTGGTAGACCAAACCCACAGAAACGCTGAGGTCGAATGATATTGTAGTTCTTGTACAGTGGACACCGCACCTTTTGCTGACGCATGTCTAAATGTGGAGACTTTTCCACCCTCCACCCCCGTTCCCAATTTTCATGTGCATCATTTATGAAGTGAATCGCACTTTTGAAGAACATCTTCCCTAATATGGACGCCTTGTAAATTTTATAAAGGTGTCCATCCACTGAGACAGGTTCGACTGTACCAAACATCTGCCGTGTAACATTTATTATTTATACAACAAGACATTCCCGTATCTAAGTGAGTGCTACTAATGCATACAGTGCCATCAAATGAGCTTTTGATCAGTCAAGCCCATTGGTTAAATGATGTGTTAGCCGACGAGATGGCATCCATCGTATCTTTTGTTATTACATCTAGTGGTACGCACGGATTGGTCAGTACATGTACGTTATATATCGTTTTGCTTTTTACAGTGAAACCTATAATTAAGATGACCACCCCTATGAAGGAGACCACCTGTAAAAAATAATTTGCTTCATAGTCCTAAAAGTCCAGTAAAATCACCACTGTTAACCACCCTATTAACATCAAAACCAGGTTTGGGAAGGGGGCGCACTTGAGGAAAGTGGGGGGGACTTTGGGATTTCGATCTTTAATAGAAAGGTTCGAGTCTGCCTGTCTACACATAGACGTAAGACTGCTATTCTAAATCCACTTCAGCCCCATGCTGAGATACCTCTGTGGACTCACTCTTTAGGGAACATGGTAACTTCATTGAATTTGGTGAAGAGTGTCTATTATTATTTCAGTCATCTAGTTTCGTCCCTGGGTAGGAAATCCACCGAAATTTCTCTTCATCTTGACTCGTCACAGTATTAGTTTTAATTTGTAGTGTAAATGTGTTGGATAGTTTTAAAATTAGTCTTTCAAAAGACCTTAACTTTTTATTTATCTTTACATTTTAGTTCAACCATAATAACGCAAAGTAAAGAGCCTGCAATTGTGACAGCCTCTAGCTCTAATAGATATTAATGTTAGATCATTTATTTTGAGATAGGTTTTAAAATAATAAAGTATGCTTTACTGTAGGCCCAAAAATTATCTGAAACAAGTTCTCGTGATGGTGAGAGCGTGTAGAACAAAACTAATCCTGTACAAGAATCTCAGATGATGTACTACAGTGTAAGAGTGTGGTAGTGTTTAGAAATTACTGGTTCATATTCAGTAATGTGAAAGGAACTGAAGGAATCACACACCCGGTAATGATGGGTGATCTAGTAAGTAAAATTTTTAAGTGATTATAGTTATTCAATAACTAAAAGCTATAAAAATGATATCATGAAGAATAACTTGGAAATAAACGGTATCTATAATAAAAAAATCACTGTGCATGAACTGGTGTGGATACAAAAAATATATTTCTTATTATAATTAGGCATACAATATCTAAATTAAAACTTAAGAGAAATTCATTAATACTTATTTACACATAACGGATATAAGTAACGCATTTTGCATGATGTCTTTGATGTGGTACAATGAAAATTGCTTAACAAATAGTTCATATTCCAGTAAACATTTCAGAAGGTCTCTTAAAATAGTCTTAGCCAAATTTATTAACACGGCATACAAATCGTAGTTTGTCATGCATTTGAAACATTACTTTCATATATTTCATGTGTATTTACATAGGATAAATCGCAAGTTAAATGGTTTGCTCCATTCCTTTGATCTTCCATAGTTAGAGATATAGACAACTCTAACTCTTCAATAGATACGAATACTTTAAACAATATATTTTAGGGGCCCCATATCTTGCTAACCCATAAACAGACAAATACATACAAAAGAAACGCCGCCGAGAAAAAAACTTTTAGTACAATAATTAAATGCCAATTTTCAACAGTTTCAAGGCAAGGTAAAAACCGAGGGGAAACCGGGGAAATGAAGTAGGCTTTTTAATAAACTAGCCCCTAAGCCCAACTTTTTGGGACCCTACGAGAACCTACTTAAGAACTTAAATGGTCAATCTTTGTAATTAAGATTACTTGATTGACACCTTTTTTAGTATCGTGGTGGCGTTTTTAAGGGGGGCAGTGACCGGGTTTGGGGCGGAGTTTTACGGGCGGCTTTTGGGGGGGTGATTTATAATTTACCCAGGTTTGAAATTACTTTTCCCTGGATGTTGAAGTGAAAATTAAAATTTCAAAAAGTTTAAATGGTGGTTATTTCGGAATTTAAAAATTTTTATTTAGTTGTGATTCCTTCGTTCTGGAGTGCTTGATTGTACGATAAAAAAAGCATTAAAATTCCTAATTTTCAAAATTGTAAAACAAAATTTTAATCCCCTT
>CM032661.1:15835235-15867636 GCA_019095985.1 Streblospio benedicti | reverse complement strand
ACCAATTAGTAACATCTGGAAAAAAAGGGTTTTTTTTCAAGACCAAAAAGACTAGGTTAAACTAGCTCCCGATTATCCAATCATGATCCAGGCGTAGTACCGACTAGGTTAAAGACAAGTACGTCATGACTTACCGAATATAGAGTATTGATTTTTAAAGTCTTCAACAAACACCCGCGACCTTTTTTTAGTTCCGCTGCATGAGCGTGGAACTGAAATGTCGCTGTCTAGTTCCGCTTTAGACGGAGACTTTTCACGAATCAGAGAAGACGACTAGCTCCCCCGACTATGGAGACTAGATAAGAGATGTCTACATGGTCCCGTGTAGGTCTCGATACGGCCCAGGCCTCGAAAAAATTGGCATGTATTAACCTAGTTTCATCCAGGTAACGACAGTGCAATGCGGTCGGCTGGGGGTGTAAGAGACAACTTTGCAGTTTAAACATCCACACAGAGACGAGTTCTCTACACGTACACTGTATATTGAAACCACTCAACGCCAGGCACTGAGTGGTGTTAATGAATGTTCTACTGTACTAGACTGTTTTTGTCCTATTAGTTCATATGCTGATTTATATTTTTTGAGTAGACTTATTAAAACTATTACATGTAGGCATCATCTGATACGTAAAATGAAACATCTGTTCAAAGGCTGCGAGTCTCAGTCTCATATTAGTCGGTCATACGTCTTTTGCATCCCTCCATCTCATGTGTTATACATATATAGCTAGTACTTCAATGTAAAAAGTCAATCCATAAAAAATAATTTCATTCTTTTTTTTTTTATCTGCATGGTGCAATCGCACACAAAAAGAAAGTTTCTAAATACTTATTAACAACACAAGAATAAAATTTTCATTTGAATTGGAAACATACTGACAGATAAAACATAACAAAACTGAAGTTTGCAAAAAAATATCAGTCATGACAGAGAAGCTACGTACCTGTGGTGCGGCTGGATGGCTCCCTCCACCAGTCCTGCCGACACCACCATATATACACCCCACCCTGTAGCTGCCGTGACGTGAGTTATGGCATGTGCACATGTACGTCACCCACCATTGTGATGAACACCTGTCTGTGTAGCGTCGAACGTGCACGCATAGTATCAGAGCAAGGACCCTATATGGGGATAAAAAAGCTAAGGGGGCCACTATTTATGACCCCCCCCCCCGGGGGTTATAAATTACATAAGGGTTGTGGGCGTGGAGTGCTGAGAAATGCAAGATGCTTTTTGGCGGTGGTCTTGATAATCTGGCGACCTGGAAAGTTATGTTTTTTTTGCTCCCCCTTCCCCAGGTCATAATGAAATGCAGCTTCCTAAATTCATCCATCCCTGTGTCCATTTCAAGCCATTCCAAATAGCTCACAGCTGTCAGATTTATTATGAGAATGTAATAGAAGAAATTTGGGCCCTGTTCCGATAGATGAGGATTTCAAACCTGTAAGTTTTACAAGTGAACTTATTAAAAACCACTTTTAAAGCCCACGTTGACCCATACAGAAGCCCGATTATGCACAGGTTCGCCAGCCCCAGCTGTCAGGTAAAACCCCAGTCTGACATTCAACAATGCCCATATTATAATTTACAATGTGGTAGGGTACTTAGAAATACACGACTATGGCTCAAAACCACTCGACTGTGACGATACAATGAGCCCATTTGGCCCTTGTGCAAGTGCTAATTGCGTGATTAATTACAAGGAGTATAATGACACTCAAATGTGTCTGCTTCCAATTACCGTTATTCTATCGGAAATGTCAGAGTCTGTCATCGTCCGTCTACTGGAATCTATTGTATTTTATGATGCGCATTTGTGCGTTGTTTGCATGTGTACTTGTTATTTCCCTTTGTCCCTTTCACTAGGAACATTTTTGATTCATTACGTAGCCATCCAGGGTTCCCTCTAATAGAATATATATTTTAAAGATAAATCCATTGTCATAGGAGACAAAAGAAGATTATGATAGTCTCAGAAGCGTGACATACACAGCTGTGGCGTCAGCCCCGCCCTATAGACTTACTAGCCACAAAACAACAGAACGGACAAATACAGTACCCAACTTAACAAAAGCCATCACCACAATGGACATTCGTAACATTATGAAAATGTAACTAAGGACTTACATGCCAACACAATACAGACTTTCAACGATGTACAATGGAATGCTGACCGCCCTGACCCCACCCTACAGGCTGGACACAATAGGCGTTCACACCCAGATCGGTAGGGTATATTCTTTCTCACCCATGGCACACCTCTTTTACGCCATGTCGCATTTATATTTAGGCTTGATTGTGTTTTTGCGATATATGTTAATTAATAAGTCAATCCATTGCAACTAGTACAGACTGTCAAGCAACCGATAAGCAAGCACCATTAGAAGATGTATTTATTGTTTTATTGTTTGTATTTTAAATTTTAGTGCATTTTGATATAGGTACACTTTAAAAATTGCTAAATGCTCTGTGTACGTGTATTTGTCAATGCGCATACCTGAAATAAAGATTTTTCATTCTTTAATGTGAATAATTTAAATTTTCTACATACTCTCTCGCATCTGTCTACCACGATAGACATAGCTGAAAGCAATTTTCACACTCCTAAGCTTCCATTTACACCGTAATTTTAAACTATATCACGTGGCCCTGGCGGGACTAGAACTCACGACCCCAAGGTTGTCAGACCAGAATGATACCATCATCCCAAACAGCGAGCTGTTAAAAGGTTACATGGCCGAACTGTTGTCTCTGTACCCCAGCTTGCATACTTGGTATACTAAACCCAGTGGTCGTGGGTTCGAAACTCTTAACTAGCATTTTCTTGCTATGGGATCGATACACATTGTATGTGTTTCCCAGTGCACGTGCAATTCCTTTTTCTACATGCTCTCATATCTGTCTACCAATCATATTTCTACCACCGTAAGCTTTGTAGAAATATGTTAGAGAGTGTGTAGAAATTAATTTTTCATAAGCATTGGGAAACGCACATATTTATCGAATAATATAAAGCCTCCAGAATTCGTTCATTGGACATCATCTATACATGAGTGAATATGATAGTAAACGTAGTTATAATTACATTGGCTCAGCTATTTTCGATGAGTATCTTTCGGGTGCATTATGATGTGATTAAAATGTACACAACGGTTACGATGGACTGTCCTGATATTCTTGTAAATCCCAAACACAATAACAAACGACTTACAATAAGGACAGTGTACATGAGCAATAGATGTATAGATGCTGTTATAAAAAGATGTAGGTATTGCAACTACAGAACTATGTGCTTATTAGTAGAGATGATTAGTGTACGGATGCACTATCCTCTGTTGGAGAGCCACTAATACACTAGAAATTCGAATTGTTATGCTTTTACATATGTATATGACCGGATATAAAGAGTCCACGTGCGGTAGACCAAACCCACAGAAACGCTGAGGTCGAATGATATTGTAGTTCCTGTACACTGGACACCGCACCTTTAAGGACGCATGTCTGATGTGGAGACTTTCCACCCTCCACCCCCGTTCCCAATTTTCATGTGCATCATTTATGAAGTGAATAGCACTTTTGAAGAACATCTTCCTAATATGGACGCCTTGTATTTCTTATAAAGGTGTCCATCCACTGAGACAGGTTCGACTGTACCAAACATCTGCCGTGTAGTAGTTATTATTTATACAACAAGACATTCCCGTATCTAAGTGAGTGCTACTAATGCATACAGTGCCATCAAATAAGCTTTGTGATCAGTCAAGCCCATTGGTTAAATGATGTGTTAGCCGACGATATGGCATCCATCGTATCTTTGTTATTACATCTAGTGGTACGCATGGATTGGTCAGTACATGTACTTTATATCGTTTTCGCTTTACAGTGAACCTCTAATCAAGATGACCACCTCTATGAAGAGACCACCTCTGTAAAAATAACTTGCTTCATAGTCCTAAAGCCCTGCAAAATCACCACTGTTAACCTCCCTATTAAGACCGCTATTCTAATCTTCAGCCCCATGCTGAGATACCTCTGTGGACTCACTTTAGGAACATGGTAACTTCATTGAATTGATGAAGGGCAGAGGTACCCGAGTGTCTATTATTTCAGTCATCTAGTGTCGTCCCTGCGAACGTAAAGCCGAAATCCACCGAAATTCCTCTTCACATTGACATTTCAGCTCACAGTATTAGATCTAGTTTTAATTGTAGTGTATAATGTGTTGGATATTTTGTAGTTTTAAAATGTAAAGAATGCTTTACTGCAGGCCCCACAAATTATCTGAAACAAGTTCTCGATGTTGAGAGTGTGTAAAGCAAAACTAATCCTGTACAAGATTCTCAAATGATGTACTACAGTGTATGAGTGTGGTAGTGTTTAGAAAATTACTGGTTCATATTCAGTCATGTGAAAGGAACTGAAGGAATCTTACTATCTGTAATGATTGGTGATCTAGTAAGTAAAATTTCTAAGTGATTATAATTATTCATTAACTAAAAGCTATAAAAATGATATCATGAAGAATAACTTGGAAATAAACGGTGGTATCTTATAATAAAAAATAACTGTGCATGAACTGGTGTGGATAAAAAATAGATTTTCTATTATAATTAGGCATACAATATCTAAATTAAAACTTAAGAGAAATTCATTAATACTTATTTACACATAACGGATATAAGTAACGCATTTTGCATGATGTCTTTGATGTGGTACAATGAAAATTGCTTAACAAATAGTTCATATTCCAGTAAACATTTCAGAAGGTCTCTTAAAATAGTCTTAGCCAAATTTATTAACACGGCATACAAATCGTAGTTTGTCATGCATTTGAAACATTACTTTCATATATTTCATGTGTATTTACATAGGATAAATCGCAAGTTAAATGGTTTGCTCCATTCCTTTGATCTTCCATAGTTAGAGATATAGACAACTCCTCAACTCTTGGTAATGGATAAGAATATTTCTAAAACAATGGGCCTACTGACTATCTTGCATAACTACATCAACAGACAAACACATACAAAAGAAACACCACTAAGACAAATCTTATTTAGTACATCAATTAAATGACAATTATCAACAGTTACAAGGGAATGTAAACACCTGAGGGTAAACAGCGTTAAATGAAGTAAACTTGCCACACCTAATAAGCCCAACTGTTGGCACCCTACTGTGTGACACCTACTTGAGAACTGAAATGGTCAATACTATTCAATTAAGTCTGCGATTGACCGGTTAGGGGCGGAGTCTTCTACTGTACGTGCTTTGGCGGGGTGATTTATAATTTTACCCAGGTTTGAATTACTTTCTCCTCGGATGTTGAAGTGTAAACATTGAAAATTTCACAGAAAGTATTACTGGTGGATATTCTCGTTTGCAATTCAAATATTTGTATTTAGTTGTGGATTCCTTCGTTCTGCGGAGTGCTTGGTTGTACGATAAAGTAGTACATTGCTGAATTCCAATATTGTTATTCAATTCAATCACGTGTAGGATACGAAACGATACTGGTATCTACTCATAGAATACTAGTTTTTAAGCCAAACGAAATGGAGCAACGCCCTACTCAATGCACTCTTCATATGGGAGTCCTGGACTTAACCCAAAATTTTGAGAAGACAGTCCGTCTTGTTGAAACGTCTCCCGAGGACAACCTCAGTTGGAATCCTTCAGAGATGGAAGGAACCCAAGCAGAAAGTGGCACACGTGTGCAAGATGACACACGTAAACCACTGCCTCCCACCCCTATCACACCAGGCCTGCGAAGACGGAAGAGGTTAATCGTACACTCGGGCAGCTCACCAGCAATGGAAGCAAGAGACGCCAAACGACGGAGGAGGTAAGAATTGTATTATATATATTGCCATGATGTGTCTTTATTAAATATATCACCGGGAATCTGTGTTTCAGTACAGCAGACTACAAAGTGAAATGCGGCTTACAAGATTGAGCAGTTAACAAAATAACATGACGTTTCAGTTGATCAGTATGTTCATGATATTTGGTAATATATGGTTAAAATGTATGAGAGAGAAATAGAGTGACTCACTTCAATATTGACATAATGTACTAAAATGCAACGGTAAATGTTTTAATATATGGGCATTGTATTGGCTCTTCGTAAAACTATGGTACTTGATGGGATTATAAAGAGTGGTTAATGTTGACACCAGTAAATGGCCATAACTATATAATCCCGTGTACTTCGTACAAGATAAGCTTACAAACTTACCGTAACCAACATTAACAGGTCATCAAAACTATTTTTTTAAATAATTTAAAAAATACGGACATACTAATTCACCTGAAATTTAAATTTGAATATGCATTAGTCCTAATAATCATTGTATGTTTCTGTTAACAGTTTGGCAGTCTCGGGCACGCACACGGACACACCTACTGGCAAGAAGAGCTTTGCTCTACAGGACAGCTCCCCCATACCAATCAATTGGGGAGAGCCCTGGGAGAGCCCCCGTGGCAATGTGCTCACCACACTGCCAACAACCTGGGCTCCCAGGGCCCAATTAAAAGCAAAACGAAGGGTGAATGACTCGGCAGTGCAGAAAAGATCGTTGTTTGAAAATTAAGTATCCTATTCTATACACGGACTTCCAGAC
This sequence comes from Streblospio benedicti, assembly GCA_019095985.1. Classification (NCBI taxonomy): domain Eukaryota; kingdom Metazoa; phylum Annelida; class Polychaeta; order Spionida; family Spionidae; genus Streblospio; species Streblospio benedicti. The sequence goes on along the minus strand of CM032661.1, from coordinate 15,861,012 downwards.
TGGTCAGCTTGTACATGTATATCATCGCCTCTGCCACCCTCAATTATTATGAGACAGAGAATGAGGATATGGCCACAACTGGAACTCAAGATGAGGCATGTACACCAAAAATCGCAAGCAAATTGACGTACGAGCCGAGAAAGAATCAATTTATCACGTGTACCTTCAACGCATGCATTCTTCCACCACAAGTGTAAGACTTATCCCTCAATTTCGAGAACTCCGTCCGTCTTGGAGTTCTCAAAAACTCTCCGAGGGATAGCGTCCAACCACCACCAACATCCTCTAAGACACCCATCCAGCGAGGCAGGACGCGTTTGAGCTTCTGCTCCGGCCGAGAGGCATCAAGATCGAAGGACGCCAAGATGCGGAGGAGGTAAATGTTAACTTTAACCTGGTCATTATGTGTCTTTGTTGATTGTATCATCGGGATTTTGTTTTACAGTACAGCAGATTACAAAGTGAAATGTGGCTCACAAGATTGAGCAGTCAGTGCAATAACATTAAATTATATCTGATGATTATGTTTATGATTTTGGGGAACTGAAACTATGTAAAAAAAGTAATGAAGTGCGTTCGCTTTAATATGAAATTTTGACACAATGTACTAAAATGCAATTGCCAATGTTTTAATATGATGTTTTGGCGCTTACTACATGTATATTTCGGGTACTTGAGGTAATATCAAGAGTTGTTAATATTGACACGAATTGGTGAGCCGCACACTTAGATAATCCCATGCACTTACCACAGTATAAGCCGATAAACGCTGCATATTAATTTTAGCGTCTCTAACCAAGCACTGGCAAACCACACTGACTATAATCAAAGATATTCTATAATATCTTTGCTATAATTCACTTGAAATTTAAACTTTAATAAATTGAAGTTTTTTTAATCGTGGTATTTTTCTATTGGCAGTTCGGTAGTATCGGGCACGCCTACGTCCACCAACCGCCTTTAACGACACGATGGCTCCCCGATACCTATAAATTGGGGAGAGTCCTGGGAAAGCCCAGGTGGCAGTGTGCCCACCACACTGCCGAGAACCTGTGCTCCCAGGGCCCAACTAAAGGCGAAGCGCAGGATGGTTAGCAAGGATCCAAATTTGCAACGGTCGCTATTTGAGAAAAGGGTGGAAGACTGCCATTCTAGTATAGTGAATGAACAGCTGTCGACTGCTCCATCGGCATGTGGCTTGTCGCCAATGGCTTCACGGGAGCACGAACTGGAAGGCGGGAGGCACGCACGCCGAAAAGTTTACTCTTTCCCGAACCACCGAACTTAACATACGCACCAAAGAAGCTACAAAAGAAGCAGTATAGTAGATTTCAATGAAACTTTTAAGTATCCATTAATAGTCAAAAGACTGCATGAAAATACAATAAAAGTAGATATATACTAATCACTGTCAGTTTTAATTCCAAAGTAGAAGATTTTTCTTGTTTTAATTGACATTAATAGATCAATTTTCCTAATTTGAAGTTTGGATATAATTACACAAGAGTCTGGTCTTTAAATTCTAATTCTGTTTATGTAAGATTAAATGGCCAGTTAAGCAGGTTTAGTGGTGGTCAGCAGTTAAGTAATGCCAACTGACCCTTTTGTTTGAAAGTTGTCTTACTAGTTGAAGCAGTAGCATTTTGTGAAAGGTGGTAATTTAATTAGATAATTGTGTTAAATGCAAATCTAAATCAACCAGGCTTGCTTATTTATTGTGGCATAAATGTATGCCATTATTCTATTATTTATTTTACCAATTTTGTAGTAGTATGTTTATTTTGTTGTTGAAAATATAATACTTCTTTGATAATGTATGCAGCTTTTATTTTTCTGTTAGTTTGTTGGATTGAATATTACTGGAGTATGAACAGTGATTATATGAAAATTCAAATTATAAACTGATACAGATGTTTGTGCTATGTGTGTGTGAGTTTGTGATTGCCATAATATGTCATTAAAGGCAGTATAAGTGAGACTTTATTGTTAAATTATAGATTACATTTGATCAACTGCTGGAATTCTAAGCAAGATCTAACTATATTTGATCAATCTAACTCCTTGAATTTTTAAGTACTTTATTGTGTTGGTATTTGTATAAATTCTTTTTATATGCTTTTTATCCAAAAAAGATATACAAAATTTATTCAAATAAACGTTTTCGACCTGGGTACTATTCACACAATAAATCATTACAATTGTTTTTACTTAAATAATTTGTGTATTGAAGGCTGAAATGTGTCAAATTGCAGTTCTTTTTAAGAAGGCAACATCACATTCCAAACATTTACACACATTTGTAGTGAAAAAAAGATTGAGGCATATTCTGTACATGTACAATGACCCATATATTAATATACACCGGGACCAAAGTATCAGACCAAAGTGTCATTAGTTATTTAGCAGATCTATCACTGTGTGGTTGGGAATAATTATCCAAATCATGAATACGTCCATGCTTTTTGGTCCAAGTGGAATATTAATCTGGCATAGCCATCGTACATGATGAAGATATATCACTGATTCTTATCTAACTTCTATCATAGTGTCATTTGTTTGATGTCATATTACCTGCAGATGTGGTTATCAGAACCACTGACTGGAATGATTTCATTTACTGGAAACCACAGCATAGAGTCCAGATAGAGGAGGGAATCACATAGTTTTTGGGTCATTTCTACGGTAGAATCTCATTATCAAGACCATTCACGTAACTGAGCTCAAGTGGTTTCAGTAGTATATATATAGAGAGGTACTCTCATTTACGGAGGTTTCCATTGACTTATTCATAAAGTATTGGGACAGCGAAAAATGACGTTTTAGTCGAGGTAGTCTCAACGGAGATGTGGTAACTAGGGGTTCTACTGTAATTCCGTTGATGGAATCCTCTCCTTTGTTGATAGATCTACAAGCCACGTAAGAATCACAATGTAATACGATCGACATTAACAAGTTTGCTCATTAATATTCAATTGGCCAGCCATCGATATCGTTCCTATTGTAGCACTGATTATATGGACAGTGACAGCAAGATTCTCGTAGGCAGAAAATTTAAAAGTAGGGAGGGTTTTGATAGGCTTGTACGCTTGTACAGTCCTCGACCTCCACCACCCAGTAGGAACTTCGCTAACTTTGTTCCTGCTTTTCAAAGCAGGGAAACACTCTGGGCCAGTACAAATAGACAGTTGGCATTATTGGTGCAGCAGACAGACGGTAAAAAAAATATCATAAGATGAATTGAGAAAAAGAATTTCTATAAAAACACCCCCATCCCAACACTCCCAAAAAGGAAAAGAAAAAAAGAAGAATGAATAAGTCCAGACAGGCAGATTGAGCAAATTCCCTTCCATTGTCCTCTGTGCAGCGTCACATGATTAAGTGTGAACTGTGCTCATTTGGCCGTTGACAGCGGTTTATGACCATGGAGATGTAGACATCTTGTCGCCGTGGTCTATTGAGCTGAGACGTGGGTCCTGAGCTGAGATCACACCAATATGCTCCTTTTTTCACTAGTCACCACTCTCTGAATTATCAGTTACAGGAATCTCTATAGAGCTCTACCATAGCTCCATGTGGTGGATGAAAATGTTTCATCAAAACAATGATTATCTTGCCTACAAGTCGTAAAGAAGTCAATACATGTAATTATATTATATTTGACCTTGTCAGATCGTGCTTTTGACATGACCGAATTTAAATGGCCCTGATGTTCCAATTGGTGGAAATCTATAGAAATCTTAACGGGAATTTCAAGGTGTTGATGATAGAGGGGTTATCTTTCACTATCTTGTGCACTGAAGTAGATGAGGATGTGCTGTCCAATACTTTGCTCACAATAACGTTATGTGACATAGAAATAGCCAGCCGAGGTGACAGGAGCAAGGCCAGACGTTCGCGACCTACAAAAGATCCAGTACGTGCAGCCGATTCCACTGGTAGATGCAGGTCAACAAAGTAGGAACTGGGTGCGCATACAGGAGAAAAGTGAAAATTCAATTACAATGTGAAAATGTGTGACGCAATGTTACCAACAATCTGAAGCACCATTTCCGGGTGAAAAGGTTGGGCTATAGCGCCTGCGCACTAGACTTGGACATATACAGTAGGTCCTGACCACGTGGTCACCTCCAATTAAGGAAACCTGTCTTCTCTGGGCACCCCCCCCCTCCCCACATATTTCATTAATAAAGTGAACCTCTCTTCTAAAGAAGACAGTTATGTGGACACTCTCATTTCTGAACGCGTCCACATAGGACAAGTTCCACAGCAGAACATTGCGACTTGGTACCCTGAACAGCGCAGGACCAGGACCATAAAACTCGTTAATCTATTAACTCAATCACTAGTCTGTCATCACACAATACGCTAATCACAGTGCATTAGTACACTCCACCCATTTGCATAATAAAGTGCGTCTGTTGATTAATAGAAAAGCTGCTATCACTGTTTTACTGCTGCTGTGATGGTTTGTTTTGTCATTAGATTTGCTGGTATGCTGCACATTTTCATTATTCTCCTTGCATACCTATATTTGCTACCAATTTGAGTGCTGCACATTACTGTAGAACCTCTGTATCAAGACAACCAGAGTGTCCCTCCTATGTGGTGTCCATAGACATGTGATCTCTTTATGTACGTTTGTTCTAGTGTCTCTTCATGAAGGGTTGGAACTGTGAGGAATAATCTTATCAGAGAGGTGGTGTTTTTATCGAAGTGGTCTTAATATGAGGTTCCACTATATGTGCACGCTTCCCTTGGTTTACGACCATACACATCGTGACTGCAAGAGTTAAACCTAAGTGCCCTGCCATGCTCCTAATATAATATTGCAACACCATGGCAACTATGTGACTGCTTCTGTGGCCGAGGGGGTAGGGAATTGGACTCGTGACCAGAAAGTCGTGGGCTCGATTCCCTGGTGGTGGGTGTTGAGTAAACTCATCCCGAAAGCAATTGCACACTGCGTCGCGGAACCCACACGTTAATTAAGTACAGGTCATTGGTTTGAAAGGGTGAGTGAGTTATCGTGTATGTGATTAGCATTGTCCACTGAGTGTGATGCCGATGCACGCATATGAGAAATGATTAATTGATGATCAACAAGTGGGCCAATGACCTGGTGTAAATTGTAAAGTCGTGAGAGCAAGACTTGTATCAAAACTATAAACCACCACATTTACATTTACAATTACATTAACCGTAAAATTTGTATTTCACCACAGAGTTATGATTTGATCAAATCGACTTGTTCTTCATACGTATGTAATATAGTAATGCTCCTGTGTGTGCGGTCTTGTACTTAAATTGTTTAGTTTTAATGCCAGTATGACTTCAGCAATGTCTTAATCTGCTTGCAATAGTAGAATTTGAGAAACAAAATGTAACTCTTGAACTATTAAACTGCTAACCAATACATGTACTTTGACATTAGAGGATGGTGTGTTTTCAATTGGCTCTGTGTACATACATAACACAGCTCAGAAGATACATTATACTAGTAAATGCCACGCACACCTGGCAATTATTGTGGTTTAATACCCACTGTAAATCTCCAACCGGAGGTTCTGGGAAGGCAATAAAAATAACAAAACGTTACAAGAAAAATGTCAAGGGAGAAGTTCATGGTGTAACAACACACAATGGCAAAGTGATAACAGACGTAAGCAGTTTAACAATCGCCTCAACTCTAATACTTCAAAGTGAAATTTGTGTGTGTGGTACCTTAGATATGGTGAAGGTCTGGCGACGTCATAAAGTGTATTACTTACAGTAGGAACTCGTTATTTAGAATTTGTAAAATGTTCACTATACATTCAGTCAGATCTGTTATTGATGTTCTTGAAATAAAACAGAACTGAACACAAGAATACAAAAATTCCAGATAAGCAACATCAATATAATGGTGATCTACTGTATATGTTCTAGATAACCGGTGTGGTGTTTGTACTCTTGTTATATGCCCGCATCATACAAACTCAAGCAAAGTAGGCTGAGTTATCATTAGGAATTGCTTTGGTGTTATTGGTATGTGTGTGTTTCTATTAGTTTCTATTATTGATAAAATTGCAGTGCTTTATACACGGTGTTGACTGATACAAAGAGTCAAAATGCAATTCGACACATTGATTTTATTACAATTTTATTTCAAATTTAAATACAAGTATTATTAATTAACTTTTTGGGGTTACTCCGTACATTTCAGTGCCGTGATTTACACGTGACTAATGCTACAAACAATTACATTGTAGATAAATGCCATGAGTTATTTTCCTTTACAAAGCAACAAACACCTGATTTTAAAACCAAATTTCGTATGCGTACATTACTCCTCCTAGTTTTCGATTTTACATTATATAGCAGTGCAGTTTACAACATTCATGTATTTTTTTTACAGAATCACAGCTTAAAATGCAAATAACAGGCAAGAACATTAGCCATACACATAGGTATATACATAGGCATTTACATAAGCAACCCGAACGGATCCATGCAAGCGAAGTGGGTGAGTTTGGCAAGGAAAACGTAAACGGTAGAACCAATTCTGCATGGATAATGGAGGTCTAAAAATTGTCTTCGATATAGTGCAACGGCAAACACACATCTCCTTACTTCCGGTGACATTATTATGACCTATTAGCGTGTGTATACTAGGAAAGTAGAAAAAACACACCTTTAATTTACCCTGTAATCTTGCCAATAGACGTAAGTAAATACAGTGTACGTGTTAATGATTTTGTGCCACCCGCCTTGAATGTCATAGGACAACCTCCAGTCCCTCTTACCACCAACACAAATAATTGGACGCACAGAGGGCTTACAATGATGTGCAATACTTTTGCAAAGAAGAGTATCAGAACTATTATGACGTGTATCAGTGTGAATGTCTGTTTAACTAAATACATTGAATTACACTGTACATAGCTCTACTCTTTACTTATAAACCTACCAGAGTAAGCACACGCTGCATCCAAGAAAGGAATATAAAAATTAACACTGCCATTTCATTGTACAAGACCAGAAATCCACTTGTATGATTCCAGTATACAGCACATACTAGTACTAGTTTATATGCAAATTGAAATAAAGTGAGGCGACATTGGTCATAATCAAATATACATAAATTACACACATTGCAGTTTAGAGCACATTAATACATTTGCATTTCAGTGATTCTAATATCACCCTGAACACTAGTAGCACTATCGAGATAGCACACCTAGACGTATATAGTTCCCGAGATTCAATTACTCAGAGTTACTACCGGCTTTCCTTCCAAAACGAACACTTAAAATGAATTTTAGAGTTTGTTTTGGAAGAAAAGCAGGTAGCAATTTTGAGTAATTGAATCATGAGACCTACTGCTGTATACCACTTAATGAGAATCAACTGGATAGACGTATGGTTGATGTACACACCCAGCTAGTGAGATTTTTAAAAGATCAACCCTGACTAGATGCAAGTCTCAACTACGGAAATGCAGGCGCCATACTCTATGAATGGGCAACCTGCACACTATACTACGGACACTTGTAGGGCGCCACAGAGTCCCATATTTTCACACTTCCAATGTTGTAGCCACTATAGCACAGAAACCATCCATTGTACGACGGGGTTACAATCTGTTACAATCTGTTTGACATGTTTCCTTTAGTGTCAACTCCACTCCAAGTTCACTCAGCCCAGGGACTCAGCCCTCTCATTCCATGGCACAATGGACACCACACTCCCTGCAATCGTGGAACCTACCACCTTCACATTCTGAACACCAATTGAACAATCACTACGCCACCGATGCCCCGGTGACAGCCTCCAGCTTGTGGGCCTCTCCACCTACACCCCCACCCCCGCCTGCACCACCCCCACCAGCCCCAGCCCCTTTGTGCGCCTTGGGGGTCACGTGGACGGACGTGTACTTGGTGGCGCTGCTGCTGTCCAAACCGTGCCCCGACGTGCTGGTGCCCGTGCCGCTCGCTTTGCCCGTGCCGCCGTCCGGGCCTCGCCCGCCGTGCCGCCCGCGGCCACAGCGGCACACGTCTGAGAGGGCCGCGCGGAACTTGGAGCCGCTGACACAGTAGAGCAGGAAGTTGAGGGCGTTGTTGGAGTAGCAGAGCAGCACGAGCATGGTGCCGATGATGAGCTTCCGGTACAGCGCACGCTCGACCTGAGGGATCATGGGGTGGGTAGGTAGTTAGTGATTGGGTCACCTATTTTGATATCAATATTATATTGATGGAGATTTATCTATACAGGTTTGAAATGAATATGAAATATGTGTTTTGCAAACGGGTTATTATCGTGGCATCTGATGATGTTGTATCTTTATACTTCCTGACGAAGCCCACAGATTTGGTGAAAAGAAGCTTGGAAACAATATCCAATGAAAATAGTGTTTAACAGTTTTGAGCCTCTGTTGTTTTTGCTTCCAGAATATCTGCGTTTTTGTTTTTTATGCACTGTAGGTCTACTTGATGAGTAAGATCGTCATATCTCAGCTATATACGCAGTATATGGCCTTGGTATTATATCACGAACATGGACTTGTACAGGGAGTGTGAATAATAAAGCCATAAAACCTACGATGGATGACTACATGTAGGTGCCTATCTGCATAAGGGTCCTATTGTTATCTTTCTTATGAGCGTTTACTTTATACGTTTTTACCGAGCTTCACTTTGTTAGCATGGGCAAAGTAATGGAAACCCATTTTTATGTATTCAGTTTGCTTTGTTGCATACGCAATTAAGCACAGTCTCCAACACCACACAGAACTTACATATTATTTGTTCGTTCCAATTTCTGAAGTAAAAAACCAGCACAGGCAAAGAGACGTGTGAATGAAAGTGCAATTCAAAAAGAAAAAGAAAAAATACGGTCATATTAACCTAGGGCCTACATGTACTGTCAATCGAATGTAGCCTACATGATATAGTAGAACACTTCTGTTAAAACCACCCGAGGAACTATGTTCAAGTGTCCAAATAATAAAATGAAATCATGGTCTCTTTACAGACATTCTTGGTGGTCGTCTGGCCTCATTCTAGAGATGTTATTGTTATCGAGGTGGTCTTAATTGGACGCTACACTAGTATATACATAATAAGCTGAGTAGCACATGTGTTTACAATGTATGTGTGCGGTGCACGTGCGTGCGGATGTGTGCGATTGCGTGCGTGCACGTGGGTGCGTGAGTCACGTACCGGCGCGTTGGTGCACCTGTAGAGCCGCCTGAGCACAGCGTCGAACTGGCTGCACACGGTGTGGGGCGTGGTGGTGACGAGGAACACCACGCTCACCGTCACCAGCATCACCTGTGGGGAGAACAGGTAGTCTTTCAAAAGACCTTAACTCTAATATTTCAAAATACCTGCAAAGCTGCTGTGAAAATAGATTGCTGTTCTAAAAATAGAAGCCACGTGCTTTTAGTTAATAACGTCACACTAGCAAAATAAATAGCAAGATTTAGATCGTAGAGAAGCTTTTAGAATAGGCCTTCATGTCAGATCATTTAAAGGCCTTGTTATAGGCTAGAGAACTTGCGGCAGGCGACTGTAACGCTACTGATATTGGCGACAGGGAAGTTTTCACGTATCAGACTCATTGCACTTTTTGGGGTGTTTAATTTTTGCGAGTTATTGAGAGTTTTTTTTTCTCTTACAGTACCACACGCAGGAACAGGCGGTAGACGACTGTAATTGGCGGCAGTGAAACTTCGTGTATCAGGCTCATTTCAGGTTTTGTGATGTTTAATCTTTGCGACTTATTGCGAGAATCGAGATGAGAAGACCGTATATCAGTAAGAGGTCTAATGGGTGATAGAGATAGAGAGCTATGAGTATATGGATATAGAGAAAGAAATGGATGTAGAGAGATGGAATGATGGAAAGAGAGAGTTATATGCAAATAGAAAGACATGGATACATGTGTAAGGGAAACACAAAACATGTGACGAGTGAAGGGAATCCCGATACCAGATATACCGATAAATGAATAATCATTTAGCCATTGTCGTGTATGTCCTTGAAATTTGTTTAAATCACACCTTCTATTTCCCAATCAAGTTTGCCATGTACACACGGGAGAGAGATGTGATTAGAAACGATCTATTAGAGGACACTATACAGTAGAATCTGTCTATCAACAAACCATAAGGGGACTGTCTTTAATATAAGTAGTATCAATGAAGAAGTGGTCTCTTTATGGCGGGTCACCAAAATTATCTTACAGCAGAACAATGAGGACCACGTGTATACGGTCACAACCTCTACAATAAGATGCATTTTCATAGTGACTGTCCCAAATCTTCATAAATAGACTATCATCAGCCTTAATAAAGAAAGCCCGTCCTTTATGAAACCGGCCCTTAAGATGATCTTAACACAGGGTCATGATGTCCTGTAGAGGTGGTCGTCTCTTCACAGAAGTAGTCTAAATTGGGGGTTCTGCAGTATTAGCCTTGTTCAACCGGGCTCTCTATAGATTTCATAGTAATGTGAGAGTGGGTTTAAAAAAGATCCACACAATTGATATTTTTGTGCCTTTTTCCCACATCACCCAAATCTTAAAGGCGTTTTTCTCACATCCCACTTCCTTGAAATCTATCATCCCTAATTTGGAGGGCCCTCCCCCCCCCGCCCCCCGGCACCCACTTCCCACTTCCTTACACATGTAAACCCATCCAGTGAGAGCACACCACCCCATGAATCTGGTTGATCAAGACTACTTCTACTTCAACTACAGCGTGTGCGTTCGTAGACTAGCGCCTCACGGTGATGGAAGTGGTTCCGTCCTGATGCTGGGTGCTGCCGGCGCCGCCCGCTGAGGAGGAGGCGGAGGTGATGTGGAGGCGGCGGCGGCGCGCGCGCACCAGCCCCGCGACGATGGCCACGTTACAGCCCGCGATCAGCACGAACGGCGCGAACGAGAAGAGCACCGCGTCCAGCACCTACGTGTGGAGGCTTGAAGTTTGATGAGAATGGACCATCATCATCCATTTTCAAATTAAATTGAAATGCTATGAAGTTTATAGTATTCTTGAAGCATTTTCATTATGCACTGTATATGTATACATTGCCAGTATTCTTAGCGGGTTGTATGAGAAGGGAATGAGAAACAGCGGCCATACATGATCTTTAGTAGAGGCGTTCCCCATTCATATAAGCATGGCCTCACTCATTTTCCCCATTAAAACAGCTCGTTTTCATGGGTTATTTTGTCATGTTTTTCATCAATCGCATGTACAAAACCCCTCTGATTCCTTGAATGTGTCCCCCATTTCCGTAAAATCTGAACCTGTCAGTACAATTCTCCATTCCCCCTACCCCCGCCCCAGAAACAAAGCCATCCCCGCTTACGTTCCACGTCTGGGTGTAGGCGCGGCTGGTGGTGAACATGCAGCGGCCGCTGGCGCTGAGGCCCTGTGACCAGAACGCCTGCGAGTTGATGCCGGCCAGCGCAACCACGGTGACGGCAAGGGCCACGGCCAGGCGGCGCCGCGAGCACCACACGCGCGCCTGGGGACGAGAGCAGGACATTTTGTCACCAATACAAACATCAATGGCCCTTCATTCAATTGTCTTGGTCAAAAGTAGCTTGATAACATCGAGTATAGACCTAAATGACTTTTGTCACAAGGTCGTAGAGTGGCAGACAACGCAGAATTTGTATATGAGCAGTCCCAATGGGAAGTCATTTAAGTTGAGCTGCTCATTGGTGGTGGAGGGGTTATAAGGGGTCAAGAAATCCCACATCGCTAATATTTTTGGCCTTTTTGCCCATCCCCCTTTTTCTAAATTTTAAGGCATTTTTCTCACACACCACTTCGCTTAAATTGCACATCGCTCTTTTTATCCCCTTTTCCCCACACCCTTCATTTTTCGGCCTTTCCCCCACATTCCACTTCCTTATAAACCCGCCCCATTGGTTGTATCCACGGCTTTATTAGCAAAGTTGTGCAGTTAATGTCTGCTTCAGGTTTTAATGGTTTGATTCCATTCTCGGCAGAGTATCTTGCGGTGTTCTATCTATGTTTGTAGATATTGGGAGCTGCTATTTTCCTTGTTAAGAAATTGCAGATTTGGAGACTACATATTGATATAGAAATATGGAAGACTGTCTTAAGTTATGTCAATATTGTGGCGCTAGCAACATGCTTGCTATCGAAAACTGAGAGAAAGAATTAGTATTGACATGATATTGAAAACTAGAGAAAGCTTTAGAAGAAGTTCCCACCTTGAGCGGCTCGTAGACAGACACGACGCGATCCACGTTGATCAAGACGAGTATCCACGAGGACAGGTGCGTGGTGAAGTTAGTGAGGAACACGCCCAGCCGACACCCGGCCTCGCCAGACTGACGCAACGCATTCGAGTGGGACGGACTGGTAAAAACAGACACTCGTAACATGTATATACGCATTTCTATGTATCACACACACGCACGCACGCGCACGCACATGCACACGCATGCAGAGTTGGTGGTACTTGTTATCATTTCAAATATATGAATCAAGAGGTGCTTTATGCACTTATATTAATGATTTACCGTTCTTAACGAGTTTCCTGTACAATGGCGTATATATGGTGTGTAAACCTACAATAATAGTAATACAGCACTACTGTCATTAGTACACAGCACACTCGCACACTTACTCGAGCTGGGCGATGAAAAGATTACACAGCTGGAAGTGTGCTCTCAAAAGTGTAAAGATTTCCGTATGAATGATGTAATTATGGATTAAACAACACTACTCATACTTTTATAAAAACAACAAAAGCAGTCTGTTCTGCTGTAATTTTCAAAGTATATATACTTTTATCAGTGCAAGTTAGCTCAGAGCTCTGGCAGATCCAGGTTCTTTGGAAAAGGAGGTGGGGGGGGGGGGGCGCACTTAAAGGATTTCATGTTTTGTACGCGCGATCGATGGCGTACATACCAAAACCCCGACAAAAATGAAGTATTTTGGTTTGGGGTGGGTGGGGGGTGGGGGGGTTGCGCTGCTCAACCTGGATCTGCCTAACCATAAGCGCGGCAAGTGTACTCGAACTGGGTGAAGAAGAGGTTCCACAGCGTGAGATGGAGCACGGCCGTGTCCACGGCGGCCAGGGCCACGAGCAGCAGCGACGACGGCGACCCGCGGAAGTGGCGCGACAGCACGACCACCGCCACCAGCAGGTTGCCCAGCGTGCCACCTGCGGCAACAACAACACGGAGTCAGGGGCGGGGTGTCCATGGGGGTGGGGGTGGGGTGGGGGGGGGCAATGTATGTAGACATAGAGTGCATACAGATAGATCTACAGCACCTATATATGCATGAGAACTTTGGTCCGAGAAGCTGTGGTATGGATCTGGGTCGCCTCTGACATCTTTATCATTGTCTATGAATTGCCCATGTGAGCTGGTCTTTCAAAGGATGTTTCAAAGATTGGAACGCTATTAAAGGCACGCGTTGATTTTTCTGCTAAAACAATTACGTCCGTATTGCAAAAATACAGTGCATTATCAAACTATCAGGTTCATAAGTTCAAAGTGTAAAACATTTACCAATGGTTTAAAAAGACATTGAAAATATAGAAAATGACAATTTTTAGTACATTTTTGCTGTGGTTTCTTTTTTTGTCATGTATTTTTATTACTTTTGTCCATAAGGCGCACTTCTTTAACACCCCCCCCGAGACACACACACACACACACACACACACACACACACACACACACACACACACACACACACACACACACACACACACACACACACACACACACACACACACACACGGCGCGCGCACGATGTGTGAGCTTCAAAATGACATATTTCCTGCTGTGTGATTGATCAGAAAATTGAGCGTATTCAATACCACGGCAGTTTAGCTGTGATTATATAGTAGAAACTTCAGGCCCATAGGTGTTTTTAAGAAGAGCTTCAAGAGTGGACAAGTTGGCAAGTGATAAGCGTCAATGTTTAGACTACATACGACTGGGTATACCTTTGCATTTCATTTGTGCACTTGGATGAGATATCCTAGTTTAAAATGGCATCTTGGTTTGTAGAAATCTGTTTACTTGATAAGGGAATTGAGCATGTTCAGCTGATATATAATAGGGTGATAGAGGCATATTGTCCAACAAAAATTTGTCAACTACGTGTATGCACCTTACTATATCGATGCAAAACACAAGGCACTGGAGGATGTGAGGATACGTTTTACATAGCGTGTGGACGATGACACGGTTTTTAATAAAGCCGTGTTGAATGATAAGCCACCTACTATACCCAACATAAGATAGGTCAAGATAGTTAACACCAACAAAGAAGGCTGCAGAGGTGGGGGTTGGGGCTCGAGGGAAATTTTAAATTATCTGACCTTTCATGTGCAGAACGGAGGTGATCTCTCATAGATCTGTTACTGCTAAATTAAAAGTATATGCCACTTCCTTGCAATCAAATAGTATTAGTTTAGTCCATGCGACAATTAAGCACATACTATACCTTAGAAACACGCCTAAATATTATTGTGTGTGTGTGTGTGTGTGTGTGTGTGTGTGTGTGTGTGTGTGTGTGTGTGTGTGTGTGTGTGTGTGTGTGTGTGTGTGTGTGTGTGTGTGTGTGTGTGTGTGTGTGTGTGTGTGTGTGTGTGTGTGTGTGTGTGTGTGTGTGTGTGTGTGTGTGTGTGTGTGTGTGTGTGTGTGTGTGTGTGTGTGTGTGTGTGTGTGTGTGTGTGTGTGTGTGTGTGTGTGTGTGTGTGTGTGTGTGTGTGTGTGTGTGTGTGTGTGTGTGTGTGTGTGTGTGTGTGAAGGGTTCGATGGGACTCCTAAGGCATCCTAAGTGCAATTGCTAGTAGATATACCAAAAATCCCATGAAGATTAACCATTTTGATGGAAAGAAGGGGTCGCTGCACACCACCCGATCCACCAATGGATTTACTAGTCTAATCGCAGACGCTCTCGACCGCGACCCCCCAACTACGAGCTTCGAACCCGCAACCCTCGGCGTACCGATGATGAGTATAGGCGCGACGTAGAGCGTCATGTCGGTGGCCACCCCATAGTAGTACTTCACGAGAGCCTCGACCTCAGGTGTGTAGTCGCAGGAGGAGCGTGGCGGCGGCGCGGCCGTGGTCACGTTGTACTGCAGCAAGCCCATGCTGTAGTCCGTGATGTCGTCTGACTGGTTGTACTGAAGTAGTTCTGCAGTAGCCATGATGATCTATCTGGAGAACAGGAATAGTGTCAATGGCAGATTCAGGTTTTTGGAAAAGGAGGGCGTGGGGGAGCACACAAGGGATTTGGTGGGTTTCGTACGTGCGATCGATGGTGGACGTGTAAAAAAACATCCTATGAAAATGAAGTATTTTGGTGGGGAAAAGGAGGCGCATACCACCAGCGCCCCTCCCTAGATCTGCCTATGAGCGTGATGGGGTTTCTTTATTTCCTGTAAATGTACAAGGGTACGTTTATTCAGGTGGAGGCGGCTCTTTTTGGAAAGGAAGTTTACGGATATTCTGTTCGCAGCCATCGTCCACCTTATTTACAAGGATTCTTTGAACATTTACTATCTAAAGGTACTGGCGCCCTGTAAGTTTGAAACTTGGGAGATGCCTTTATAATTAAGTGGGAATATGGCAAACTTTCTTTAAAATTAAATGGAAAGAGTGGGAAGTAATTTGCAAAATTGCTGTGGGGAATGGGCTGAATTTTAGATGAAATAAGTGCTTTTTAGATCTGAAATCTGTGAAGCAGTTAAACATTATTTTAACCATTGATTGTTTCTTCTACTTGTACATGAAATATCCACTCTACTCCATAGGCCGAGACAGCTTGATCAAAGTCCAATAATACTGACAATGTGCTACATTATTGGTATATGGAGTAATGCTGCTCCATTTCTAAATGACCAAACCATTCCAGATGCAAAATGATTTAGCATAATGAAAATGGGTTCACAAACGAGGACAGATTTTATCACCACTCTACCTTGACATTGACTGGTACATTAGTTCGATTGGTATGAGCTCCAAAATAACCACACCACTGATCATCATAGTTACAATGCCATTACTAATTCATATGTAATCGGAATATATATGGATGTCAGCGCAATAAGCACAAAACAGTCAAATTAAGTAGATCATGTCTATTTAGACCTCTAAGGGACTGCACTCAAGTGGTCCCAGTAGAGAGGTGGTCTTTTTATAGAGGTTCAATGTGGCATCTTTATGAAGATTTGAGATATAAAAAAATACCGTGTTTTAGAAGTGATCTCGACAGAGAGGTGGTCTAAATTGGAGGTTCTACTGCATACAATTATTGCTCTTTCACTTCCCATCATAACACCCATTAAACACATCACACAAACATTAAAAGTCAATGTCAGAGTATTTACGGCTAGCCTTGTGATGATCAGTATGCATACTCACAATTATTACTGCAATGCCAGTTTCCCACCGGGCTGCAATTTACCAATATCAAACAAGCAATTTTCTGTATCTAAGTCCATGCTGGTATTTCAATGTTTGCATTCCAACAACATAGCGTGCTCATAACGATGTCACGTACATCATGTCAGTTAGTACCCCAGCTGTGTCCGGTAGACCATGATGCTCAAAGAATGTGTTTCTTCAGTGTATCCACCAGAACAATAATTTGTCTTCATTTGAGAGCCTTCAGAGATTTTTTCTTTCATTGCTCTTATCCTGACGCGTCAGCTTTTATTAGGTCTATCATATATTTGAATCAAAACCACACGAGCTTGTTTTACAAGTAGCTCGGGGAGTTTATTTTTTCCTTCTTGCTCTTGGTATCGTCAATAACATATTAAAACCATACAAGAATAGAAGATGTATATGAATACCCTTTCCACACTCAAAATATAGACAAATGTTTACGTACTAATTACTTCAACCTCTCATGAAATTTTAGAAATAAATGCAAAATTTTGAATAATTCAATGTAACTATAACACTACACACACTTGGTTACATGGCCTAAAATTATCCAGAAAGTTAGTACAAATGCAAAAATGAAATCCGATATTGAACAATCAATTGCATTGGATGCCAGTCCGCAAAAACAATGATACGGGTCCGATGCCAAAAGGCATGACGTTTATTGCAAATCCACTTGCCGCCTTGCGGCGATTCCTAGACTCATCGACAGCGAGAGATGCCAGACCTCCGGCGAATAAAGTCTAGAACGGCCAGATCGTCCATAACCCTGAACTAAGATGTTTGATAGGTTTATGGTTGTTTCTTGCTAGAATTTTCTTCTTGTTACTATGCTGTTATTCTTATGTTGTATGTCAAATAACATGTTCTTAGGGGAATAGACTATTACTAAACACACTATTTCTTGTTGCTTACATTGTAGTCCATCTACATATCTCATGAACCATTCAAATGATAAGATTACAGACTCATTCTTCATTTTACGTCTGCATGTTCATCAATCGAAGGTAGTGTCATTATAACCACACGTATCCTACCTATTCCTGTTCATTATGTTTTTGCGTAAACTAGCAAGAGACACATTCACATCCTTCTATCTCAAAATCACATACTTGTCTTGTAATGTACTCGAAGTCAGGATATTTCTTTGCATTCATTTGTGTGCAAAATGACTGTAAACGTCATTTTTGCTGGTAACGTCACCCAAGGGGTGGTGTTCATAAGTATTAGAGACATGTGCAGTCGAAACTGGAGACGGGGAATCCTCAATAGTCGTGGTTAAACTATTGCTTGTACAAATAAGAAAGAAGTGGAGGTCAATGATTATTTCCAACTTATAAGTACCATAGCAAAGCTCATGAATCAACATCCACCGAAAGTACACTCCAAAGGAATGGTCATTTTTAATACATAAGGCACAAGTATCAAAGATCATAATAGCAGCACTGTTTTGAGTATCATCAAATCAATGTAGTCAAGGCTTATCGACAGCCTTGCACACTTGAGCATGAAAGATACGTAGACTACACGATGTAACATTAAACATTTCCCAGACTAAATATATCTATTGGTTCAATCAGAAACATGAAAGCAGGCACTTTGATTTGGGTAAACGCAGATAGTGTTGCTTGAAATGTACATTTCTTGATCCCCAAGCATAATAACAAAGTTGGGATTGAAGTGCAACTGTCCTGTTGGCTTGGTACCCAATATGACCCCCCGTTTCAGCAAGACATCCGGAGTCGTGAGTGTTATTAAAACATTGGCATGCGCAGTTTATGCAACGTCAACAACTTTGTAAAACATAATGATCTGTACTAGAATCGCTAGAAGTTTCTGGATGATGTTTTACTTAACTTATCTCCAGTTTGTAAGTTGGTGTAATCAGAACGCCCCCAGGTGTGCATTGTTTGCTAGGAGTATCAAACAGAAATTAAACAATAGAAAGTGCAATTTGCTTGCCGAATTGTAAACCAAAGGCACCTGGTAGTAATCAAATACATGCCACTGAGTATCAGATGGCAAAAAAATGACCATCTGATAAAAGTAAAACAGTAGAGATAAACATATTTTCAAAATAAGCGTTATAAAAATTGTGGAAAAAGAATAAAAACTTATTGTTATTAGATTTCTATGAAGGTGACATGTTGTTTGTATTTTCGGAGCAAGTACTTTCACAGACTTTCTTGCAATTTCTTGCTAAAGCTGGAGTCAACTTGTTAATGGCTAATACATAAAATCCAAACCTCCTCTTTTGATTAGCACTGTTAAACATATATCCATAAATTAGAGCGGATGCTCCTAGCAAAATTTAAAAAAACAAACACTGTATGCTTCTCCAGACAGCCCCAAGCACCAAGTTTCCGGTACAGGATTCCCACAATAAAACACTAGAGATAAGATCAACGGCACTTTACTGTTAAATAGCCAAGGCACAGTATAGCCTCTCTAGTAAGACCACCCTGTGGACTAACCTAAAAGTGGCGAATCTAGAGGTGGTCTATTCATGAAGGTTCACAGATGCTGTCCCATTATGAAGACGTGGGATTGCAAGAAATGTGGTCTATTTATAGACGTGGTCCTAATTGGAGGTTCCATTGTACATAACAAACAGGAAAACTCGAATTCCATCCCGACAAATCGCAAGGCATAGCAATAACGTCATCTAAGGTGGGCCAAAAACAATAAGCACACCAGCCAATTTCTGGCTAGCACTGATTTCTCCAGTGACTGGGCCAAGTTATTGTGGTGATAACAAATAAATAGTTTCATTAATAGTGATATTTTGGTTGCAACTGGTGAAGTTTGCGATAATCAGCTTCATAAAGTCGATAGATTGAATAAGGACCAGGCAGGGGCAAATTTTATTTTTTCCAGTCTTAGTATGTTTGAATAATGTTGAAAGAGCTTTACGAATACTGGCTGTTGCTCGCGTATGAGTGTCTGATATATATACAATATTAAAGGTATGGCGTGCAACCAGCGTGTTTTCTCATCCAGGTTTAGGTTAGAATTGTGGTTTACTGTGCACAGCTTACACTTACAGTTCATAATGAAACAAATCCATTCCTTTGTGCAAGAAGTTGTTTTGCCGACCATAGATATCAGCAAAACATCAAGTTGTCACTTTTACAAATAGTTTACTGACTGTCGTCACCTAGACCAGAGATACCCAAGCTGGTGATTGTCAACGACAAATAGAACGGAGACTGAACCATTTGGTATTCATTGACAAATCCATCAGTACGATTACCAATTACACTTGACCGTGACTTTACCTAATCGAGGCTACACATACAGATAACCGTGCACACAAGGTAAGATGTTTGTTACAAAGCTATGCCAATAAGTTGCGCGTTTTCCGCAAATAAACATGATAATCCATTACACGGTCACACATCCACTTTTTTTGTATCCACAAGTGAACCAAGAAGGGTCATCGACAGTTTGTGAGCAAGTGACACTGTATATAATGTTTAAGATGCTTAAAACACTATTCTCTGCATACCGTATGAACTAATAAACTCAATAATCTAACAAACCCAATGTTCCAGGTGTAATGCATCGTCATATATCACGGCTATATACGATCAAGGACTTGTAAAGGCAGTGTGAACGATCAACCCGTGAAAGCCGACGATGGGTGTAATGGAACGCAAGCTAACTTTGCCTAATTGTAGACATTTACGTCATTCCGACATTTCAAACCAATTAATGGGGATCGATTATGACAGAAAATAGAAATGGACTTATTTGATTAGATATCATGAAATCGTGACAACCTACGAAAATAGCCATCCCCATCAAGTGATACTTATCATTGTCATGTGAGCAATACGAGGCTATTACGTCACCATGCACCACAATGTGTCACTGCTAATTGATATGTCATCAATATGCAATGAATGGAATTATTTTGATTGGTACAAATGGACAGACAAGACATTTAAGAGCTTTTCTTTGCCTTGAAGTGATTTACTTACACTCCAACTGAAAGTAAATAGAGTGTAATACATGTAGACTATATGTATTTATAGTATGAATTTTGTAGTCAAATATCCTTATATTCAATATACTACATACACATCAGGTTATTAGAATCATTGTCACACCATATTAAGTTTCTCAACTCACTGGGGAGTATTTGACGCATAGCTACCGTAGTATATACTGCTAACCACTCACGTTAACGCTCACTCGGTTGTACCTATCTCACGTGTATGTCCCAGGGAGCAATGTGTAAGTATGAGTTTGCATAACAACACCCACTGCCAGATCCGACCGTGGTATTGGTGCCCTGACTTCATTATCATTAGATTCATTTATCTATATATATCCCATAATAGCGTATTCCTAATACCGTGACAGACAATGACAAATGAGCACTTTTGTTATATTTGACCTAAACTGGTTGATTCTGCACTCTTTGTTCAAGCAAATGCATCATCATCGCCACTATTATTATCAATGAGTACATTATTTTTGACAGGATAAAAGAATATTCTGGATACAGCTATAGATGTTTGCAATAAAGCAATAAAATATGCATTAGCTCTGCTACAAACTGGATGCAGTGGGAGCATTTTAGCTAAGCGTACAGTAGAAACTCTCACCAAGACCACATCTACAAATAGACCACCTATTTTTAACAATAACAGAATATTTTGCGGCCCCAAACCTTTCTTAAGAAATCACCGCAAGCCTCCATTAAAATATATCCTCTTCAGTCAAGGACGGTCCCCGTGAGTTGTCGCAATTAAGATGTTCTACTGTACAGATTACATGTATTTGTCGAAGTACAGTACAACGTGGAGAACAGTTATTACACAGTGACCAGCTCTTCAAAATATGCACCTTTTAGTTAGAAATATACATGCTGATCTCATTTTGGAGCTCTATGTATTGTCACATCTCCGTGGCAATCACCTGCCAATGTCGCATTTGTACTCTGTCAATACACCTGTAGTAGTACTAGACTATATTTCTACGCCTAACTAAATTCTTATGCAGTGGCAGGTATGGGTAGGGTACATTGTGAAGACAGATTTTAATTCTAAACAGGATCAGATAGCGTAGGAGATTTGTAGCACCATGTATTTGACTCTTGATTAATGATGTGGAACAAGGTTTCCGGGTGCGAATGTTTTCTCTGAAAAGGACTTGCCATCATCATTTGTTACGTCTGATAGCAATCTATTAAATATGCATGCTATAGGTACATGGAAACGCCATAATAACGCTAATGGTTTGTATTGTTATCTGGTCTGTTTTGCTAAGCCATATGTTCTACTGGAAAATGAATGCATTTACTGCAATCAAATGACATGCTTAAACGATGTGGGAGTTACGTGTTTATAAAATTCATTAATGACATTTTTAAAATTTCAATATTAAAATAGTATCACTTCCCTTTAATACATGTTAGTATGACACAGCACTGTTATGTAAACACAGTTCAAAATACACCACGTATGTATGGAGCCGAATCTACGCCACACTGGCACGCTACGTGCATAAGTGCATATCTATTACGCTAAGTACGAGTACTAATGGTTTACGTGAACTAATACTAGAAGTTGACCGATAGGATCCACGCTGCATCCTCATCTATGTTGGGCTTATTATCCAAATCACAAGTTACTGGCAATAATAATTGAAGTATTGTACCACTGGATATATTAGTGTACAATTTAAAAGAGATTCCTGTATACCGAATTAGCTAAATATGGACAGAGTTGTTATAACATGCATTGACTCATGGTTTAAACTATCAAAAGAAATACAGCCTGGTGAATCTTTTCCGGGGAGAAGTTCTATGTTTCTGAGCAGCAGTGCAAACTCTTCACTAACATAGCGACAAGCACTTAAAATGCTGCCACGGGAAATTGCAAGTGTTCCACTTCAACTAATCAGAGCAATTCATTTGCTTGTCAAACTGTATGATGGTTTCCAAATCGTGCAAATTTTCACTGAAAACATTACAAAAATAAAATTGCAACTGTGACGTGAGATGACCAATAGTTTGATACTAGATCCGTCAGTTCGCTAGCTTAATACGGATAGTTGCGTATATTCTTATTTCACTGACTAGATCTACACAATTCTTTAGCTATAAGTACTAGAGTGCGAACCACATGTCTAAAACCATTGCACATTTTACGAGACATTTTACGCACACATGTGCACATGCTGTCAGACTGAATATTTTTATCCATATGCTATGTATTCAAAAGGTATCTCAATTATTTTTACTGTAAAAGTGTAACACATAGCAAACATCACTAGTCGAGCCTCCATTGGTGTGATATGGATGATCAATCTCAATTCAAAGTTTATCTCTAACAATGTCCATCAAAAGAGGCGCTTGTATCCGAAATCTCGTGCCACTTGGTCGATCAATTCTCCAGTGCCGCCACTGTGCTGAGATTGGCTTTATTGTTGTCAATCATGTCAGAGGAAACTGAATTCTCATCATCTGTCATCATCTGCGCAGTTAGCTTTGTTGTAATACTTTATGACATTGCGGGAGTTTGTACTCTGGTGGTTGTTTTATAACTGGCCGTGTCGTGGGCAGATCCCGGGGTTGGAGCACGGGTCGCCCGACCCGCTTTCTGTGCCTCAAAATGTCATTTGGCACATTTGCGTGCTGTTAGTGGTGAAGAACCGATAGAATATACTCTTACCCCTTTCTCCGAAGACCTGGATCTGCTAGTCTGTGTTACATGTTACATCCGATGGCTTATTCTAAGATTTATGGAAATCCAGTATTTTCTATGTAATAGACCATTTTAAACATGAATGTTGCCAGTAAAGGTCCGCTCTGGTTACACGTAATGGTCCATCCTAGTTATATTGTACATGTGGCAGTGTAGCGTGGCTGATGCAAGCTACTCAATGTTTAGTTACAGCTATAGGCCGCTGATTTTGTTACACATCCAG
Source organism: Streblospio benedicti (assembly GCA_019095985.1). Classification (NCBI taxonomy): domain Eukaryota; kingdom Metazoa; phylum Annelida; class Polychaeta; order Spionida; family Spionidae; genus Streblospio; species Streblospio benedicti. Next base: position 15,837,633 of record CM032661.1, on the reverse strand, counting down.
ACCGGTTTCGGATGGTGAATGTTTGCTTATAACACATCCAGTTAGCTCAATCAGAACGATGGACCACTGTGGGGTATTTACCAATAAAAATAAATGCAGTAATGGCAAAGAAAACATTTTTGGAATTGTTAGATAAATCCTACGGGGGGTAATTATAACATAATGACATTAGCAAACCACGTACACTGCAATCTCTTAAAGTGGAATTTCTTGTAAAATACACACGGGTTGTGTTTAGAATGGAAAATTTCCCTCGTGGCATCTTTCATGGAGATTCATCTATCCAGCATTGTCTATAGTCAACGAAATTAAAAGCTTCATTTCTCTGGATAGTTCTTGCAATATAAACCTAAGCATTTGACCCTTAGCAAAGCCATGGTCGTGTATCTGTGATATATGTAATATATGAAACATACTACAATGGAAAAGGCGAAAACTTTTGTTTAAATTGTAAGATTTTCCCATTCGAACACTTTTCAACCCTAGAGCACAATAACCAGTGCAGACATTTTGACAATTCTGTTATTTGACATCTACATGACTACGGCATATATTATAACCTCTGGCTCCAAAATGCAAGTAGTCCATGTGGATCAGTGCGAGTCCAGTGCAGCAAAATGCGTCGATTTCAGGCATGCCAGAGACAGCAGAGGAAGTTTTGACACGCCAAACTTACTCTACGTCAAATTAACCATCCTTTGGACTGAACTTGATTGATCTCAATAGGGGGATGGAAGTGGTCTCTTTGCGGAAGTTTTCAGTGTTTCGTTCATTATGGCTTGGGCCAGTGCAATATCATCTTATTATAGAGGTAGTCTCTTCGTAGAGCTGGAGGTAAAGTAAGTGGCCATCAAAGCCCCATCGAGGGTAATCATCCGCTGCGTGCACCGCAATGCCTTCATTTGTACAGTAACCGTATCACAAAATGGTCTGTTTGATTTAAATTAGATGGAAATAACACTTTCATAACACCTGCTAGTATAGGCCATGTTTAAAAAATGCACCCGTACCAATCAATCAATGCAGCCATCAACAGGCAAAATAACAACATCTGGTAGTAAACACAGTAAAGCCCAGTGCACAAACGGCAGTACTGCTTATCTGCTACCTCGTTGGGGCTTTGATGGCCACTTAAGCGAGGGGTACATTTGGCGTTTTGAGGTCTGCGATGTCTACGGCGTTTTCCGCGATCAGTGAAAAACGTACATTTGTGGGCACATGCATATACAAGACAGCACGGGCTCCGTGCGTTGTGAGTAGGCGGCAATGGCAACTATTAAGTTGCGGTGGGCGTGAGTGGAACCTGACTTGAACGTGGATTATATTCACCTACAACTTACGCTCTACACATGGTGTGATTTCTAAAGAACGTCATTTTCGCATGTTCATGATACGTGCGGGTAAATCCTTTGCATATATATACGACATAGCTTAAGGTCACCGCACTGCCTACTTATGTGAAGACCACTACTGGCAGTGGTCGCTGAAGTTTGGCTTGGCAAATTTCTTCTGCGATCACCCTACAGCCTTTAAAAAGTTTCCGTTTGCCGTACTGAACACTCACTGGTCATTACAGTCTGTGTGAGATTTTAGTCGTAGACAGGCATTAGACTGAACTGCGGCTTAATGTGCCCTATGCATAACTTTACCTCCAGCTCTACGAAGAGACCACCTCTATAAAAAGATTATTTTGCACTGTCCCACACCATAATGAACAAAACACTGTAAACTTCCGCATAGAGATCACTTCCCTCGTCCTATTGAGATCAATCGAGTCCTGTGCGAAGGGTGGTATTTACAGACAGTTTCTACTTTTTTATTTATAAACTAAGATTGACGTGTCGTAAACAAGAAGTTATTAGCAGAAACTAATTTTTTCCCAACAAAATCAAAGGATAATGTCTCCGTTTTTCAAGAACGAAACCACCTTCCTCGCTCGTAATGTTAGTCAAGGTGAGATACAGGTTTCAAGGGAGGGGTGTGGGTGCTAATTTAGAGAATTCAGGCCATGGCCAAAATCCTGACACACTCAACACGTTCAAAGCTTTCTTTCAACGACACCTCTATCTCATCTCCCAAGGCTTGATCATTTTTTCAGAAATGAACTATCGGTGATTGTCACACTAAAACCCACTTTACACATTAGCGGTCCCATGCGAATCTGTGCAACGCATCAACACGTATTGTGTCAAGTTCTCACCTAGCTTGGGCGTATTGAGGCGGCATTGAACGTAGTAAAACGCATGGTGGGACGCGCTGCTGAGACAAAGAAGTGTTACCTACACGTGGGAACGTTCTGCGATCCACAGACGCAACACATCTATTTGTAACGAACCTAAACCAACCAGTATATTCGTCAACAAATTTTGAACATGTTCAAAATTTTCTGACGAATTTG
>CM032661.1:15741049-15809451 GCA_019095985.1 Streblospio benedicti | reverse complement strand
CATATAATAAACTGTTCATCACTATTCTAGTCATTAGTTCATGCCTACCAGAGTATGGTAAATAATGTATGCTTTAATAGTGTACTGTGTTTATAGTGTAATGAAAATGGCATAAGTATAATGTTTCAATATATTCACTGTTATATCAATCTGCCTGAGTCATAGCAGCCATCTTGAATTCATAAATGTGACATTTATGTTGCTTTTCAATCATGGTTTACTGGTGGTTTACTCACTTTTCCATTTGTAATACATACTCAAATTGTACAGTTCTCGTAAAGCTTTAGTAAATAAGCCAAAACGAACAAAATGTTAGATATTTTTAATAAAAATGTCTTTTTGGTGGCCATTTTTGATTTTTGATTAATAAATTTCATATATATAAGCAAAACATATATATCAGATAAATTCATCTAAGCAAAAAGTATCATTTGATAACTTATAAGCAAGTGGTTTATAAACAGAATGGCTGCTTAGCACATATTCTCAAAACCATGAGCGGCCATTTTGAATTTAGGCCATAACGTCCCTAAAAATGTCGGGAAAATTCGGGGCCAATGGAATTTATCATCAGAAGGGTCTTCTAAATGGGAAAAAATCAAAAAACAAACTGTAGGAATTTTGCCAGCTAAGGCAAAATTTCCTACATAAGGACCTAGAGAAACCTGCAAAAGCCCTCATTGATTTCAAGAATTCACAGCTGTTCACACACAGTCATCAAAACACTTGGAAATGTTATTTTGTCACAATTTACCACACGTGTTTAAAGCTGAGGTCATGAATAAATAATCATTGATGACATTATGATAAAAGGGAAATTATATATATATATATATATATATATATATATATATATATATATATATATATATATATATATATATATATATATATATATATATATATATATATATATATATATATATATATATATATATATATATATATATATATATATATATATATATATATATATATATATATATATATATATATATATATATATATATATATATATATATATATATATATATATATATATATATATATATATATAGCTATAGTTTAGTGATTAAGACAGAGGAGGATGTGTTTGCTTGATACTGTTAAGATCACATTAAAAACGAGATCAATTGTTATTAAGAATAAAGAAGTGTAAGTTAATTTCTGCAAGTTGTTGAGATTTGTATAAAGAGTATAATTACATTAGAAATACAACCCAGGGGGTAATCAACAAGGCAAAATCAAATTTTTATAAAACTAAACTCGAAAAGAATAAAAATACCTCCAAAGGTTTATGGCGTATTCTATCCTCCTTTGTCTCTAAGACTAAAGATAAATCTTCATCCTCTAATATAGGGTTGCTTGTGGATGAAGAGTTGATTTTCGACAAATCTACAGTGGCCGAGAAATTTACTTCCTTTTTTTACAGCAGTTGCTAAAAATCTAGTTGATAAATTACCAAAAATGTCTGGAAAATTTGGCATGGATATCGTAAAAGATTATTATTATAAGAAATGAGTTGTAGAAAATTGGTTTTCCATAGAAACAGTTTCTGAAGAAACTATTGAAAAGCTCCTGTAAAATATTAGTTCCAACAAGGCCACTGGACTTGATAATTTGCCAGCTAAATTTATCAAGGATGATGCTTCTGTCATAACTAAACCCATTACACATGTTATAAACTTGTCTATTTATCATGGTCATGTTCCTAATGATTTGAAATGTGCTAAATATAAAAAGAAAGATAAAACAGACCCAGAAAATTATCAACCTGTTTCTATTCTTAGTATATCAAAAGTGTTGGAAAAAGTAGTCTATAATCAAATGGAAAACAATACAAAACAAAATAATCTATTTTGTAATCTTCAATCTGGCTTTCGAACTGGTTTTTCTACGGAAACTTGCCTGATTTACCTTACTGAGAATATTATGGAACATATGGATAAAGGTGAATTTACTGGTATGGTGTTTTATAGACCTTCAAAAAGCTTTCGACACCGTTGAAATTTTGTTAAACAAATTGTCTTGTATGGGTTTCAACAAATTGTCAATTAATTGGTTTAGGTCATATTTAACTGATAGAACTCAATATGTTGTAGTAAATGGAACTTTATCATCCGCTGGCACTATTATATGTGGTGTTCAACAAGGTTCCATTTTAGGAACATTGTTGTTTCTAGTTTATATTAATGATATGGAACTAGCAGTTAAAAATAAGTTATTATTATATGCTGACGATTCTGGTCTTCTGGTGTCTAATACGAAAGTTAATGTTATTCAGCAAAGACTGAGTTCAGAACTTGAATCCCTAAGTAATTGGCTAATTGATAATAAACTGTCATTACATCTTGGTAAAACGGAATCAATATTGTTTGGCTCTAAAAAGAGATTAGATAATAATAATGTTTTAGAAATAACATGTAATGGTTGTAAAGTATTTAGGGGCTGAAGTTGATAATATTTTGTCAGAGGAGGTAATGGGAAATAATGTCATACAAAAGGAAATAGTAGATTGATATTTTTATACAGGGTGGGCAAATATCTTTCTCTACAAACTAAAAATCTTTTGGCCTCTGCCCTTATTCAATGCCACTTTGACTATGCTTGTTCAATGTGGTACTCCTCCTTAACCAATTCAACAAAGAAAAAACTTCAAATCCTTCAAAACAAAATTATAAGATTCATATTAAATTTAGACGATAGAGCCCACATTGGCTATGCTGAATTCAGAGAGGTTGGATGGCTTGCAGTTGATATGAGAATTAATCAAATTAAGTTAAACATATTCCATAAAGTTGTAAATAATCAGGAACCTTTTATCTCAAAGATCAATTTTCATTCATTGCCAATAGCCACAATCATAATACCAGGTTGAGTGTTCACGGTATGTCAGTTCCTAGGGTGGGCAGCTACGGTAAACTTTCTTATAGATATACAGTAACTAATCTTTGGAACAATATACTCCAGTCGAAATTAAATAAATTAGTGAACATTCCAATTTTAAAATTTCAAATTAAAAAAAAATGTTTGTAAACAAATTGAGGCAAATGGAAGAAAGTGAATTTTTGTATTGTTAGTGTTTAATTTATCTGATATCTGTTTGTTGTTAACTTATTCTGTTATTGTTTTTCGTGCTTTGTAAACAATTCCGTGAGTAATTATTTAGTCCCTGAAGCTAGTATGCCCCACAACCACATAGAGTACTCGATAGAAGACGCAATATATACATGTGGTCGACATCCATTTTTCATTGAAAAGGGCTGTACAAACAAGAATACGACATATTTAGTTCAAGGATTCCAATTGAAACTTACTACATGTATTATGAATACATCATGCAAGTCTCGATTTCTAGGTTAATGCTAACTTTCAATATACCATATATTCCTGCCATAGAAGTTACAGAGACTTTTTCGACTAGTGAAACCGACCTGTAACCTTAAACTAAAATAGCGGTATTTACATGCAAATAAACATTGAGCAGCTTGTATTACATGTACACCAGGATTGAAGTTAGGCCATTGCCTGCCAATTACATGTAGTATTTGATTATAAAAATGAATAGACAATTACACAGATAATAATGGACAATTACACAGAAACTACAGGATTTCAGCAAATACCAAAACAAGTCTTTTGGTGTAACATGTGGAACACGCCAACCCCAGCTATACAATAGCGTTGAGTACACCGTGTTTGATAACAAAGCACAGGAACATTTTAATCGACGAGCAAAATGGCTGTTAAACTATCTTTGGTTTTGGTTGCAATTACAAAGGCCGCTCTTATAGTTGATCGTAGTGGTAGCTTTCAGACGGTGTTCTTGCCCTGTCTTGTGCAGCTGCACAGATATCAATGCTGGTGATGATCCCACAGTAGACCACATGATGTCCGTATGTGAGCCTCAGGAGGCAGGTTATGATAAACAAACCACGCCTCGGATAGCTTGAGACAACACTAGCCATTGCTTTCATAGCAGGTTAGTTCTTTAAATTGCAGTGGAGTGACAGCCTACAATAAACCCCAGTACACAGAGCCAGTTTATATTGCAATAGGCCCCCGATCCCCCCAAACCTCCCATCTACTCCATCCCTGGTCTTTCGGCACAAATTTTGACTATTACATGTCTTACTGACTTCTTGGAAACCACGTGTCTCCGAGATAAAATTTGGGAATCTTCTTTACTTTCGGCCACGTAGGACTAGTTGGCATCATGTGCCACTCTGAGGTGCCACTTCTTCTAGTTAGATCATCGTGGAGGCATTGGCATCCATAGTTGTATAGTCACCGGGATATTATAGCACATTCAAATTGCATGTCCACCTATCTTTTTTTAATCAACAATAATGGGTACATAAACGAGCGCTATAAGCTGGTAAGAATACATTGATCACTTTCCGTGCACCTTCTTTCTCTGTTCGATAGAAGGAAACAAAGTACTATTTCCGTAGTAAACCAGTCTGGCCACCTCTCCAAATGTGGTATTCATGTACTTGATGTCAAATGGTCCATGTTCAAACTCATGCAGTCTGTGCCAGAGGTGAATGACATAGTTTTGAGTCCGCCAATCATAGAGTCGGTTGTATATTAGATCCAGCTGCTTGCCGCCGGGATAGTTGATACTGCACTCCTCCACGTGAATTAAGTGTGGATACTGAAATATAATACTCACTTTTTGCATTGAACACTACACATGGCATGCAGATTTGTTTAAGTAAAAATCATGGTATGAAACTCAGTATGTGCAAACAAGTTAAAGACCAGTATACCTGATGCGCAAGTCTGTATGGCACAATGCAGTCATGTAAGTCCCACTCACGTTTTGTGAATGTTCTGGAAAGAAGAAGATACTTTGAGACATTAAGATTGATACATGTTTATTAATTAAGCCTGCGGGATGAATGTCAAGAGAACAAAAGTATATTTGTTCTTAAATTTTGAAACAATATGTCTCTCGTCCGTTTAGTCGCCGGTCCTTAAGGAGGGCGGTATATACAATTTAGTGAGAGTTGAGATTTGGGTTTTTAATTCATTAATTGAGAATTGAGATTTGACCTTTCAATTCAATGAGATCAATTGATTGAGATTCGAGGAAAGGGCTTTTGCATTGAGATTTGTCACATTAATTCATTTAGATTTTGAGATCCAAGGGGGTATATACCCGCCCCCCTCCTTAAGTATTAACTATGTGAATTCTATAACAAGCAACAAGCAACTTTTAGAGTCCACATAGACTAAACTCCATTTCAAAATGAGCCTGTCCGTGCCTGACCTGTAAGTGTCGTACCACAAGGCGAGGAAGCTGGCGTCTCGCGCAGCCACGATGACGCCGTTGTTGAGGCGCCCGGGGTCGCCGTGGTACTCCAGCCCCAGTGTCATATTGTAGTGGCGCAGCTCGGTGAACGGCCTGGAAAGCCGTGAAACTGAGGTTGTGAGTTCTAGTCCAGTGGCTGGGATGATGATATCCTACTAGGGAGGGGAGGTTGTCATTATGTAATCTAGTACTGTACAGTGACTTATCATAGTCATCGATGTGTAAATAGCATTAACGACCTGAGTAGAAAGCATATCGCGGAGTTTGTTGGTACTGGCTGACATGCTGAATGATTTCTTAACTGTGGAGGTTGTTGTTAGTTCAACTACAGTAAAACCTCGGCGTGAAGATACCTCACTCATATAGGAACCCCTGCCAAATATGTAAATACATGTATAAATCAGAAATTGTGAAGTTCCTTTTAGTTTGACTCACTTGAGTGCGATGACGTCAAAGTCCATGTAGATGCCGCCGTGCTCCATGAGGATCTGGAGCCGGCTCACGTCCGACATGTGCTCGGGTAGGATCACCTCGTTACCGAACACCTCACTGACGGGTGTCAGGTGCAGGATCCTGAGCGGAAGATCAGTGCATTTGTACACAGGCAGATCCAATCGGGCACAACACTTTCCCCACCAAAATATTTCATTTTTGTGGGGCTTTTGGCATTGCCGCTATCGATCGCATGTGTAGAAACCCATGAGATCCTGTGAGTGTGCAACCCTTTGTTGTATAATTACGAATTACGGACAGCTCAACTGTATGTATAAAGTCAACCATAAAATATGAAACATTAACACGTATTTTCCTACAGGCTGGTATAACACCCGACCACACCCCTTGAGCTTACTTGAGCGTCTTGACCGTGGCCTTAATGTGCGTCCACCAGTGGCCCTCCGGCTCCATGTTACAGTGGATCAGGATGCGCTCTGGCTGGATCATCTGGTAGGCACTCTTCACGCTCAGCATCTGCAGTATTGCAGTGATACTGAATAGTATAGGTCACTTTACTTTCTTAATTAAAATAAGGCAGCTTGTTGTAGGTGCTTGAGTTATGTGGTAAGCAAGATGATGAATTTGAAGTGAACTGCTTCAACTGTAGCAGTATAAATTAACTTATTTGTGTGAGATGCCCTAATGTGTTTGATTTATTGCACATGCAGCAGAACCTCTCCAATAAGGCCACTTTGTCTTCATTAGATGATAGGCTGTGTTTTTTATGGAGAACTGTGCTGTTAACTGCGTGATTAGTAGGGACCATTAATAATGGGCTAATGATAGAGGCGCAGGCTGCAGTGTATAATGTATGCAATTTTTTCAGCATTGGACCATGGATACCACAGTTACATTTATGATACCACAAGAGTATCAGTCTCATCACTAACGTAGACATTGGATATAAACAAAAATGAATGTAACACTTTGACAGCATTTTAAATTTACAGTAGGACCTGAGCCTCCCATTAGTAGACCATTACTATAATGGACCCATTTTTCGTAGTCCAAAACATAAACATCAAAACAAGATAGGTTGTGAAGCTTCACAAAAAGACGGCCTCTCCATTGAGACCACTTAAGACCTGGCTTCCGGGTGATCCTAATAAACAGGTTCTACTGTAATTTTGAGAGGCTAGAAACGTGAAAATACTGACCTGATGAAAGGAGAGGGGTGCGTGGTCATTAATCCAAACAAAGTGCACTATGTTCGGCACCACGGGCTCTGGCTCTCTAGCTAGCTGCGAATAAGCCGGTGTGCTAGGTCTACTAGGTCCTTCAGTCGTCGGCCTGCTAGAAACTTCCACCGTTAAAACGTGATTGGTTGTCTCGTCAAGACTGCTAGATGGTGCTAGCAGGTAGAAGTTTATCCAGAAACACAGACACGCCACGAGCACGATAGCGTACACGGTGTAGGTTATTTTTGTTTTCATTTTGATGATTGTTTCAGAAATGGAATCTATTAATTGGCGTTATGAATTCTACTACACGCATGCAGTTGATTTATACCCATTTTAACGAATTTACCAATAATGTTTACACGTGTAACCCCGATACGGCAATATCATAATGTATATCCATACAGTCTTATATCTATGGGCGTGGTCGCTTTTTAAACGTACAGAAAATGCTACCCATAAAAGTTTAAACACATATCTACATATATATTCTCCACTTCATGTTCATTTGCCGGTACAAATACTTCCTTACGGTGACCCATTAATTATTCATTATGCCAAATCAATAGGCTACTCACTTAAACCTGAATCGTTTCTAACGCCTGTCTGCTTTCTGTGATATTGGATCATATAATTCTTTCAAACTTATTGGAATCATCTATTGTATAAATTATCATTTATTAAATTGTGTGCGCATTTGATACATATGCAAAACGTAAACAGGCACAGGCTTTTTGTCTGGTTCATTTTAAAGTTATCCATGTTTTATGAATCTGCAAAAAAATCCACGTGTCAAAGTAGCATAAAGTTTCAAAAACATGCATTTCTTGCATTTGCCCCCACTTTTCAATCTCACAGACGATATTCCAATGCCATTCCTACAATTGTTGAAAAGCAGCCAGACTTATGGAAATGTATTTGACTCAAAGAAATATGTCTATGCCCATAGGCCGTGTAATTTGGAATACCAATAAAAGAATGGATTATACCCTTTCACCAAGCAATAAAATTCCAGATTAGCGCTTGTGTGTACAGTAGAACTCCTCCTACTGACACCACCCGAGAGATTGGCATCGAGTGGTCTCTATATATAGCTGGTCTCTTTAGGGAGGTTCATATCAACTTTTTGTTAATGCTTGAGATTTTTTTCTTCTTGAAATAGTCTTACTATAGACAAGAGATGGTCTGTTTATAGAGGTGATCTCATTTGGAGGCTCTACCGTATATGTGGTTGATACGACTTGAATTTCTTTGATCTGCAGGTGGATTAATCTAATGCAGGTGGATCACTGATGTGCAAAAGTGAAATGGCTCATTGTTATGCCATGGTATCAGTTTATTTGTATTCAATACTATAATATTTACTTTACGTTATGCATTGTAATATGTTATCGGCCATTTAATGTTTTATCTGCTTCGATGATAGTACGTATCTGAGACTGTGACAATCCACAAAAATGGACATAAAAAGAAATGACTATGAATACATCTCAAGTTTGTTTATATTTATTGTTAGGAATAATCATTTGACATATACCGTTTAATGTCATATCTGTTTTATCGATAGTAGGCACATGCCCATTACAAGGCACACAAATTGAATTCATAGCAGCCATAGACAGAGCAAAGACATTTGCTTGTATTATATAAATGAATGTCTGATTCAACAAAAAGTACAGTATGTGGACGTGTAGTTTGTTGTGGTTGTGTGATGTGTTTTATAAAGTTGCCGAATCTAAAATATGGGGTGCTAGTGTTTATATCATATGCAGGTAAGCACTTACAACTATAAAACTCTGTGCAATATATAATATTTTACCAAAATTAAAAACACACAAACACCATATGTCTATAGTTTAAAGCATTCTTTTCCATACATTCCATTAACACGTCATTCAACCTCTCTGGACAAAGACCGATAAGTGAAATTGCAAGAGACGAAAATAGAAAGTATTTAAAACGTGGGGTGATGTTAACTTTGGGTGCAAAAGTGAACTGTACAAGATAACGAATGAATTAGTTCACTAAACTTTATTAGGTAATATTATCAATAGAAAGAAAGACACGGCTCGAATGCTTGAACGTCCCACATAAGGGACTGTGCCGTAGAGATCACTATCACACATTCTAAATGATCTCAAAGCACAAATATTCAATGCCCTACAAAGAGCGTACACATACACATGTATATAAACAAATAGCTAACCAAAGAGTGTTTAATACTCTTTGATATAACAAACATCCATTTCAAATTTGGATGTTAAAGCTATAACAGTCGTAGATATAAACTTGGTCCACTATCCAAAGAGTTGTAATGCATTTCTGCAGTGACGTAGCTCCTTGTCTGACTCCACCATGGCTGTCTTTTCATCGAGCATCGTCCAGGAGTACCCCAGATGGTCCAGGTCCTAGATAATGTACCACAACTGCCTTATATACACATGGCACGAATCTATAATGCGATGAATTGCACTCGTGTTTCCTGTTAAGCTGCACAGTCTGCAATGCTATCGTCCATAATCTGAATACTTATAATCCGATATTTTCTATATTAAAACATCGCCAATATCTAAATTGAAGCACTAGCTGTTAACAAATCCAACAGATCATCGTCACGAGTGGCCCATTGTGAAATTGGCAGAAGAAATAGTTATAGATTTATATCAATTTAACTCATGTAAACATAAAAGCATAATGACAGTGCAGGGATTGCACTGCCTACCACCATGAAAGGTCACCTGCTTATACAGTGCCATGAGTCTCGCTAGCAGCCCCTCGCCCACCTCGCCCCCATAGTCGTACTGGGCGGGCGGGGGGTGCCTGCCCACCAGTCGCCACGCCGGTAGGCCGTCACCGTAGTCCTCGTAGTCAGAGCCCATGTAGCAAGCCTATAGAAGAAGCGGTCACTGGCAGACCCAGGTTTTTGGAGGGGGGGGGCGCGCTGGGTGAGTGTAATGGATTGCGTACGCGCAATATGATGTCGGACATGTCATAAAAATGTACAAAAATAACGTAGTTTGTGCCCCCCTGGATCTGCCTATGGAGGTAAACACATTGTACCGGTTAACAAGAATAGCAGATTTTACATAAATGTGTCTCTGCGGTTCGAATGCTTATTGCTGATCATATACGCTTGTCTTGTGCGTAGATATGCAGATGAACGCACCCATGTGGACATAATCTTTTAACGATACCTTCCTTATGTAGACACTTTCCACATATCCCTTTCCCCTAAAAGTGATTCCCTGTTTTAAAGATATGCACCTGTCTTGTGTGGACACTTCTTACTTCCCCCGAGGATGTTCACGTTAGACAGGTGCCACTGTGTGAGCCGCCTTTAGATAGGAGGAATGTTTATTGAACGAATTAGACAGAAGCCCGAGAGAATATATTCATGCCAAGTAAAATGGAACTTGTGTAAATCATTGACAATGAACGCGTATATCGGCTTCAATATATGCCAGCTCATACTGTTATACACATCAAATGGCTGAACATTAGAACTACTGGATGTTTTAGTTTCCAAATGTAGCCATGAAGCATTATGAAGTTATAGACTTTCAATTGTAGAAAGATGGAAATATTTCAAAATAGATACTTGAACATGCCTAGATTCAATATATGAAGAGTCCCTTGTTGTTCACTTGCAGGGTTTCCCCCAAAAATGTGCCTTAAAATTCTTCAACAAGGATCCAGAATACACGAGCATTGCCAGTCCATATGGACAGTCCATTTTCCGCTGTTTGCATTATGCACGCATTAGAGCTTACCCTGAGGAACTGCATATCGGCGGTAAATGTTTCCGTCTTCAACAGTAAATCGTATTGTATGATGTCAGGGCGACACAGTGTCTGGTAGGTCATCAAAACCGGCTCATCGGGATCCGTATACTCCAATCTGTTAAACACGAATGTTTATCAACATATGCATTGACTTGACATTAACACTACCCTTAAAATGCACTAGTAGCTACCCGTGCACATTTATGGTTGCCACTTGTAATGTTTGATTGCAAGTCACTTTTATATGGATTTTGAGTTATCTATATTTCGCTATAACTGGACTATAAATACCTGTACTCCACAAATCCTTTCAGAGAGTTGATATCAGCCCAGTCTGTTGGCAGTTTAGCTTTCATTTCTTCATCCGAGTATAACAACCACAGCGTACTCAATGGGTGCTGAGTGAGTATCACTTTCTGAAATCAATTGTAAATCATCATATTAGATTATAAATGAAATTTACCATGCAGTATTAATTGCAATTCCCTTTGAAGATTTTTTGTTTAAAATTGTTGCCATGCATGATACTGATATTCATCAACCTCTTCAAAACAGAAGTTATGTTTTCATAAATATGTTAGATAGAAGACGAAAACGTATGAAACATCCTGCCACCTGTCACCATGGCAAAGCCATGCGCGTTTGAATTAACTCTTATCAAACAACATCTATGAAAAAAACACCTCGGGCAAATAAATCCACACTTGGTGGCAGCAAGCTTGATAGCTACACAATCACGATGCTCCATAACATGACCACCTGTCTATTAAGACCACTTTAATTCTACAGTCCGTATGCGGTTGTCTCAATAGATAGACCTCACTGTACATACATACACATATTAGAGTAATAGGTCTCCCCTTACTTTCACTACAAATAGCATTTCAGGAACAAACATTGTAGTATGCCTGCATCATTTAATATGTGTTAGACATATTACTTTCTATCAGTAGGTTCTATTTATTTCTGCAACGTGTTATTTAAAGCGAAGCAATGATAAAAGTGTATAGACTAACCTTATACTCTTCGAGAATCCGTTCCCGCTCTGTCAGAGACAGTGTATCGAGCGTGACGAGGTCGTACCTCTTCAGCAGCTCGTCATGGTCCAGGTTAGCATCATAGTCAGCACCACCATCATCATCCAGGTCAACGTCAACCTCGTCCTCTTGCGTGTCGAGTACACGGAAAACGTCCGACCAACTGATCTGATGTAGATACATAATAAAGTTGAATTCATTTGTGTTTTATTTTATTTGTCATCTTTTTATTTCTTGTGAATTGAAACAGAGTCTGCAGATTGGTTCTACCCCTAGAAATGTTCACAATCACGTCAGGTACCTTTGCGTCAACATTCATGCTTTTATGATAAAATAGACAATTCTTCGGCTTAGCTCCACTTTGCATTTGCATATAAGATGTGGACAGCAGTAGTAGCAGCAGCAAGAGAAGCAGCAGCAGCAGCAGCAGCAGCAGCAGCAGCAGCAGCAGCAGCAGCAGCAGAGTGACAGACAAGTATATTTTTTGCGTAGGAACTAAGCATATCGGTGGTTGGTACGCTGGGAAAAGAATATATTATGTGTGACATCTCGACTAGCCCTAAATACATAATAATTGCTCCTCTTTGATGGTTTCTTCTTTATGATTACCTTATTATCTGTTTATGGTGTTTGTACAGCTGCAATATACCTTCATACACACGTATGTGTGGGTTAAATTGGCCGTTCTTGATTTCCTACCTTGCCCACTGGTGGCGCCATGCAAAGCACTACGTTGTTCTGTTTGGACACGATCAGGTGTTCGTAAAAGTCGTCTGATGGGGCTCCCTAAACATCCAAATTTCTAAATTCAAAAATATGTGTTCTCATTTAGCTATTTTATATGGCATGAATGGAAGATGGATAAATGTATTACAAGTTCTCACAGAATCATCAATATTGCCAAGAAATTTACATGAACAAATCTGTGCTGTCCATAACAAGTTTTCTTTTTAATCATTGCAAACATTATGGTATCGAAGGCACTACCTGCGCCCTGACACTTTGAATCTTTTTCTTGCTCTGATTATACTGTTACATTCAACAATAACAGCCTATAGTATAATTACATAGCACATATGATTAATCGTAAATGATGCAATGTGTGAAAATACAAGTTTTATAAAGCACTATGCAAACATTGTTTCAATACACTTCACAATGTTCCTCACAATGGCACCATCGGCACAGTCCATACCCGAAATTATGTAGACTAGCAATATGACCCTTATCAATGTACATTACGGTGAAACCTCTCTCGCGTTAGACACCTTAAAGATAAGATATTTCGGATAAGATATTTTTGGGAGACGTGAAAATTGGCCACGGTGGACAGATATACTCAAATGGGAGGCTCCCTGTACACGTGAAATACAGGTGAAGCGGAAAAATGAAGTGTCCACATGAGACAGTTGTCGTTAAATGGCAGATATCCACACGGACACAAGGACTGCGACCATACCAGTAAATAGTTGTTTATGATGACATTTATTTGTACAGTAGAACCTCTCTATTAGGATCATCGTTAGGACCCGTGTTAGGTAGTCTCAACAGTGGGGTGGTCTCTATACAGAGGTTCATTTTGGTAGCTCTATGAAGGGTTGGGACTGTGAAAAGTAGTCTTATGATAGAGGTGGTCTCTATGTGGAGGTGGTCTTCATTGGAAGTTCTACTATACCTCCTCATCCTCCCGTACGTCCGTCCTCGCGGCCTCGAGCGCCTTGAGGCGGTCCCGCTGGCACGGCTCGACCATGGTGCGGATCATGTTACACAGGTTCATCTCGGGCAGGTTGAGCAGGCCGCCCTTCACTGCAACACGAGCAGCACTTTGTGAGGGGGCTGCCATTTGTCATGGTGCAGGTGAGGTATGGAAATATTTGAAAGGTGTGTGTGTGTGTGTTGGCGGCGGGGGGGGGGGGCTGAAAACTCAGCTTGATTTTTTTTTTGTGGAGACGTGCCTTGATAATCTGAGGTGTACTTGAAAATTTGTAATTTTATAGGGTTGGGATTGTGTGTGTGTCGGGTGGGGTGAGGGGAGGGGGGCTGGAATTTTCAGACAATTTTAGAAGATGTCTGAAAATCTCTCATTATTTCATACCTCCTTTGTAGCCCAAGAAGGTAAACGCAGTAAGACCACGTGCGTAAGAAATTCCTCTGTTGAAAACAGTCCATGACCAGGGGGGTAGCCAGACTTTTTAAAAAGGTACGCACAAATTGCACCGTGAGGAACAAGGGAGCGTTCACAATTGACGTCAACCACATTTTGGCACTTTCTGACCCCCCCCCCATCGTCAACTTTTGTCAACTTCATGAGACCCCCCACCCCCGCGTCAACTTTCGTCAACTTCAAGACCTCCCTCCCCCCCTCCCACACACCTTTTTTTCTTTCTCACCACTTTTTGCCTTCTTCCACAGCTCAACAGCCTTCTTCTGGATGTTTTTTTTGTGGTTTTGTGGATATACTTTTTAATCGCTGATATAATGTTTGATTTTTTTGTCCATTATTATACGTATTATTACACCAAATCATTAAAAAGCACATGGTGTTTGAAATAGGTCAGCAAATCACATAAGAAACAGTTGGTTCTTCATTACTTGAGAAATGTTTTGCTACTTTGTTTTGAATGGAAATTTATATATGTGATTCATTATGGGCCACAAAGTTCTTTCATATCTGTGGTTACTAAGATGACCAAACTGGCTTAAATCACCGATTCAAGCTATATTGCTTTTGATTTATATGATATCACAATGTTCTAATTCTATTCTTCTACAAATGTTGCCAGTGTACTGGTCAAGTATAAATTTAGTCCTAAATTGGTAATGGACCGTGGCAATCGAGGCCTAGAATTGGCATTTGTGTGTGTGTGTGTGTGTGTGTGTGTGTGTGTGTGTGTGTGTGTGTGTGTGTGTGTGTGTGTGTGTGTGTGTGTGTGTGTGTGTGTGTGTGTGTGTGTGTGTGTGTGTGTGTGTGTGTGTGTGTGTGTGTGTGTGTGTGTGTGTGTGTGTGTGTGTGTGTGTGTGTGTGTGTGTGTGTGTGTGTGTGTGTGTGTGTGTGTGTGTGTGTGTGTGTGTGTGTGTGTGTGTGTGTGTGTGTGTGTGTGTGTGTGTGTGTGTGTGTGTGTGTGTGTGTGTGTGTGTGTGTGTGTGTGTGTGTGTGTGTGTGTGTGTGTAATTGTTGGCTTTATCTTTAATGAATCAGTAACAATTACATCTGTACCATGATTTGTCGTTGTGGGAAATCTGTGTTTTGAAGAAATGCATGTGTTCAACCTATATAATAATCTAAACAACAGATAGTTGACTGTATCTCACTATATCATACCATGGTCATTATGAGGTTGCACGTCCCCTGCTCTGTCGTCATAGTCCTCTGCCTCCTCCTCTTCCTCCTCTTCTTCTTTCTCCTGGATAGCAATGTCTTTCTTCGGCAGTGGTGTGTGATTTTCTTTTACTTTTTGCTAATAAGTATGAAGGCAGGAGGAGCAGGTTTTTGAAGAACAGTTTGGTAATGCAATACACATTGGAAATTCACCGAACCGAACATTGTTAAATCTATTTATTAAATAAAAACAACTTACATGTTTTGAATGTTTAACTAGTCCACCAGCATGCTTCTAGAAAACATAATATAGATGAAGTTACATTAAAACCGGTGCTTGTTACACTAAAGCATTGTATCAACATAGCATGAAGTACCATTGAATATGCACGCATAAGTCTGTCAAACAAAGTCAATACTTACCTTGTCTGCAGGGCCGGACCAAGCCATCTCTAGAATTGAAATAAGCAACAATAGCATTCCCATCGCCAGAAGCAAGGAAGAGCACTTCTTGTACACCCGAAACATAATGGACGCTCCTTCGCCACTCATCTATTATTCGTTTGTTTGGTTGGTTGATTGGTTGGTTAGTGTGTGTGTTGGATGGTTGGTTTGTGTGTCTGTAGTTTGATTCTTTGGATGTTTGTTTGTTTGGTTGCTTGCTTGGCTGGTCGCTGCCGCTGCTACTTTTGCTGTTCCTGATATATCTGTCTAGTGTTTTTGTTACTGCTGCTGCTGCTGCTGCTGCTGCTACTGCTGCTATTGCTGCTGCTGCTATTGCTGTTGTTGCATAAAACAATATTCAACAATATTCAATATCCCTGTATCGCATTCTTTTGATTAAAATGTATCCACTTTCTCAGCATAGTTTAGGTCTATTGTATATTCATCTTTTATTCTTCATATATTTAATAACGCGTCTACTCTTCTACTGCGAATAAAGTTGTACTGGCAATTTGACAGTATCCTCCACTGACTCAGTATCTCATCTTCCAAAAGAAACTCTTATCATGAGATCTACCAGACTGCAGTAGACTCGGTAAAGATAACGTCTATCAGGAGCCTTCTTTATCTTATCACATGAGTCTTATACATAAAAGAACAAACTTTTAGCCGTACAATTAACGAATTTTAAAGAATAATTTATTGAATAAAAGTAAAGTGTTCGATGACATTTTTATATGTGCATCTAACACCAACCAACCACAGCCAATCAACCATGCAAGCCACCATACAAGCCAGCCAGCCAGCCTACCAAATAATCACATACGCAAAACATACAAAATTTCTGCAATTTCTAGAATTTCTAGCATCTGTTTAAATGTAACAAACATGTAGTCATGCCAAGTATCTGTTGGTTAAATGAAATGGCTGCTATGTGTAATATCGTTTATTTTTTCCCAGCATTTTTGCCGAAATGTTGTGAATATACTTTAATTTATTTCTCTGGTCAGATTTCTTTCATTAATCATAGAAGCGAATACGAAAACTGCTGTGGGATTTTCTTCATTTTTGTAGAAGATAGTTTTTATCGGTTATTATTTTATGTATATCAGTATTGGTACTATATTTAGTTTAAACATGTATGAGTTTATACAAATTGTGTACGGTATGCATATTGAAAAAAAATGCTTTGCATCAATTAAGATGATTCCAGTTGGGAAATTTACGAATGCCTACCATTAAAGATTTGGTCAAATCTCTGCCACAGATGTGGCAAAGACATGATGTTACCCGTATTGTGTATGTAATCTTTGATGTAAAAATCTAGAGTACATATTTTGTCATTACATGTTTTACTATATTGTAAATTCTGTGGAGATGTAGACTCTCTATTAACCCCCCCCATTTCACATGGCCGATCCTAGCTCCAGATCCTCCAGAACACGCCCGATATATCATTTCGGGGTGGATCGGCGGAAATGCATTACTATTTATTACGTAACGGTCTTAAGACGAAGCATGCCAAAGTCAACGAGCCGTACAAGCCGTCAGAGACATTACAGGTGGCCGAGACAGACGAAGCATGATGACCAGGACGTCATGATCGGCTGGTGGTGATTGACGTGGATTATATAAACATATCCCAGCTAAACTATAAATAGAAGTGCAGTAACAAACATCACCATGTGTACAGCATTTTCCTATAGCCTAACATGTGTTAGACATATTGTTTAATACTGTCTCTATTTGTTTCTGCAAGTTACTATTTATGGTAAAGCTGGAATAGAACCCTGCAGCAAGATTAAGTGCAACGGCTACCATTGTTGTTTATTCGTTGCCTAATAATCTTGAATACGTGTTTGAGTATAATCCTTCAGAGACACAAACAACAATAAAAAAAACAACATTTGCAACATTTTTTATATTGCTTCATTGCATATTCTGTAGACTATTTCAAAAGACAAGCTTTTGGAACTAGCACAACATGAAACGGGGAACATCTTTATGAAAATTGTCAGCAAACACATTGTTAGCATAGAGACCTAACGATCAACAAGTTAGTTTTCCAGACGAAGCAGAAAATCAAAACGCTGAAACACATCAACAGCTCAATAATCTAAAACACAGGCCACAGGCCAAAAAAAAGTCAAATCACCTCTCCCAGAGAAGTGATAACACTTTTGGGCCCGAAACTGGCAGAAGTGCATCATTTTTTTCCAAGTAGACAACACCAATATTGGATCATCGTGCTGTTGAAAAGGATGCTTCCGTTCTATGTTTCTATAGCTTCCAATTGTAACGGTAGTGGCGGCACTTACGGTTTCATCCGTCATCATACATCTTCCCAATGCAGCAGACGAGGCCACAGTTCAGCAAAAGAGACCTAAGGATGCTGCAAATAGTAAAAGAACGCCCCCAGACAGCCCCGAAAAACATGGCGATGGTGTGGTTTGGAGCACTCAAGCCGAAATATGAAAAAATCGGTCCAGAAGCCGCCAAAAACGTCCCAGTCCCTGCCGAACCAGTCAAATCACTCCACATTTGAGGCCAGATCACGCACAATCCACCCCGAAATGACAAATCGGGCGTCTTCGGGAAGATCTGAGCTAGGATCGGCCATGTGAAATGGGGGCCTTATGTGTAATTGTGCCTTCCAGGAGGTTCTGTTATTCTGCAGTCTATTATTAGACTCATCTTCCAGATTATTATTTTGTTAGTATTCTGAACTACTGTACGTTGTTAAAACATAAAAAACAAAAAACAAAACAAAAACAAAACAACAGACAGACAGCAGACAAACAAACAAATAAACAAACAAACTAACTAACAAACATGATAAATTCCAATTACTCAGATTAATGCACTGAAAAAAGTTAGTAATTTGTCTTGGAATGCCCGACGTGGACTGGGTATATTACTGTTTATGTATTACTTCTTTGTTACGTTTTCTTTTCAACAATAGGGTGAATACAGCTGTGGATTTCTCAATTCTTTGCCTAAGTGGAGGCGTAATATTTCCGGGGGGGGGGTGTCTTGGCCAGCAGTTTCTAAGTTTCCTTTGATTAAATTCTCTTTACTGTTTGCTATTAAGGGGCAACTGTTTATCATGGACCACGGAGGACATGTAAACACGATGAAGGGGTTTGATGTGTGTGTGTATGTGTGTGTGCGTGCGTGCGTGCGTGTGTGTGTGAAAATATATGGTGTAAATTGAAAGGGCGGCGCAGAAATTTTAATTATGGGCCTAGAAGTCCCCACCCCCCCCTCATAATTTAGACCCCCTGATCCATAATAGTAGTATGTGCGCATGTGCCCGTATACAAGTTCCTTCCCCATATTGTCAAATCCAGATGCCGCCCGCCCCGGCCGCCCCCTGCCCCGCGCCCGCCACGGCCGCGTCAGGGTCGCGACCTGTCGCGCGCTCCCGCCAATGGGTCGTGATTGGCGCGTAATTGCGACATTTACCGCCAATTCCGCTAATTGTCGCCTGCTCTAAACGGATTAGGCCGGATTTGAGTTGGCGGCGGCGGCGCCGTCGTTCCGTCAGCCTCGGACCGAGTGGACGTTACGTCGTCTGTTAACATTCTGCAAAAACTATGCTGCTTTATGTAGAATGAGTTGTCTGATTTGGATCATGTTAAAATTTCTCGTGCTTAAATTTGCACAAATGTTCTGGCTGCCGACTTTTTAAAATAGGTATAAATCTATATATGGATACGTTAATTTTGGTGCTTTGTTCGGCGAACTTCTCTTTAACCTGACTAGCTGCACACCATCTGACTACTTTACAGAAGATCGTCATGGTACAGAGTAGTATTGCAAGTTTGTATTTCTCATCATCGAAACTCGAAATGGTGCTGTTTGGTGTTAATGGGTGATTCTATACCAAACATTATAGACGACGTCAACCATTAGGGATTCATTTGGCTATATGAATACGTCAAAACCGTCACATGTGTTCAAATAGTAATCTGCCAATGCACCTGATAGTAAGGGACTAAGACCACATCGCTACTTGGGGTGGGGGTGGGGGGGTGTACAGTGGAACCTTCAATTAGGATCACCTCTGCAAAGAGAACACCTCTATAATGTGACGATGTTGTATGGTCCCAATATAAACCCTTCATAAACACACCATTGCAAACCTACATAAAGAGACCGCCTCTCTATTAGGACCACTTGAGCAGTCAATCAGAATGGTAGTGGGTATTGCTAGAACAGTGTCGTTGCTTTCATGATGAGGCATATGTTTGTTGGGTAAAAGGATGTGGGTGCCATATATTGGACGGGTGGCATCGGGGCGGGGGGGGGGGGGTCGGCATTGTTATTACAGCGGTAGGTGAATGCACACATATTTAATTGTGCTACTATGACTCGAGTAGGGACAAAGATCGCAATTTGCAACAAAATATCACGACTCGCAATATAGACCACATTTTGAATCACAGTCTTGGGCCCACCAAACCTTAATCGGGCACTGTGCGAACGTTTGCTAAAAGAAAAGGGCCCGTAGAAATTCTGATTTTCCGACTTTACTATACTTTTTGCGTACACTCCTATTTGTATGTGTCTCTCTTCTGATACACGTTTTGCTGTAAATTTGAATACACGCCTGGCGCCCTTGATCGCGACTGAGGGCCAAACGAGATTAATGGCTGGCGGAAGTGTGAAGTGTCGGCTGATTGCGCCCAATTGGCGGGAACAAGCCACTTACCCGCCTCCGCGTGGGTCCGGGGTGGTCACCTCATTGTGAGCAGCAAACCGCAACGTTGCAGACGACGTTTGCAAAACATGGACCGCGTGTTTAGACCTCTGCCTTATTGTGTGTGTGTGGGGGGGGGGTGATGACGTGAAGTAGCAGTGTAGTAGGGGCTGCTGCCCACACACCCTAGACCTGCCACTCAACACCACGACTGAGAAAGGTCATATGATTAGTTAAGTGCAATTCCCAATGTACAATATGCTCATCTATCTGATTCCGCTCACCGAAACTCAGCTCCAGCATAAAGAAAACCAACCTGACTTCTTATAGCTCACCAGTCCCAGGTATAATAACATTTAGCATGATTTGTAAAATTGATAAAACGCAGGTAATTATTATGCACTTGTGTCATAAGAAATGGGCGCATAATGGAAGATTGCGACGTATTACGTCCAAAAGTGGCGGCCAAGCATTAGACGTAACTACACGGCTCGATCCAGAGTAGCCTCTGCAGAACCACGACCAAGAGCAACGACTACGATCCGTGTCAAAACTGAAAATAACCAGAAAAACGAAGAGCCTGTACACCAGTTTTGATTGAGAGAGTAGACATCACCTTCGGTGCACGTGTGTTATCCTCCATAACAGAGCTGGGCATTTCGGGCAGTTGTACCGTAGCAGACAAGTCAGATTTGTCCGCCGTAATGGCGCCAATTACGATCATCTGGCGCCATTATCCGAGTCGTCTGCTAAAAGCCCCTCATTCCCGCGCTTTTCTGCCGCCATTTCCACTCTTATCCCAGTCATTTCGACCATTTTCCTAATTCGATAAATTACTCGGCCCAGGAGTGGAGTGAAAGCATCGTCGTCGCATAATTCGTTGCATTAAGCGTCCGATGCTGCCAAATGTGCGTTCTAAGTGGCCGCCATTGGGTCTTTACGACATTCAGTCCGCATTACGACATTCCACTAAGGCTGGTGCAAGAGGCGGCAGTGATAAATTCAATCTTCTGCAACTAGCGCTGATTGCTCGCCGGGCTAAGTGAATTTACACTGCATGATACTAGCTACCTGTTGGTTCGGTTTGGTGGCTCGTATGGGACCGGGGCTGGTTCGACATCGTTGCACTTATCTGCCTAGAGTTTTTAAAACACTTTGGATTTTTGCTACTACTGCGGTTGTTGTTGTTGCTGCTGCTGCTGCTGCCGCCGCCGCCGCCGCCGCCGCGTTTGCCGCCGCTACTGCTGCTGCAGCTGATACTGCCAAAGAAATATGCTAGCTCGTCCGATATATGGGGGAATGTACGGAAAGAACGCTTAGCCACATTTCTAATATTAAGGCTAAAGTGGCTGACGAAAAAAAAGTATCGTATAGCACATGGTAAACCTCCCCCACCCCTCCACCACTCAACAACAAAAACTGACCCTCCCATCTAGATAATTAGTCGTGATCAAGACAGCATCAATCACGTCCTCCAATTACACACAGGTGATGACTGCGGCTGACGCCATTTGCCGCAAAAATCGTCTGCTAAATTGGCGCTAATAGATGCGCGAAATTGGTGCGCGGGGGGTCGTTTTCACCCCGGGGGACGCCGCACGCTGGACCCGCTATTGTCTACAGACCGGCGGTAACATTAGACTAATCACATGGCTGCTCGCCAGGGAGTTCTGCATAATGAGTAACAAGTGTCATTATTTTGCTTATAACTGTGGCAATGTATTGAATGGTATGGACTCGTTTTGTAGTCGTCCGTTGGGTGTAGTTTTATGTCTGGTTTTGCTTGCTTGCAATAGAACATTAATTGTCAGTCAGTTTAAGATGTTTTGTGCTCGCTGCCGAATAGCAACAACAGTGTCAGTGAGACTGATAAAGGGAATAATTTATCAAATCACATCATTGTTCCATGTTATTAACACAAGGCTGGTATTAAATTTCTTGTCCAGTAGAAAATAAATTACGGGTCATTTGCATGTTGTTTTATATCCATATACAGAATATATGAAAGTACTAACTGTAGGAACCAGTGGACATATTCAGGAGGGGAAGGCGTGTCTACATAAAACAGAGGTCCGTAAAGGAGGGGTTCACTCCATATATAAAACATACGGGAAAATGGGAAACCAGAGAAATGATGCATGAGTGTCATCAAAGGGGAGGTTTCCACATGGACAGGTTGCACTGTTGGTGTTTTACTTTTGAAATTCTGCATCTCCTCTAAATGATACTCATAATGGTGAAATAATCACAAAGCTTCAAAGCACAGCCCTTCATGTTAGCTAATAAAAAAAAGTGTTGCATGTCAAAACATTTACCCAGTCGTCGACGCCTCGTCAAAGAGAAGAAATCAAAAGCAGCTAGTGCCACTGTCAGGCAACAATGGCAGCTGATGAACTAATACAATTAACATGTACAAAACACCAATTTTCATTTTAATCACCGCATTGAGCCACCGATTAACGTCCATGTGTCACTTCCGGGATCCCTGCGCGGTGAGATGACAAGATAGCGCGTGTTGCGCATCACCTTGGATACTGCGCCGATACGTGGACGCCATCTTGGAAACTCCCGGTCTTTCCCAGCAGGGATTCCGCGACAGAGAGGATTCCCACCTGCCAACTCTTTAATAACATAATGTGAAGATGGTCGTGATAAGGAGTAATCAATTATGAGCAATGAAGTGGCATTGTTTCTTTCTTTTCTCCCCTTAAGTGACAGGCGTATTAGTGGGTGATTACATTTAAGTCATTTGATGATGATGTGTGACATTGTGAGATTCTGATCTGGTCTAAACCTAGCATTTCATCATGAGACTCTGTGATCTTTAATCGTAGCAATAGGGATGGCTGTCCGTGGATTGCTCTTAATCCTATTCCAAGCTTCAATATGTTTTGTGGGTTATTTTATTAAGGGTAAAAAGTGACAAGTGTCAGATAAATCCATTATGTGTACCTAGAATGAAGTGTATATATCTTTTGGATCCTGAAGTTGGCAATCAATGTGTTTGTACTTTGTTCTCCAATTATATTTTCTGATAGGCAAATCCCGAGGGGACTCAGCGCCCTTCCCCACCTCCACCCTTTTAAAACCAAAATACGATATCTCATTTTCATGTTGATTTTTTGCCATGTGCGCCATCAATCGCGTATACAAAACCGCTCCGAGGACTCGAGGGAGCTCATCCCCCCCCCTTCTTTTCCAAAAACCTGGATCCGCCAGTGTTCCTCCTTGATCTTACTAGACTCGTCCTCTTCTATCCAAGCAACTACATGTATGATCCCTTATATGACATGTCGCAGGGCACAAGTGTGCACACTACAGAGCATCCCGAGCGGGTAGCTTGAACTTACTGCTTTGATTTTTGCATAATTCTGTCATTGGTACATGGCAGCTTCCATTTTCCGCTATCATAATAATATAATATTGATGTACAAGAGTACGAAAGTACTTAGCCAATAAATTTTAGAAAACTTTATTCAAATTCATCCTACTTTTGACAAACCTTTCAACAGCACTTACGACATACATGTAGAAACAACAATAATGAGAGGACCTGCTGCCGTTCAAATACTGAGTTTAGCTTGTGGGTTGTTTATGAAAAACTCATGTTTCCTCTTTTCTTTAAACACATGTGGTTTTTTACAAATATTTAATTTTGTTACAATTATCAGTGTATGAATAATTATTGAGAAGAGACACGCCTATATAGTCCAGCAGCTAGCAGTAACACTATATCAACTATCATTCTGCCCAACAAACCAACTCCACCCAATTATGTGTTAGAATTACAACAACACTTATCTGGGAATTAATTCCATACCATTATTACCTGCTATTAGGCATAAATACGTGTCTATTAATGCTTTATTCTAAGGCAATTCATCCTATTACAGTGTAAAATATTCCTCTGAGTAGAACACTGTAATCACATTTTCTTTGAATGCATTAATGGTCCTAATTGTTTCTTTTCTCCTGATAAAATGTCTCTTATTTAATGAATTTGATTCAATTTGTATTAGTCTTTATATCTCCGATGGCTAATTGTAATATCGTTATTAGTGTGATTTGACAATAATTCTTAAGATTTGCTACGAATTATGCGGTTTGAATTAATGTAGTAATTTGCTATATTTTATTGCAGCAATATGATATATGAGTAATTATGGTGAGCTATGGTGAGCTGTCGATGAGTGGCAGAACAGCGGCAGTTGACAACAATGACACCCCGGTCTAGTGTGCCATTTCTCAATACCCCAGTCAAAATCCATAAAGCTGATGATGATGCACCAGCCAATTTGCATATTTGCATTTGAAAAAGATTTTCTGCATTCAATTCATCAAAAATATCATAATTGGGGATTTCCCAGGTCAGAAACGTTTTCATGTTTTGAAGAAAAAAAGCTTTTATTTGATAGTAAAAAGAACAAAGTAATGTGACTACCGCTGGTCGCCCTATCCTTTGGTTACGTGACAATACCTGACTGAAAACACCAATGTGAGTGTGTGGTCAGTTCCTGCTGTGGATCAAACTTGAGCCATTTCTCTTTTATGGGATGAATAACTTACAGTAGAACCTCTATTAGGACCACGCGAGGACTGGCTGGCCTCTCTGATCTCTCACACACACACACACACACACACACACACACACACACACACACACACACACACACACACACACACACACACACACACACACACACACACACACACACACACACACACACACACACACACACACACACACACACACACACACACACACACACATACATACACACACACACGCACACACAAACGGTGATGGTCTCTATAGATGGAGAGATGGGAGCACGAAACATGCATGGTCTAAGTGCAGAGGTGATATCTTTATAGCGTTGGTCTTTATAGAGGTTCGGCTACAAGTATGGTTTAGTTGTCAATATGGACGGCTATGACTGTACGGTCACGTCACCCAGGTGTAGTCGGCTAACACACAGAAATGGAACACCGTGCACTGGGTTATGTGAGCTCCCGAGGCTGAACACAGCCGTGTTTCCGCACTGTAGTCATCATCCCTCGTCGTAAGTATATCAGACGGCCTCATGCCATGCTAATATCTACCCCCTCTTGTTTTCATCTTGGACAAGCTACTCTTGAATAATGAGATACAGTAGAACCTCCTATGACCATCCTTGTTAAGATGACCTGTACCTTATTAACGTGTTGGTGCTATGGAGCAGCGTGCAACTCCTTTAGAGGTGGGTTTGCTCAACACCCACCACCAGACCCTTGTGGGTGTTGTCCGACAGCCTGTTAGTTAACCACGTCTTTGCATTGGTTGCCACACCACACACGCTTTTAAAGTTTCGGGTGTAATTGGGTTTAAACTTTTTATCAAAGTAGTTTGCCATATGCGTCCGTGTGTGTGATTAAAATGCCGGTCCTGCAGTATCGGGCTAACTTATTGTATCAAAGTAGTTGTTTGATATATGAGTGTGTGTGTGTGTGTGTGTGTGTGTGTGTGTGTGTGTGCGTGCGTGCGTGCGTGCGTGCGTGCGTGCGTGCGTGCAATTGTAAGGTTTTATATATTTGGAATAAAATAAATTTAGATTCATTTTTAAAAAATGTTAAGCCGTCTCTGTGATCATAGCCTTTTTTCTCCCTGTCCTCAGAGCCTTCATGAAGAGACTATTGTGAACCTCTGTAAAGAAACCACCTCTTCATCGAGACCACTTTAAATCACTTCCCGGATGACGTTAATACAGAGGTTTTACTGTACTGCAAATATTAAACAGAGTAATCCGCATGATCCCGCTTAGCCCATGTCGGTACAATGTTGATCAGGATGAGTATGTCTCGTGCTGCTATATATGATGAAGTGAAAACCCAAGTCAGACATTTGTAAGTACACTTGTAGTGCAGAGACGATTCACGATCATAGTAAAAAAAATGCATAGGCAGATCCAGGGTGGTCGCGCATGCCCATTTTCCCATCAACACATTTCATTGGTGTGTTTTTGTTGGTGGTGGTGGCGTTTGTTTGTTTGTTTGTGTGTGTGTTTTGTTTTTGTTGTCGTTTTTTTTGCATATCAAATATCGATCCTTGCGATCGCTTAGGTGCCCCCCACCCCCGCCCAACAAACACACGTGCCACACACACGTGCCACACACACACGTGCCACACACACACGTGCCACACACACACGTGCCACACACACACGTGACACACACACACACACACACAACACACACACACACACACACACACACACACACACACACACACACACACTTTCTTCTTTAAAAAAACTTGTTCTTTTTAGTACCCGACATTCATCTCATACAGTTTTATACAATTCCAAAACGGCTAAATATGACAGCTATGCACTTCTATGTGTACAATGAATTGCTGACTATATTCGTATACACGTACCAGGTTCATGTACCAGGTTCAGAAGTTTAAGTCTTCTTTTGTCAAATCCCTTTAAGTACACATCTATATAAGGCTGAGCCCTCCCTGACTCCTCACACAAATCCATTCCTCCTCCCCAATCCGCCTGCAATCCCCACCCCCTGCCGTGAGTAAGAATCACAGCACTCAGCACCAGTAATTGGCGTAATAGGCGGCAAATTGAGTTGTGCTGAGTAGGCGTGAGCGGAGACGCCGCCGCCGCCGCTGGGGATTAGAGGGGGTCAGTGTTAGACACACAGGTGACTGTTGCCTGTTGTGTTCTTGAACCAACGGACAAAGGCTGTTGAAAAGATGAGGCTGTAATTGTGTGTGCACTGTTATACTGAAGCACATCTATGACCAATGTCTTTGTGAACTGGGATGATAGTTTATGCTTGTCTGCACGAGGTGTGCTTAGGACTAATGCGATGTACATGTACATACATGTAGATTCCACCAGCTATGTGACTTTAGATATAGAGTAATTGGAATGCCGAAAGGGCGTAAAATTATAGAAATAATTACTGTAATTAAGTAGAGATGGATTGACACTTATAGACACAAGCAATTGAGACAATCATAGCTTTAAACAACTGAGGCAGGCAGGCAGGCAGGCAGGCAGGCAGGCAGGCAGGCAGGCAGGCAGGCAGGCAGGCAGGCAGGCAGGCAGGCAGGCAGGCAGGCAGGCAGGCAGGCAGGCAGGCAGGCAACCAAACAGACGGGCATACATGCAAGCAACCAGGCATGGAGGCAGTCACCAAGATATCCACTCTGACCCCCACCCCCTCCACCCCGCCCCGCCTGACAATAGCCCCGCGCTGACACCCGCAATCAGCGTAATCACATTAATCTCTCCGCCGCCGCCGCCGCCGCCGCCGCAATGAGCGCCGGCTCAGCTCACTGCAGCCTGAGTGAGAGAGCGCCGCGCGGGGACGCGGGCTTTATTGGGCTATGTAGTAACTAAAGACGTAAGTCCACTTCTTAGTATATGCTATATGCAGGCGTGGATGTAAGAGGGTAGGGTTTAAACGGGGAACTGGGGGGCGGGGGGCATGTTACCTCTCTTAATCTACCTACGTCTTCGACAGGTGTAAGTGCTGAAGTAGGAAGATAAATTGCGTAATTTTTATTGGCACCGTTCATGGTTCATATGTTATCTACACGTATATGCTTATAATTTCATTGGGGGATTTGGGGAGGGGAGCGCTTCCCACCGAAATACCATAGTTTGTTTTGTTTTGTGTTTGTTTGTTTGTTTGTTTGTTTGTTTGTTTGTTTGTTGTTGTTGTTGTTGTTGTTGTTGTTGTTGTTGTTGTTGTTGTTGTTGTTGTTGTTGTTGTTGTTGTTGTTGTTGTTGTTGTTGTTGTTGTTGTTGTTGTTGTTGTTGTTGTTGTTGTTGTTGTTTTCAAACCATGATATCTCCTTCTGAAAACCTGGATATGTCCGTGGAGCTCATAATTCTCATCCCGATATCTTCAACTGCTTCCTATATATCAGCCATTTTGCTACAGCGTACGCACGAAACTGTTAAATTGAGGTGCAAAATACATAATAGACGGTGTATTCAAATACTATAGATAAAGATAAACGAGAATATGTCCACTTTTACAGGCATATACGATGTGCTTCATTACAAAGGCATAATGAATTTTGAAAATCTATTGTGTACTTTGAACAGCCAAAATTCTTACTTCTCAATGATTATCCGTAAACTTCTTTGTTGTAATACTTTGTAAACATTTAGCAAACAAGTAAATTTATTGGTGACGCAACGGCCCCTATTGAAAAAAGAAACCCCGCGGAGGCCCGCGGAGCTCTGCATTTTACTGCCCAACAATTCGCAACTTAATAATTGTCGTTTTCAAACTTGTTTACTTAGCCCATTGTCTGCTAGTGATAACCCCGGTAATTTATTTATCTGCGGCGCCAAGTTAAATGTTACCCTGCGTAATGGTTGGCGTTATATAAGGTCAGTTGGTCAAGTATATTAACGGTTGATATCCCAGGCTGACGTCTAACGACCTTCTGAAACAAAGGCATTGGAAAAGCTGGTACAAATATGCACTAAAACAGTACATTGTGACGTAACCTACCAAGTGACGACACTTCAAAATCTTCAGATGTGTAACACCCTTTCATGGAAGAACAGGATTTTTAAGTAATGTTAACACTATTATAGGATATATATGTATAGTTTGACCAATGCCCTACAAGCGACCACTAAAATCACACCATACAATACAATAGCACAAACCTCTTGCAATATACGTTGAAAATGGCTGAAGCAGCACAGGATACTTTGGATATGGATAGATCGAATCAAGCCAGAGGAGTTGACCAGCCGATTTATTATTATCATTGTTTCCAGTGCTCAGTGGTATATCGGTTCATGTTTGAAGACACTTGTCCCCAGTGCAACGAGCCGCTACAACGCTTCATGGGGCGTCATGGGGTTGAAAACTACATCCGCCATCTGATGCTAATTCGCCGTCAGTCGGTCCAACCACCAGCAGCATCCAGGGACCCGTTGGATAACCTATCAACGACGCGGGTAAAAGCAGAGGACATTAGGGACAGGGCTCAGTGCAGTATATGCATAGAGGATTTGAAGCTGGACGAAGTAGTGAAAAAACTACCCTGTAACCATCTGTTTCATCCCGTTTGTGTCGGCACGTGGCTGAAAGAGGATAGAACGTGCCCGCTGTGCAGGAACCCGGTGTGTGTGAACGCGCCATCGCCAGGTCAAGCAGACGACAGTGCATCACCAAGTTCTCAGACTTTGTCCAGTTAATTGAATTAAATGCTCACCACCAATGGTTGTGCAATGTTTAATGCTGGTGTGTGCGTGCGTGCGTGTGTGTGTGTGTGTGCTGGAATAAAAACATCTTGGTAGAAATACATGCATGCTGTTTGGTGTGTTTGGACGGTTCTTATGGTATACTAGTAAATATAAATGATTATTTTAGATTTATTTCCATTGGTTATTGTGCTCTAGAATTGGATAACATGTATCGCTACTGACCACATTCATTCCGTAGATTCTATAGATAGTTTCAATATTTGTATCATCATGCGCATATGCAATACACAATATGCCCATATGATACGTTTGAAACAGCCTGTAGTCGTTTGTGCGTTATGATAAAATCTATATGGTTTAAGGTTGGTATTTCAGAGAAACCCCATACCTAGCCCCAATTGCACGCATGAGCGGTTCTTTTCAAGCTTCATGCCTGGCAGGTGTGATATGCGGCCATGGCTAGTTGTCAGCTGGGCTACTTTTAATGTTGCATTCTTATATAAACAGTGTTGGAATTGTTTAAAAAATATGACCAATACAAATCGGGTTCGTTGTGTAACATGAATTATTTTATCAGGATTCATTGCTGTGGCGCATCAGGCTCACCATGATACGCCTCAAAGACCTCGTCTGATAAAATAATTCATGTTACAAACTCACCGGTTTTGTCAACTGATGTGTGTGTGTGTGTGTGTGTGTGTGTGTGTGTGTGTGTGTGTGTGTGTGTGTGTGTGTGTGTGTGTTTGGCTACTGTCATGTATAGTCTAACTACTCTTGATCAAAATGTCTTCAACGTCAATTGACGAGCAGCATAACGGTTTTCGTTACACGCAAAGACCGCAATTTTGGTTACACGTATAGGTCGGTTTTGCACGTTGATAAACGTGCTCGACAGAATATACTTAAAGAGGACCGTTATAGTCGAAACAGTATACAATAACTCTAAGAAGAAATGGCTTAATGTTAAATAGCGACACTGAAGTCTATACGATAAAGCATGTTCAAAACTGCATGTGATACTTGAAAACTCAAAAAAAGAGTTGAAAATGATACTGGGATGCTTCGTTTGACTGGACACAATTATACATAAATGTGATATTGTATGGACATGAGTAGTTCCTAGAGGTGGAAATGAAAATCTAAACATTGCTGGTGCTAGGAGAATAATTTTGTGTGATGTGTTTTATTGTGCAGATATGTTACCAGTAATGTTGCTTGTTTTATCATATATGGGACTGAAAATCATGCAAACACGATAGCCCTAATTGATGAATGATAATTATTTGTATGTTCAGAACCTCATATCATTGTGTGTTTATGAAATTTTTTTTCCGTGTAATAGTGTACGATGTAGTGTGTGGTGTTGGTTTGGTATGTTTAATTTTCTGCCACCTGCATGTGTATTTATATATTTCAAATAAAATGTGAACAATCTATTTAAAAAGCTACTTGTGTTATTCAAGATTTTCATAATCAGTGATAATGGATACATATTGTTATTCTTCCCTACATGCCGCTACTTTAATTACGTTGTAATTGGCTGTTTTAGCCTGTATACAGTAAAACCTACAGAATGCGCGAGGCTTGGGTTTAAAAAAGAAACATTTTATGACTATCATTCACAAAATGCATTATGTTAGTACATGTATTACTTACGTAATTCTATCTAATGTGGTCAAGGTTAAATTCTCACCTACAATGCATTTCCTGATTCCTATGATAACTTTGGAACATGTGCTTGAAAACTGCCATGTTTACAGTGTTAATACTTCATAATAACCAGCCATGATAAATAATAACTAAAACCTTGATCACAGCTTTTTACTCACAAATGCAAATGCGTATAACACCGGGTGGCTGAATTCATCAGAAATCAAAATTACAATAAGCAGCTTAAAGACACAGCAACACACTGTGTGGTGTAATCTAAATCACCGTAAACGCACCCCATTGACAGCATCAAGACGCACTGAGTGATCATCAACATCCACTTGACTGAGTCGTGAGTCGAGCAGCCGACGTTTAGCGAGGGCGGATCACCCGCCGACAAAGGGGGCGGAGAAACATCCCGGCCGAAATTGGCGAGAAACGGTCGTAGGAGATGAGGGGACGGACGACATTGTGCTGGGGCATCTGTAGGTGAGCGAAAAACGAGCGCATTACTTAAAGACACGTGCTCACTTGATTGTGATTTATTGCTGGAGTGTGTCTGAGTTGGAAAGGCAGGGCACTGGAGCTTTAAATTGTGTTTACTCAGCGATTGCATGAATGATAACAGTAACTATGGTTTTGGGACTTTGAAGTGCGAGGTTAGAGGGATATTTAATTGGCTGTGTTGATATTTAAATTTGATATATAGAAATATCTGGATTTGTAGTTAATAGTGTCATTGGAGATGTTATATATTAATGAATAGACCAACTGTAAGATTAGTAACTTTCTGGAAATTACCACATTTTGTCGCCAGGATTTAAGTGGCATCGCAATTATAAAATCATCTGGATCAAGTGAGGATCCTCAGTTGTCAAGTGACACCCAGTGCCATCGAACAGGACTACAAATAAAAGTAAGTCAATGTGCAGTGCGTGCGTGTGTGTGAGTGCGTAACTGAGTGAGTGCATTAC
This sequence comes from Streblospio benedicti, assembly GCA_019095985.1. NCBI lineage: Eukaryota > Metazoa > Annelida > Polychaeta > Spionida > Spionidae > Streblospio > Streblospio benedicti. The sequence continues at coordinate 15,777,320 of CM032661.1, read as the reverse complement.
TGGCCTATGGAGAACTTCAAACACAGGGTTGAAATATCAGTAGTGAATTTGCAGTATTAAAAATACATTCATAAATAGCTGTCCGGTCATAGAATATATCAACAATTTTTACACATTGAATAAAAGAGAAAAAGAAAAATCTTTCCCTATTCATATGTCTATAGCATGAATGTGATCCCCGTATAGTTTGTACTGGACATGATGCATGTTTTTCTTTTGTTTTTCATGCATAGAAATGCATAAAGAGGGAGATTAATAGTTGTATGAGCCAAAAGGTGAAGTGGACTATTTCAAATCTGAATAGACAAATCATTTAAATGTGTTACTGGAACCACGCTCCGTATTTCGCAGTATTTTCATTCGCATTTCACCCTCTACTCATATTAGATCATTTTGTATCCAACGCGCTCTCAAAACCTTTACATGGGTGTTTTGACACAACTAAACTCCATCAACAACAGTGCACACGGCAAAATCAAAATCACCACTTGTTACATGATACCCAATGGTCACTCACCTGTGCTTCCACTTCTCATCCAAAGTGTCAGCTGGCAATGTGAGTCTTCTTGATAATAGTACTGTTGTGGACATCTGTCTTATGTGGACATTTCACTTCTCCATTTGCTCATTTCTCCTATTATATAGTGAACCTCATGTTTAAGAACACTTTGCCATGTTTGCACATGCCCCCATGGTGTCCTTAATCCTTATACGACAGGTTTTACTGTACTGTAAAACTGTCAGAAGATGTGTTGCGCATCCCAAGGTCCAGGTAAGATATCCATGCGATCTATATGACAAAATGGACCAATGACTGGGTGCACCCAGTTTTTTTATAATGGTGAACGTTCTTCATACATTGTATTTTTTGTGATTTTCTTGCTGTTTGATTATGTTATTATTTCTTTCTGTCTTAATTGTTTTTCACGCTATAGTCAAATAGAACTTATAGGGTTGAACCTATATAGAACCTATAGGGTTATAAAACCTGTCTTCAGCTGCATTGTATGTCTATCAACATGCTTGCTCGAATGATATGTAAGTTTTTGAGAGAAGTTGGACATTTTTTCTTTCTTTTTGCGGTGTTTCAGGCGATTCTGCGACACTTTCGCAAAGATTTTTTTTTAGTTTGTTTTCTGCTCTCATACTCCAAACTCCACACACAATAAAAGATTTTCACATCTCTCACCCACGCTATTGATAGTGTGCTATGTGTAATCATAATGACATGTGAAGGTGTCGATTATAGAGTTAATTATGAGAAGTTTGTTTACTGAAAAGACGAACGTCACATTGTAGTTTACTAGCGGCTTGTTGCTAGGTACAATAACGATAACATATTTCATACAAATTGCGCACAAATTGCATACTTCCAATAGTAGGTCTGCTTGCCATTCCAGCGTAACGTTTTAATGAATTGGTCACCTTCATTGTTATGTGTAGTGTACGTGCTCGGAGGTCAGCGCTCTGATCACACCCTGCATATATCTGTGACCTTGTGAAATGTGAACTTTGAACCTTAAACAGCAGAGCATTGAATTCTTGGGTAAGTGCATAAGGAATTGTGTACATTTTGTCACGCTCCGCAAAGGTGGAACATCGTTCTCGTTTTTCTTGACTCTCCCCAAAAGTGGAAATATCAGATGTGTGACATATTCGAAGAATATCTACACTTTGTTTCGCTATAATTATTCAAATATTTCTTATGTATGCCATAATGTAATATTTATTATATATGAATTGAGAAATATGAATAATGCTATTGAATTGTGGACTCTCTTGTAAATCTTTTAATTCCACAATTGAATTGTAAATAGTAGAATTCTGACATGAAGAGTTTTAAAGCACGTACGCTATAAAATCTTAGATCCATAAAAAAAAGTTAAATATACCCCCCCCCCCCCCCACACACACACACTCACACTTCCAATGTTCCACTTTTGTAGAGCCTGCCAAAATGCACATCATCCTTGATATAGTGGTTGTGGTGGTGTGTGGTGTGTTGGGAGTGTATAAGGAAATGGGATGTGGGAAAGAGAAAGCGAGGAATATGTGAATAAGTAAAGACAAAAGTGAGGGATGTGGGATATGAGAATGGAAAGAAAACACGTATATGAGATTTTTCATGAGCCCTTAAAATACTTTACAGCAGAAACTATATTAAGAGGCCCGAGTGACCAGCCTCAAGTGGTCTCAATCAAGAGGATATCTTAATGGAGTTTCATGTAGATATGGTGTCTTTATGAAGGTTTGGGACTGCAAGAAATTGTCATATTATAGCGGTGGTCTCAACAGAGATAGGCCTTTATTTTTAGGTTTTGCTGTATCAAAACACTTTGTAATTGTAATCATTACGAGGAAATCATACTTGACTCAAACGCTATATAATGTTAGAAAGTACGTGTAAATTTATTTTTGTAGTTCTACTACCGCTCTAATGCCTTAAACATTCGCAGATTAGCCGATGACCCGAAAACCACTGACAGTACATGTATGAATTGAATTCCATCCGTCGGAAATTCAGAGAACAGGCAATAATATTATTGTTATGCAATTTAAAGGAGCGTGTCAAATATGCACGCTAGTTTACCCCGTTTGTTATTCACGGTCGCCGGAAAGCCAAGAATTAGATATGTATTCTATTAGAAAAACTTGTTGAAAATAATCTTATTTCCTTGTCATCAATTGTTGTGATTTCTAGCATTGTTCCTGTTCTTCCTGGGTGTCCTATTCCTCTGAATGCTCCGGGGTCCGATTTAGTCACAGTGGACTATAATGCGTGGTATGCTGCCCTTAAAATATCTAATCGTGCATCCTTATTTACTGCACAGAAGTATGAATGGTAAATTGATGCGCGTAAACATGAAGGAGGGTGGATTATTTTTGTGGTAGGCAGACGTGGGAAGCACATCTGCACATAACGTAAACTTGACATGGTAAAGTGTATAGGACGTTATGAATTGGCCTCAATGCAGGGAGCGTTGTGATGAGGTTACTGTGCAACAATTTTCTCCGTTGTCGGTTGAAATTGTAATGCTGAACACGGATCTAAACATTGGGGGTTCTAAAAATAAACAAAAAATGCAATAAAATTATTTGTTTTTTTCCCTTCAAAACCAAGTTCTTCAATTTTCAGATAAATCAAAGTTGTTGTTTTTTAAAATTTGCCGACGAAGAAGAGGGGGTCTTTGGTTTTGAGGTGTGGCTGTGGGGCTACCGTACCTCGTTTGGTGGGTGTGCCCTACCCCAGCTGTGATAGAGGTGTAAATTTCTTTTAATCATAATTGACAAAAGGGAAATTTGTCAATATTATATTGTCTTGGTCCACTTGAAGATCCGTCATGTAAATTCAATCTCTAATTTGATCAATCATCTCTCTATTATTAAAATGTAATAATTCATAAACAATTGCAGTTGTCAGCTTTTCTACCAAAGTGCATTATTACATGTACATAGCCTGGTATATAGTATGCGCCAATTAGATTGTAAGTTTCCCTTGTGACGACTGGCGTTTCAAGGCATGCATCAAAAAGGTTTCTTTCACATTTGCGTACGTGCCATTTTCAACTTTCACCTGTCCGCAAATAAGAACTAAATCCGTACGCCCTCCCTCGACACCACACGACAATCTTATCACTAACGTTACTCACCGTCACTCTCAGCTGATGGAATTTTCCACTCCAATCTACAAATCACCAATGAAATCACTTAATTGTTTCAATGGGAAGCCACTAAAATCACCTAATTGTTCAAACGTAACTTAAGTAATTTCTTCAAAAGACCACACATTAACTCCTAATCGTCTCAAGCGACCAATTTCGTCATTATCACTTTGTTTATCGCGAGAATCACGTGGTTTTGTATTTTCAGACGACAATAGTCAGAACTCTTTAATACTATAATTCTAATGTGTTTTACACATTTTTAGACATTCTGATGGCAATCCCAACGTCTGGGTGGAAATAAGCCATGCCACTTGTTAAGGACTCTCAGCTTGATTCTATCTTCTGTGGCTTCTTCTTCTCCTTGGTTTGGGCTCGCACTTTAAAAAGGGTTTGGAAGGTTTGCAATTGGATGCCTTTGTTTGAGAGAGACGTATATAATGTTATGCTTTCTTTTGCATGGACACACAAATTAACGTGTATTTAGGTAGATATTCAATCACGTAATTATCTATAATGAGTACAACAGGCTTTTGATGTGTTTGAGAGATACACAATGTTTTTATATCTGAATACAATAATATGCTGTTGCTTGGTGTATGCTACAAATTAACACGAATGTAGGCACATAAGCACTGCAAAACACGTATGACTGCATTTTATAATCGTATTCACTTCCATTGTGACACTACAACACAACTATTTGCTTGCCAAGGTCTGTGTTTGATGAGAATTGCAGGTATTTGCGTTTCTTTCTTTTTTGTAAGTTATTTAACCTCATGAAATGAACGCTTATAAGTGTGTCGATAGTACGATGGACTTCCGACGTACCGATTTCAGGAAAATGATATAGCGTGTGGATTGTTATCTAAATGCATAGATCTTTTCAACGTGGAAATATATGTCCCCATTGAAAGTCATATGTCATTACAATTTTGATGAGGAAAAAACACGTAATAAATACACCATTGATCTGTACGTTTGGCAATCAACGTTCAACTGTTAAAGCTCCATAATACAAAGGCAAACAAATATCGAGTATAAAAATATCATATCAAATGACCAAGTCTGAGAACGAAGCATTCACCAGCCACCTCAGGAATCTGTCACATCATGTGACCTACATATCAACATAACTTTTCAGCAAAGTCAGAGAATTCGCTACCACGGACAAACATAGAAAACAATCAACTGTATTTCCTCTTATATGGTTCTGCTATGTGGCTGACTCAATGTGCAATGATGATAAGATGATTATTTTTAGATTTTTGACATTGTTGGTTACGTTCTTTGTCAGAATTCGTTTGGTTGACATGATCCGCCCCGACCGGTTTAACGCCAGACAGTTTGATTGCTTCTTATCCCCCAAGGGAACTTTTGGCTAAAACTGGCCAAATGTGCCGCCATAAACGTTCAGAATCTCGTACAAGACACACGAATGGATAGACTGGGCATACTGTATTACGGATATTTGTAATCAAATTCAAGTGATTAAGTGATTTTAGTACGAAAATGCGTGGATATGTGATGGAATGTAGGTCGACAAAATGGCGGCGACTCTGGCGAAAAATGGACAGGCTGAAATGGCTCGAACTGGTGTCGATTTTAAAAGGTAGTATGTTATTCAGCATTATATTTATCTCTATGATTGGGTCTGCACAGTTTTTTTTCTCTGCTTATTTTAGTGTAGTTTTAAAGACTAGATTAGATATTCGACCGTTGACGTGCTATTTATTTGAAATCAACTGGCATAGTGTTGAAACTACAGGTCACCACAGTAGAAATATTGTGCTTCATACCAATCTACTTAGAAAATAGAAAATACAACTCTCAGATGGTAAGAATATGATACACTATTTGAGGTTGCAGATTTTGTCATGAAATCCAACAAATTCAAAATATACGTCTACTTTAGCTGCTCGTTCATAATACATGTAAATTATTATATTATGACAGCATGATTTAAATCATAGCTTTTCTTTATATCTTACAGTTAGTTTTTATGTACAGAAGTTGGCTACGAAAACCTTGTTTGCCATATAGAGTATTCTCCTTATGAACTCCATGCATGAAAACTGCAACAGGAAATTGTTAATTCATTAAAATTAATATAATGGAATTTACATTGGGTACTTTCTGCAAAATAATCAATTGCAATCTGGTAATAATTAACATAGTTATTTCATTTTTACAGCTGCGTACCATTTGAACTTTACAAACATACACCCACAACTAAATGAAATTATTGCTGTTTTTGTGTGCGTTTATTTTTCGTTTACAGGACTTAGTTTTAAGACAATAATAATAACAATAATGAAAGGAACACTAAATATATTTTAAAGTGTCTTTATTTAAGATATTTGTTAATTGCATTCAATGCTAATATAATGATATATTGATCATAAATTTTAATCATGAATTTTCAAACTTCTCTCTCACGTCCTTTTTAGCAATTATTTGTATTTATATCATTGATCATATATTAGATTATATAATGATACTGAAGACATCTGAGTTTTTCATGTTAAATTTTCAGAACTGTAATGTTGATAATCTAATGGTCGATTCATAACAAATACTTATACTTTGAAAACAGTCACCCACATGATAACAAAACTATTAAAGAGGCGTCAGTGGGTATCAATTTGAATTGCATATTTTTCAACCATTATATACATGAGTATTGATATAAAAAAATAACTTCAATTTGTTGGAGATGAAAACAGTACATGTCCGTACAATTTTCGTTGAATAAAACAAATTATATCATGTAACAAAACAGAAATTTCCCGTTATATTAGCGAACTAGATACTGAATCTAATACTGCTTTCATTGGCATATGTTTAACACCTTAAAATACGCGACCAACCAATCAGCGTTGAGCTTGCAGCTTAGCGGAGCAATCAGATCGTCTGGCCTTTTGTGCTCTTCCGCCACGCGAATTACCCTTTAACAATGCGGACTATTGTCATCAAATAGTGCCCACTTTTGGCACGGGGGCAGCACTGTATAAGACTATTTTGTGGCCCATTCTTTCATACAAAGCATGAATGTTGTATTTTGATTTACATATTGTTTGTTACATTGATTACTTTACATATCATGGGCGAGCTTTTCAACGTGATACATTTCGTACTAAATATATATTGTTCGTGCTTTATAGAACTGTAACTTCACATTTTCATGAGTACGTGTATTACATTATCTTTCTTGCTAAAAGCTTGTTTCAACGAGTACATATTTATGTACAACCCATTTTCGTGGTTGCCTCTGTAAGGAAGAGGCTTTAATATAAGTACTTTGAAAATAAGAATCGCTAAGTATCATTGTGCAATTATATGGGCACTGGTTCCACAACTTATGCAACGATAATACACAACAAAATAACAAAATACTTCTTATCTTAATATTAGGGGCGAGAGTGGGTGGGTATGGGGTGTTCTCTCAAGATTAGGACAGTTGCCCCAACATTGAGACCTTTATTTGCAATATTACGTTACATGTGATCTTTTTAACTGCACGCGTTCTTGGTATAAATGTATGGACGTTTCAATTATTGCTGCACTATTAAAAATTCTAGACCATAGTTTGTTTTCATCAAGTAACCGTCTATTGTTTTTTGCGCCTGCGATCACAACTCTTTGAAAAATTATGGTTGGTATTATCAGGAAGGGTACATTTAATATTTATGCATATTTTCAATCGACACTGACACTACTAGTAAGCAGACAAAAAATACATAACAGAAAGTGCTATTTGGCACTGGTTCCACAAGTTACGCAGCAATATTCATACAAAGCATTTGCCAGAGAAGTCTAGACTGGAGTTTTTTTAAATGCAAGATTTGCTCACAAGCAAAAAGCAGGTGGAAGAAATAAGAGCCGAGCACACAATTATTTACCAATTTGTGGCACAGTAAGCGGATTGCACATCGTTGGTCACAATTACCGACGACTTAGTAAGTTTTACTGCAATATTCCGCCGCTTATGAGCAAACACGGCACGCAGAGACGTTAAGCGCGAGAGAAATTTATGACATTCTAAGAAGCTTGCTTCTTTTCTGCATGGAAAGACATCATATTTGAAGAATGAGACAGGTTGTAGAAAAAAATATGCAGGATATAGATCTTAAGAGGTAGAACTTATATCAGAACTGAACGTACCTTTTATGTAAAGAATCAGAGAGATTGGGGGAAAACTATAAAGGGAGGGACTATATGTAAAAGAAGTTAAATCTACGTTGACTGAATACAATATTTCTATCAGCAAAGATTTTTTTTTTTTTTTTTTTTTTTTTTTTTTTTGGGCTTGTTGATAAATATAAATTTAGATTGAACAATTACAGTGCTCTCATATGACAACATGTCCAGTAGCACCAAGCAATTGTTTTGCTAATAATTATGATCCCTCTACCACATTACTCATAGGGACCTCTCAGTAAGCTGTAAAATTGCAGTTACAAATGTACTCAGTAATAATATCTAACATCCCTTCATCGCGGCACATAATTGCAAAAATTACAGCTCTTAAATGGTCACCTTGCACCTTATATAATCACATTGCAACTTGAAATAATTAGCGACAATTTGTAAATTAACAAGGTAATAACACAGAAAATAAGACTCTAATCATGGCGAAAACAGATGCTTAAGCGGTGGGCAAAATTTGTGGGCGACAGGTAATGAAATAATAACAGTCCCCCGGTAATATTGCTTAACTACCGCTCTTCTTTTGAAACCGTACTCCTTAAGCAATTACTGTCTTTGCTTCCCCTGTGTCTCTGCCGGGACGTATAGACTTGTACATTAGAAGCATACGATACTTCCCGCTGCTAAAGTAACGTTTTGCCGCCATTTTGTATGTTTTGTCGTCCGCTAATGCAGTAATTCACTGTAATAGGCGTGCAAAGTGCACATTCGACGAGTGAAACGCGACGATAATGGCAAAAATGGCGCCCGTTTTCGATAATTGTATCCACGGGAGTAATAGCCAAAGTGTATGATTGCTGGAAATGAGTTTGCTGGTTCCATTATCATATGCTCAGGTGGTTTGCTTTACAAAGTAGCGAAAAAGACATCGGATGAAAAAGAGAGAAGAAAATAAGCAATGCGATGACAATCGCAAAATACCGTGCTAAAAACATATCATATAATACCATTGCATTAACTTTATAAATATGCCATTACAAAACAAAATGTGCTTCTATATATCATATTTGTTGTCATATCATTATCAGAAATGTTTTCAATTGGTATATAATTTATACACTAAAACCATCGTTCAGGGAATTCCAACTGCCTTTTTGCACCAATGTGGCTCCTAATGTAAGAGTAAAGAAAATCAACATCCGTAAACAACATCTTACTCGTTAGTATAATCACTATGTAATAGCCACTCACACATGACTATAAGTGAGCAAAACTCGTCATTTTCATCTCTGTGGTCATGCTCACGTACAAAATCCAAGCAGTTCCATATAATAAGCCCTGTGAGACAGAGAATAGACGCACGTTAATTAAGCCGGAAGTCGTCTATGCGCGTCAAGATGCGCAGTGATTGTACTTCCTGCTGTGCGTGCAGACGGTTAATTTGTTGGCGCACGCTCTTTGCAATCTAGTCTCTAATTATGGTAGAACGTATCTATTAGGGCCATCATGGGGACTAGAACTCAAGTGGTATCAATAGAGAAATGGTCTGTTTATAGAGATACCGGTTGTAGAGAGGCGGGGATCAATTTATGATGGCTTGATACCGTGTGGAATGGTCTTCTTAAGAGGTGGTCTCACAATAAAAGGTCATAATACCTAGAGGTTTTTCTGTATAACCATGTTAATGTGGTTCCAGAGCTCCTTTACAGATGCCAATAACTGTAATTAATTGAAATTTAAGATTTTAGATAAACTAAATATCTTTTAATGTTCTGTTAATCAGGTATGCAGTATATGGAATCATTGTTTGTATATATTTGTCTACTGCTTGAAAAATCCAAAAGTTAAAAAGTACATAAATATATTAATTTTAATTTTAATTTTAATTTTAATTTCGAAGCAATAGCTTCCTGATCACAAGTAACAACTATAAAAAATATATAGTTGTTACTTGTGATCAGGAAGCTATTGCTTAGAAATTTAAATTAAAATTAAAATTAATATATTTATGTACTTTTTAACTTTTGGATTTTTCAAGCAGTAGACAAATATATACAAACAACAAATATTTTTTTGTTTATGAGCTATTTTTTTTTTTTCGTTATTATTATCACTAATTTAGGTTGGATTTCATTCAATGGACTTTGAAATAGACTCTTAACGTGAAGAAACTTGATCAATTTTATGCTTGAAAATGTTTAATAAATGTGATACTTTATAAATAGCAATATGAAATGTAGTTAAAAATGTGATCTATTTTCATTGTAGTTAATTCAAATAAAGGCAACTGAATGCCTGTAGGTTTTCGACAAAAGTAGCAATAAAATGAGTGAAACTATCAATAAAACACAAACATAACCATTGTCGTATCTAACAACTGGTCTATTATAGTGTTCCCACCAGAACTATGAACAATGATTTCAATATATACGTATAAATGCTCGGTAGGAAATAATAAAACGATAGTGAACCTTTTTGAAAGGTATCCTTTCTAATAGGACTACTTTTTAAGCATTCAGAAGCATTGTTACAGGCACATTAAACAGTGTTTCTCCAGAGTCCATATACAGCCATTTAAGATAGTATTTTCCTAATAGATGTTACAATGTACTGTAATCATCTATCAAATCCGGAGGTTTAAAATCAACTATCTAATGTGTTACCAAAAACAACAAAGCCATTTCCTTCCACACTCTAAAAAGTCCTCCCCTCGGAAAGTACCAATTACTGCAATGTCGCATCATTACTACAAAACACCTTGTTTTTCCTCGCTTTTTTTCGATAAAACGCAAATTGAATAGGGAGCGTGCACGCCCACCAATCAAATGGCGACAAATTGCTAATTTATTCACTTTGGCCCAAACGAGATTAAGCGGCTTTTATGGCGCTGATGAAGTGCATTTGCACTTGTAATTAATCGCGTAATTGTGTTGTGTTGGTGGCGGATGTGACGCAAAAGTCACGTACTCACAAGCTGCGATAGAAGACCGTGTAGGGCGAGGCTGATTCGCATATGATGTTTACTCTTCCAGGGGCGTCACTTGCTTGGATGGGCTGGGTGTGGATTTTGGGTACGACCAATTTTTGGCTAAAACAGTTCATATTTTAGCTTGCAACGCCTAGAAAACATCCCACAGCAGTGAAATTATCATAGAACCCGCAACCGACATTTTATATGCTCGTGACGCTTCTGTTTTCTGTCTTTCTTCATACAGCTGAATACATGTACTGTGTTATTTCTCTTTTGTATAGCGATCAAGCTTTAGTATAGCTTAATTACTTGCTTCATCAATGTATTTAACGAGAGGTAACTAGTAGCGTTCGGAAACGGTTATTGTTGGTGGAAATGTTGGCAATACATTGCGGGCATAACTTACTACCTGGTCTGTTTCCATTTACATTTTGTTGTACGGGCGATACAACTTAAGCAGTCTATTCTAAGACAACCTCACTGGTTCTGTAGCTTCAGCAATCACACTTGGTAAAAGATTTGTGCTTTGGCTGCACAACTTTAGTATTGTGCTGGCGTACAGTTGTAAGTTAAAACCTGGTTGTACCACTTCAGCAACAATACACCCGTTTACTCGGAATCTTAACTTTCTTACTACATCTACCATACACAACTGGATGACAATCTGAACCATCAAAATTGCCAATTGAAAATGGAAATTGGTATTGATGCATACATCCACTCCTAAATTGAAAATATGTAAACCTCAAAAAGCCCATGGGCGTTTAGATGGTTCTGTATGGTATCGGTCGTGATTTAGGAGATTGGTCTGCTTTGATTGGCGACAAGTTGATAACACGAGAAGACGGCCTGTCACTGTCATTCTGGGAGGGGAAATTATATTAGTGTGAATTAAGTGGCTTTATGGTAATGCAGTTATGGGTGTTCATGATTAGTTGCTTGATGCATTCATGTCTTGGTGTCAACCTAAGTGACTTTTAGACCATAATGAATTCATTAGTATTGTCAGCTAGGGAAGATGGTGTGGAATCGTGATTCACATTTGATTTGCGGGTATGTTGTGCGTATTTCTTGTTATCGAGTCATAAAATAACACATTTGAGCATAAGAATGTATATGATACCCACAAACAAATGAGCATTTGTTGAATGATTGGCTTATTGAAACCAACTACATTTTCATTCCTTATAGCGTCGAACAAAAGGCACAAGGAAAATAGAATAAAAGGTTCCAAAGGCATACGACATCCATTCATGTCATGTCCACCACCGTGCCTCCAAATAATCCTTTCAACAGCGACTCATTCATATGTATAACATTATCAGAGGACAACAGATGCGTAAAAACACACTGTTTCGCCAGCAATTTAGCCCTTCCAGAGGCCTTTGTGGCTTCTTCACACTCAGCAAACAACCCACTCCAATTGGCCCCCTGACATTCCGTGTCTGACTTATGGAAATACGCGCATAAGTGAGTAATTCGGCGCCAAATCAAATTGCAACCGGATAACCGCCTCATCACCACCGTATTCTCTCGCCACGCGATATAGTGCGTGACTAATCACCGGCGAATTAATCCCTAAATGGGGTGATCAGGGGACACGACGTAGTCCCGTGATGTGCTTAAGACGCCACAGAGAGATGTCACGGCTGTCTTAAGTGGACATCTGAAAACACCTGATTAGAGGTCACACAATGCAAAGAGGACGTTGTGCGTCTGCTCGTGGCTTTTCTTGATTGTATTGAGTTTGCTTTGCTTTTAAAGGGCGTGTGTAAATACGGTTGGACTTTTTGCATGCGTAACACACTTCCAGTGTCTGTGATGATCTTTTGATACATTGCAACTCAATTTTTGATGTTATTCTTTTAATCAGCAATCGTTTCTTCTCTGTGAGAAACGAACTAAACAATAGTTCTACTAGCTTACACAACGTTCCCGTATAACGCACACGCAATTCCTACGTGAGCTATACGCAACTGTCGCGTAATTTTACGTGCGTGACGTCGTCTTCGTTGCCATTTCACTTGGTTATCTAGCGCTGATTGGGGCCGTGTGAATACGTTATCGCGATTTCTCATCTAATTCCTCGAGAAGAGGCGAGAAACAAGATGGCCATGACAGGTGTCCCGAGGAAACGAATTTATTCCCCACTAGTTTTTGGTATAATAATAGATAATACATATTTGCCTGCGGAATGGCCCACTCAACTGGATGCCAACGTAAGGTCGCTTTATTTATAATCACATACATACTAAATTCTCACTGTATTCTCACTACATATCATCCTGCAATTTATAATTTGGAGGTCGTTAACTAAATTTTTATCACTTCGAATTGGAACGACGTCTGGAAAACGCAAATTTTACTCTGAAAACTAAATGGTTGGATTTGCGAGCAAAGATTTCCCCCCTCTCCTGAATAATTTCTTCATGCAAACTACCAAACATTAAGCTTTTCTTTAGAGAAGTCTAATCCAACATAAAATGTTACCAAAGCATTACTTTTCCCCCGAGTTATAAAGTGTTTCGTCTCTTACACAACTGATTATACGCCATAGTCGTAATTGTCTTCGGTATTAATAAAAAGAACAGTGTTTTAAAAGAATGAAAGTGTAAAACTCTTGCTGTCTTCCTGACCAAACTAGCATGTAAGGCTAGATTATAATATCACGTTTAACAAAACTATAATGACGGGTTTAAGACCAAACATATGGTCACTGGCTGATTTGACATGAAAAGTAGCTTCTAGTGCAAATGTAACTTCGTTCGTCACCGCCAGAGGTCTCCACCCAACAGAGCAGTCACGTTCTTTCCATGAATGGTGTTTATATCTAACAGCACACATGTGGTTAGTAACACATGTATATTTTGAATGCAGCCAGTAGTTTACTGCCCTTGTGTGTATTGCGGTAAGAAATAATAGTTATATCACAATACAGTTGATTTTTTGGTTGTTTTTGAATCATTAAAAATATTTTCGTTTCTTCTACTCCACATCGGGTTCCAGTACTGGGCTGGCGTTGGTGGTATGTACATTGGAAAACTATTGCGAATTATGCATATAATTATTTTTTCTCCGCATATTTAATGTATTGTTAAGATTGAAATTACTTGTGAGTTTCAGTTTTGCCATTTTCAAAACTATTCTTCATCGCAGAACATATATTTTACCCCAAATTGTTGATGATAACTAAATAAACGAATGTGCTGCTTAGTTTAACAATAAAACATGAAAAACAACATTTTCAGCTTATGCTAATTTTACCCAACCTCATCTCCAGTTAGCTATAACCTGACAATAACTATTTAATGCTGTAAAAATGACATTGTTAGCCCCTAAGACCCTCCTGTCACTAAAGCAAACATCCAACCTCTCCAGACCTCTCACGCAATACTTGTGATCACTTTAAAATACTAACGTTCATGTGAAATGGCGTGCTAGTCGCCCGTCACTGACTAATTGGACGGTAAAGCAGCTAATTGTCACAGCAATTTTAAGCCAGTCATATGTCAACGTTTCACTAAGTGCACACTTGCTTCTTCGTGAGTGGTGGATTGGGGTTTAGTATGGCTTTGGACCGTGGGCCCTAACCCTTTTTGAAAATCGCTGAAAGCAATTTTAGGACATTTAATGTTGAATGAAGAGGGTTACTTATTTTAACGAGTATTGTTGATTGGCAGTTATATATGTGTGTTTTATTGTTGCTAGATTATTATTGATCCGTATCATCTGAAGGAATAGATTAATCAGTTTAATTTATGTTGAAGAATGGTCGTTGGTAACAATGGGCCCTTTGATCTGTGTCTGTTCAGGCAATGAGTTCTTGATCTGTTCATGATTTTTTTGTTCCCATTTTTAAAGCCTGGAGACTTTTATTCAACGAATTTAGGTTTCCTTATTGTTAAGCATAAACCTTGAATTAAATTGTAATTTCTATTTGAGCAAGGAATTTATACAGATAAAATAGTAACATTTTTGTATCTTCCAGCTTAATATTGAACAAAAAATATCCATGTTGATCATGCAACAAAGCTTCTCCATAACCAATGTCAAACTATCCAATCTGACTCACATTAAAAAGCGAATCAAAACTCTTTACCCATCCACAGAGGTCAATCCGAAACTTAACCGTGAAACGAGAAACCCTTCATTAAACATAATGATGATTTTATCATGGAAATATATCCCTAATATCCATCTGCGTGAGTGATTATAGGTTGAATTATTGACAATCTGAAGATCAATCTCTCAATCTGTGCTTCACTGCCATTAGTTTTCAACAAAAGGACAAAATATTATAGGCTCGCCATTTTTTATCTTCCCGCCATCTTTATTTTCAAATTCCCGGCACGGAGATTTTACAAAATTTCCTCGAAATTAAGTGTTAATTAATTTAGTGCTATCCTTCCTCGAAATTAAGTACGAATTGATTTAGTACAATCATGTTAATTTTCTTCATTCATCATATGAATTATGAATGCGAATTAATTTAGAAATCTCCCGTTAATTTTCTTCAATTATCGAATAAATATTTAGGTGAACGGAATTACATTTAATCAAATCTTCCACTTAGAATATTTGACATATACTTGATTGTAATTATTCTGCAACTCCAAGTAAACTCCAGATTGTTTTTGCGTAGTATTTACAATGCAAAAATTAGTTTGCGCAATGTGATACGTAAAAGACAATAGGACATTTTCAAACTAGAACTTTGATGACATTTATAACTATTGTATGTGAACACATCGTGACAAGTCTTTCATTACCGATCATTCGATTATCAAAAATCGATCCAATCGAATTCTCATTTGATGTTGTAGTAAAATCGAATCTAACTAGTTCAATTGGAGCTTAGGGAAGACTCATTATTGAATCAATACGCGAATTACAATTGATTTTGGTAGGTCAGGTCAGATCCAGCAACATTCTCTTGTTGTTGTTACCAATATACACCTCAAGAATTATTCAATAATAATGTTGAATGATCAAAAATAGTATTTGGTCATTGTGGTCTAACCATGTCGGGCACAGAATGCTATGATTACATATCAACTTAACTATCCATGATGATGTGCCACACATAAACAGTAAACATTGCAACTATCTTGTAATTCATAAATTGACATAATCGTTAACTTCTAAGACTGTGAAATGTAAAGAACGCAAATGACATCATGACACTTGAAGGCAATTCCGTAAAATTATCACCTACTTCTGCCTTACGACAATGCACAATTATCATATTGTTACTCTATTGAAAGTAACATTGTTATCCACGTCAAAGTGAAATGACTCAACGTAATTATCAAGTTAAATACTACCAACAATGCTTGAATACATCATAATATCAGTGGTGAAAATTACATAATCATTAGCTAAATCATACATTATTGATAAACGCCCATTTACTTACACAAAACAAGTAGCTGAAGTTCAATCCGATCGTCTGAAAGCGGCGTTTTAACAGTAACGTCTCCCCATAATTGCTGTTCACACCCACTTAAAACAAATTGGTCATAATGACCTCTAATGACTCGCGTGCGCCACCTAAGCACTGTCCCATTATTACGGCCAGGCGACTTTTGTGACACCCTAACTCCCCACACGCGACTGCTCATTTTTCTCAAGGATGCTTTAACAAAGCAGGTGGCCGGTGCTGTTGGAATTTGAAGAGTGAAGGGTCTCAGTTTTAGTATCTATATGATTATTGCGGGTGTTATTTTTTTTAGACTTAGTGATTACAAGTGGCAAGAGTCTTTTGTATTATTAAAGTATATGCGATTGCTCTTATATTTTTTCTCGTGTGTGTCATGATATTGACAGTGATGTGTACTATGAAAAACAGTGATTAAAGTTGATTGTAAGAAATGTTATGCACATATAGACGTGCACTTGGATCGTGCACATATAGACGTGCACTTAGATCTACGTCTACCGCATAAATACTCGGACTCGTATTAGGCCTAATTGTCCATATAACAAATCGAATCCACTCTCAAAATATGTATCTCCATCCACATCTGCAGGAGCTACTTTGCATCTCGCGCCTGTCGCTAAGCATAATGACCCCCTGGCGGGGTTGGCGAACGAACAAGGGGTTAATTAGACCCTAAGCGATACCATCTCAACCCCCAAAGTCGATACCAGTCGACAATGGGCCCTCCAAACGCACAATTAAGTCGTCTGCTTTCTGGCAAAATTGGATCAACTTGCTCAAGCCGCCAATCGCATTGATCGGTGCCGCCATCTGGTGACTCAAACGAGAACTAAACCACCGGGCGAGCTGTTGCTAAACGATAACGCTTCATTTCTTCATATCGATTTCTGAGTGAGCACTCCAATCTATGTCCAGATACATGCAAACAAAATTAGCAGAACTAGCCCCAGCGAGTGTTGCTTGTGTACTGTTGCCACAAATGGTTGATAACCTCTGCCCACTGTGAAGTAATGTATTGAAGTAAGTGTCTAACGTCTCAGTCTACTGTTTATGTTTATCAAAATGTACCTGAATACATTTTAAACATATACGTTTTGAGTAATTCTAATAGTAACATAGTAATACATTTTCGGGTTATATAACTGCCGAAAACGCCAAAACATAAAAATTGATTTAAGAGAGACCAATGCAATCCCTCGTAGACATACACAATACATCATATACATCTCAAGATCGTGTTATTACAAAATTAAAAGGTTAATTGTTCTATAATGACATATGATAGACCCATCCAGTCGTCTGATACTTTAAACGGAGAAGTGACATCGAATGGATCTTGATATTAATGAAAATAGACAGTTAAAACGTATTGTACAACTAACAATAGAACCATTAATATTCTTGCTTTGTATATACAAACTATTGAAGTCTTTATTGTGGGCATTTGTTGTTCGTACAATCACTTAAACGATATAAATGTAGTTATACATGTAGATGTATTTTCTAACTAGGGGCCGTATATGTCCTTGTTTGGAAAATGGGTGATTAGTAAAATATGAGAGTGGTTAATGTTCCTGTAGCAGTCGTGTAGATGACATGGAAGTGTTAAATGTCTGATGAAGTGCTGAACATACAAAATTTCACGGGCAGAAAATAACAATTTTACCGCAAATAACAATTTACACTTTTGTTTCATTGGATACATGATCAAGTAGAGTGAAGAAAACTCCCATACGGATATTTACGTGTATAGAGTATTTTGAGTAAGTAATATTAGTTGCTAGAAACTTCTAAACTCGCTTGTATTGTTGTAAAAGTGACTTGCCTAACACATAATGGCAAAAGTTGGCAATACCATTAATAGCAACTTATCAACACGGAAATTTTACTTTGACCATTTTAATATGGGAATGTTTTGGATGTTTTTTCTTCTTTTTCTAGCAGCTCTAAATTCCTATTTTGATCAGTTTCGCCGCACTGAGTACTTTTATTTCTGAGTATATTGGCACTGTTATTCAAATCCTACAGCCATCCTATAAAGCACTATTTTCATGATTAATGCATTACATATTATTTCCTGTATTTATAGGGATTCATTAGTATTACCCAATACGTGCCCAGAATCCCTACCCCGCGAGAAATAACACCATCACCTGCTTATTTACTTATAGGAAATATAGAGAGATAAGCTGTCAAAGAGTGAAATCTCATTTGTGTAATGTTCTCAGAGATTTAATGCCAGTCTAATGCCTCTTTAGAACTAAGTAAAATGTTAAGCAGTGCTTCACTCTGGGCAGAAATAGTCCGGCAGAGAAAAATCGTCTGCCAGTGACGGTGCCCGCGCAGGTTTCAGTGCCAAAAGTGACCAATCGGAGGCGAGAATGGAGTGATAAAGAGATGTAATTAACGTGGTCACACGTAAATAGTGACCACTGCTAATCACCGGTTTTAGATAGTGACCGAACACGCCTGATTTGACACAAGGGAATAAAATGTGTTTGGGTGAAAGTTATTGGCTGTTTTAAGGTGCTGGCCATCGCGTGGTCAAGGAATACTGGTGCTAATATATAGTTTACAACTTGCAAATACATATACAATATTTTAACATATTATTTGAGCACTTTTTCAATCTTTGTGTTCCTATAACTTGTGAAAGACGTATATAAGTATACACATAGATGTTTTAGCGCGTTTAAATGCACATACAGGATAGTTTCAGCGGTATCAGGAGTTTCTTGGTGGGTTGATATAGTTTATGTAGATCAAAATATAAAGGATAGTTCATAAATAAGAAGCTTGAGGTAGCGTGTAGAATTTTATTTTTTGAAATTCAATAGTATATATCAAAATATTTAGCGGGCGCTCAACCATTCAAATTTGTACAGATAGAATTTTCATGTACAAAATACACACAGTATTAATATGAAACTGACCCAAAGTAAATCTTAACGTCTGTAATAATCTTTCAGGGATTTTAACAGTGAATAAGAAATAAATACATGTCAAAGTTTACAAAATCAGTATAAATTACACGAAATTTGCAGAGAAATATTCATCGATCAACAGTATTCTCATGCTTTTGAAATGGCAAGTCTTTAGGTATAAATGTCTGATGTTTGTCGTTTTCATTACAATGTTTGCTTATAGAGTATTGTTGACAAAATTTCACCCCCTTTTAAAGTGGACAATTTAAAAGCATCATTGAAGAAGATTTCCAAACAAACGGTGTACCTTGAAGGAGCCAATACTACGTGTTGCACATCAAATATTGCGTGAATTCAAGAACACATTTCAACTTTTAAAAATACATTCTATATAAGGTTCTATTCGATTGCAAGCTTTCTCTTCCAATCAAGACAATAAACATGAATGATACGTCAGTACATAAAAAATCCAACGAAACCACAGCCATGCATTAAATGTCATCTAAAAAATATCCAAAATGGTGACGAAGATGATACAGCACTAAAATTTATAAATTGCGAATGTGTTTAATTTCCAAATGAACAAATCAGTAAGACATACTTAAACTCCGTCCGAATATGACTACTGTAGGTCATATTTATGTTGGATTAGTCTCCACGACATTGTATGATTTTGTTTCAATTGAAAATATCTGATTGATATACATAGTTCTTCAATCAGGCTACACGCAGTAACACGCAGTGCCATGTTTCGATCTTCTGCATTATTATAATAAACCCATAACCAAATAGCTGTTACGTGAGTGCAAGTAGTAACTTAATCATAGGCTTACAATGGAAAAAAACATCTTGAATATGCCCTGTAAAAATTGAATCGTTTGTCCCTGACTTAAGTGATACTTAAGAACCAGTCACACTACACTAGTTCCTCATCTATCATGCCCTCAAAATACTATCACTAGCATGGGTGCTGTTGGGAAAACTGGGTCTAAAAAAACATTAACCCCTCCCCTCCCTCTCATCTTCTGCAGGCGCCGGCCACCATGAGCTTCCCGTCTGCGGCCGAGCGCCCCACGCGCACGTCCTTCTTCATCGACGACATCCTCCACCCCAAGACGGCGGTGGCGGCGGGCGCCCGGGGCGGCGCGGCTGTCGGGGCAGCCCGCGGGACACCCAGTCCGCCCTCTCCCGGCAGCGGCCCGCACCATGGCGCCTTCAGTATGTATACAATTTGTTTTTACTCAGTTGTTTGTTTGTTGGCTTTCTGGCTGACTGGTTGGCTGACTCTTTGCCTGACTACCATGCAGCTAACCAGCCAATCGAAGCAAACAGCCTGCATTGCGGCAACATAACTGGTTCACACTGTCTGGCTTCTTCCTTTGTTCTTGCTAGATTAATTCAAAATGTGTATACATTACTCAACAACAAAAAGTGTAGTTTCAAATATGCAATCTCCAACCCCCACCTTCAAACAAATGTATCACTGGCACTGACATGTTGTTGTCTTCATCACCACCCAATCCCCTTAATAACAGAATCTCTTTTACACTCTGGATCACAATAACATGTGAATCATTGATATTAGAGGATTCCTTCACCATGTCTATAGGGCTATATCACATAGCCTCTGCCGGGACTCGAACCCTGGACCACTACCCCTGTGGCACCCAATCACCTTGCACTTAAGGTAGGCGCATTAAACCACTCGGCCATCCTAACACAACCAAGAAAATGTGAAAGAATCCTCCAATATCAATACTTAAAACCCAGTCAGTTCATTCCCAATATAACATGTGCATCAAGTCATAAACCCAAACTCTATAGCCACATGCCCTACCTTCAGCGTCCGTGTCTAGCGGCGGGGGAGGGGGCGGCGGGGCGCGCGTGTCGCTCGCCTCGCACCTGCAGGCCGCAGCCATGCAGCAGCAGGACCACTTCACAGCCATGGCGGCGGCCGCACAGCTCGCCACGCTCACCGCCTACCTGCACGGCGGACAGCCGCACGCACCAGGTGAGGAGACCCGCGGAGGCCACAGCCAGGAGCACAGCTGGTGATACTGGTCGTGTGCTCTGGCTACGTATTATTATGGAATCATGGGCCTCAGCATCATGAGAGGGGTAGGAGGTATATAATGGTCAACTACTATCGTTTACAAACACTATACAACATGGTATAGAGTATGAAGGACTAGTGTATACAGTATGGTATAGCCTTTGTAAACCATATGAATATACCATTATATACCTCCTACCCCATCCCATGATTGTGAGGCCCATGGAGAGAATCATCATAAGTTTCATACAGAAAGGACTCCCCGTTCCTTTTAATTCTTACGTGGAGGGAGCTTCTTTTTTTCTCAAGCAAATGTATGTATACATTCATCTAGCTGACTGACTCAATGATTCATTCCCTAACTCACTCTCGCCCTCTACCCCCGTGTTCCAGGCCTGCCCCCGCCGCCTCACCACCCGGCCGGCCCTCACGGCGGCCCCGGCGTGCCCTCCGTGCAGCCCGTGGCGCCGCACCCGTTCTTCAACAAGCCCGGCGGCGGCGTCATGCACGAGCACCCCTTCCTGCTGTCCACGGCCAATGGTGAGTACTTCACTTTACTTAGATATTGTATACCGACAATTTGACACTAGAAGACCCAGGGTTTTTGTGGTTGTTGTTGTTTTGGTTTTGTTCATGTTTCTTATAATTTCGCCCCCTTTTTAATGTGGAAAGAAGTGTGTTCGCTGGATGGATCTCAGAGCTTTCATACAGGCGATTAATGGCAGATATGGTAACATAGAATGAAATCTTTTGGTGGAACAAGGAATGGCGTGCCCTCTTGGATTTTCCATGCTTGTCATCTGCTTTAGTCTCTTATATTATGAGATGGAACGGGCATATGCAACAAGTTTCAAGTGTTCTATGGGTCCACAATGAGACAGTTGGTCTACCAAGTATGAAATAATTTTTCTGTGATATAATTCCAATCATTTATATAACCATACAACACAACCTGACCTTTTGAGAACAAGAAATATTTTGGATGCTGCATGACAAAACGACAAAAATGCGCTAATTATCATGTCCTCCTAAAAAGTCAAAACCTCGTAAAACATAAAAAAAATGATGATAACAGAACCAAACCAAACTTCGATTCTTTCCTCCACACCCACAATTCTTTGTCCCAGCTCCCACCCATTTTCAAGTTTTTACACCCATCAGATAACCACATCACCCAAATGCCTCGAGAAATGACCCAGCTTGACCAAAGGGTAATCCAATTTCAAAATCTCCCTTTCTGTCCACTCCAACGAGCTTCGTCTGGCTACAAGCCGCTGTAATTTCAGTAAGGTTTCTCTGCCGCGGCTAGTCCTACCCCTGGGCAT
Organism: Streblospio benedicti; assembly: GCA_019095985.1. Classification (NCBI taxonomy): domain Eukaryota; kingdom Metazoa; phylum Annelida; class Polychaeta; order Spionida; family Spionidae; genus Streblospio; species Streblospio benedicti. The sequence goes on along the minus strand of CM032661.1, from coordinate 15,754,796 downwards.
TGAAGGCTCTCGGTGGGGGTGCTGGCAGGTGCCTCATACAGGGTTCAATTTCTTCATCTGGTGGTCATGTTGACCTGTGAACACCCCCCCGGTAATAAACTCTCAGTGTTTAAGACTTAGTGCGCATCACTTAAATTAGCTCTGTGGTGCAAGCTTGTAAAAGACATGATGTAGCTAAAGTCCTAACATTAGTTCAATCTGTCTTTTTTCATCGAAGACCACGCGTGATTCTAGCTACTAAAGTATATCATCCTTCATGCAACCGTCTCAATTCACGTTGTGCTTAAAGCGCAAGCTCCTCCCACCCGAGGCCTCCTCTTGCTGCGCACAGGTCGTCAGAAACCTGACGACCTTAATTCCTGGAAATGAGCGGGAAATGTCCCTGCGTCGTCTGCGTATTTTGCGGCTTCACCTAATGCCCCGGATGTGACAAGATGGCGACTGTCGTGTCAGCACATACGGGTTTCTGCCAAATTTTGCGCAAATGCAGTTAGTGCAATTGAATGAGTATCCACTTGATTGGATCTTCATTAATAGCTTTTGTTTTATCTTATGTTGCTTTGATACTTACTCACTTTAAAGAGGATTTCGTTTCGAACGACTGTAAGTAACATTTTACTGCCAGGAGCAAGATGCCCTGTTTCTCTTGTAAGCTTAGTAACGATGGTAAACAGAATTGATAGTTTCACCCCAAATGTAATATCAGGTTAGACCACCGATATATGCTTTGTATTTAAGCATCAAATCACGTAAGATGATTTCAATTTCATTTACACAAATACGTAGTATATGATTAATTTTGACAGGTCTTGAGCCCTCTGCATTTAACTGATCTAAATCTGTTGTAAAGTTACATTTCAATTTTAAAATTTTACTGAAATATACTCAAACGGTCTTTAAGAGGAACTGACGAATTCAGTAACAATATCACATTTATCTTTTATTTTTACAGACGTTGCATTGTATTTTTGGTAACCTTTAAAATTAATTCAACATTTTAAATTTTAAAATTTTTCTGATCACAAAAATGCCCTGAATAAAATCAATACAGTGGCAGGAGCTTGCTTGGCAGAACAGTGAGAGTAGAATTAAAATCAAAAAGACAATTGACAATATCACTTTTCATTTTTTCATAGAGGTTAATTCGTATTTTCGTAACCTCTCACTCCATTACTCGTCTGTCAAACGAACAATTACCCCTGACGACATTTCCGAGGCTTCTGATTGGCTGAAAGTGACGGGCCAATTTTAGCTATAATGTGCCGCTAGAATACATGGCTTCCGCATTTTATTTAATGACCTATGACAAATGGAGTAAGTGCCCGGTAGCAGGTAATGGAAACGTCTAATGGGAGTGTCAGAAATAGTGGTCATCAAATCTAACCAGCATCTTTACTTTAGAGGCCTGTTAAATTGAAGTTTGAAATTGTAACACAATTAATGGTATACAAGTTGGCACTTGTATATTTTCGGTCGTATTTTTCTTTATATATATATATAAACATGACTGAGTGGGGACAGCTCATTTATAGTCAAGCGTAGAAATTGCTCTGTTCTCTGATGGATATTATGAGGGTGTCAGTGTTTAATAATATTTGTGATATTGTATTATCTAGTTTGGTTTTTCTATTAATTAAATCATGTATATTGTATTATATTTCCTTTTCCCCTCTAATTTGTCACTTCTAAGTTAACCATTTATAGCAGCGATTTCATTCATTGGACCCCCAAATACAGATTCCACAAATCAATTATAACCACCTTTATTCATTTACAGAAAGAAATTCATCTAGATCCTCAAAATAATTAAATCTAATCTACGTCTTTTGACAAGCTATCAAACTGGTGAACAATACTCCCAATCCTCGCCAATGTCCAGTTACAAATACATAAACATCATTCTTCAATAAAATCATTCGTTATTTCAACCACTCATACCTCTGAAAAGAGGCATTTCAATTGAAGCTCCGCGTACAAAAGCAGCAGGGATTTAACCCTGCCATTAGCAATAAGTAGCCATATTGACATCAAACATTCTTAACCATACACAAGCAAACCCTATATATGCGAAATTGAGATTTGATCCCACTTCCCCAAACATGTTAGTAATATCATATATGTACACAGTTTAAGGGCCCTTCAGTTTTAGGCTTCACCGCAAGCTTTTGTAGGTGGCAGACGTAAATATTTTAATCGATCCCTCGGGACCGCTGTTCGGCAATATTCGGCTTTTGTCGGCAAATGGCGGCTTATGAAAGGTCGTTAAGTGATTAAAGCTGGCTTAAGTCCACCATACAATGGATGCCGGACCAAGCACGTGAATACATGGGAATAGAGCTGCATTGAGGCTCTGTGTGTTCTGGCACGGAAACTCTGGATCAATCTATTATGGCTCATTGAGTACTATCGACGTATTAGTTTTGTGGATTTGACGTTTTTGGCTATCGTGAGAAATTGAAATGAAAGAATTCGAGTACACGTGTAGCTGGTTTCGGCAGTTGAAATTGTTGTGCAAATGACATGCATTTTGTTACGCCACTGACGAACAAGCCCCCAGTTTGTGACGGTTATGTAATATAAGGATGCTACAATTTATTATGGTCCAGGGGGTATGAGCAAATAAAACCATTATAGAGTATGTTGTTCAGGCCTCACACATAAATTTGCATAAAAACTTCAGCCACCAGCCCTAAAATTACTGCAAATGTTCTGGGCCGCCCCTATAAGTTCTTCCCAGATTTTCAAAGGGCCACAACTCCCGAAAAAAAACATTAAAACATTTCAAGTTGAGTCTTCCAACCTCCCTCCCTCATTTAGAAAAATGGTAGATGTGTGTATTCATCCGGTGAAACCCTCTTGGTTTAAACATATTTTATTGCAATAATTATTATACAAATGGATTAGGCAACAGATACAATACGAAATAAGCCTTCTCTTCCACCCAAGTCTATCAACATAACTACTAGGTGTTGTAGACATAAACCCAGTCTAGCTGGGTGTCTTCTTCCCAGCTCCATCACCAAAACAAGCACCTCTGCTATTGCAAGAAAATGAGCAAATATGCGCGTCAGTTATTCCATTGTTTGTGCTTCCAGAACACGAGCCTGATTAATAGGCCAATAATTACTTGCTAAATTTACGTAATGGAATAATCTTAATCTCGGCGTGAAAGCCAGTGATTGGTGGGTTCATTGCGTTGTCATGACGACACAGTTTCTCTTTTTACCTGCGATTTTTCTGCAATTAATGATGTCATTGATTTAAGTGGGTATATGGTCTAGGGATTTCATCGGTAATTACGATTATTATAATATGGATATCATCATGGCCTGTGATCATGTATTTTGTAAGTGAGATTCTATTTGCCCTGGAAACCCAGTTTGTTTTTACTGAAAAGTTGATTATGAAATATGTTATGGAACCAAACAATTAGACCATAAAACGTAGCTTATTACGTGTATTTGGGTTATCAGCGTTTAACACAATTATGGTGTGTCGTCTTTACGGGGCTGTATTACATATATACATAGTTATCATTAGGTGACAACTGATAAAAAATGTTTCTTATTTTTATGTTCATGGTCTTGATACCGAAGACTGTTTTGTATTCATTTAGTACGTACGCCTTTGTTTGAATAGTTCTATTATCATAAAAGTCTTCAACAATTCACTTAGTTTCTTTTTTTGCTTGCATTTATTCTGATTGGGGTTTGGAACTCTTACCCCATACCTTTGATTAAACTTGTGCTAAACTCTAGGACAAGAACAAACAATGTCACAAACTTGTCGTCTGAAAGTATACTTCGTTCGAGAACAAAGTGAAACGGTTTTCGTGGCTTCATCTGCTTTGCAAAGTCATCTGCTAATGACTTAAGTGGAACGAACTGACGAATAGTACTAATACTACTAATGTGAGCAACAATGGAGTCTCTGTATGTAAAAGGCAAACACACAAACACTTTTTGTTTGCTTGAAAAGCACTAATTTCTTGATGATCACGGCTTAGCTCGTGCCAGACGGTTGGATTGCGCTTGCGGGGAGCGTACGAATATCGGGAGGAGATTGGGTAGAATGTCGTTTGGGTAAGTTGTTAACCAAAAGCAAATATGGGAATGATTTTTAGAAGACTTAATTAAACACGATATGGACAGTGTTTCTGAGTGAAAGATACTGCTCGTAAAATTAACAGATGATATGATGTGATGAATTGAAAATTTGTTTTTAAACTATTCTGTAATTTTAAGGGAGATGAAATTAAAGAAAGAGAAAGAGTTGGTGCACAAAACAGTGTGGCATTTTTTGTCGTAGTGCTTAAAGGAATTAGAAATGAAAATTTTATATTTTTGTTTTTCTTCAATGAGATTTTGTCGGCTTTGAAAACATCATATGAATACATGTGCGTCTACTAAGAGACAATCGTACTGCACTTTTTCAAGAAATCTCAGTTACGATATGCGATTAGAATATGTATTCATGTTGTTTGAATATAAATATTACATAGATCTAAAGACTGAATGAACTTGATGCAATCAAATACAAGATTGAAATATCTTCGATTATATAAAGGGTATCTCGACATGCTAATTTCAATAACACTATTTCACCCAATGTAAATGGAATAAAACTTTTAATTTCAACCATTTACCACAGTGTTAAACCATTAGGTCGTTCACAGGAGACATAATATATGTTAGGGGTTGCATAACATTAAAGGTGTTCACTTTCTAGCCCTCACTCGGCACCCATTGAACGACTTCGTCATGTGAGATAAACCTGTGATCTCCTGTAGGGTAATAGCATCCATGGTGACCAGTTACCGACGTAATGGGTAATTGTTGGTGTAAAAGCTTGCAGTGGGTGGGTGGACAGAGCCATGTGGGTGTGGGGAAGGAATCGTTCTGTTATTACGAGCTTTCAGTATCGAATGGTGGGCAGCAATGTTAGGATTTGTGAACGTAACACGTGAATCGCTCTTTTGACTTGGGTTTCCCTTAACCCCTGGTATAATGTAGTAGCTGGAGGGGTTAGGGTTTCTAAATCAAAGGGCGGGCGTTCTATTGGGTTTTTAGCTGTGTAATTACGGTGCCATTAGATGGATAAGCTCTAGTCACTACGTAGTTAAATATACCGTAGCTTTCAGTCATAATACTTGGGGAAAGCTTCGTTAAAGTCTTGCAGCAGCAGCAGCAGCAGCAGCAGCAGCAGCAGCAGCAGCAGCAGAAGCAGCAGAAGCAGCAGCAGCAGCAGCAGCAGAAGCAGCAGCAGAAGCAGCAGCAGAAGCAGCAGCACAATAACAACAACATCAACAACCATAGGCTAACCCCCTTTTCTCTGTCTCTGCTCCGCCAGGCTTCCCGCTGCCGGGCCTCTTCTCCCCGCACCACCCGGGCCACGACGCCCCGGGCAAGCACTGCCGGCGGCGCAAGGCGCGCACCGTGTTCACGGACGCTCAGCTCAATGGGCTGGAGAAGCGCTTCGAGGCGCAGCGCTACCTGAGCACGCCTGAGAGGGTGGAGCTCGCCAACCAGCTGCAGCTGTCAGAGACGCAGGTGAGGGGTTGAGATCTTGTTGGTGTTAGTCTTCTTGGGTTACTTGTTTGTTTATTTTTCTTCTGGTTTTTTTTGTGGTTTGATTGATATAGAGTAGAATATTTTTGTTATGACAATTAACATAAGGGCTGGCATAAAGTGGTGTTATTAGAGAGGTGTTGTTCTCTTTATGGAGGTTCGCAATTATGGTATTTTTATGATGGTTTGGGATCGTAAGATATTTATTTTGTGTGATTGATCTCTTTGTAGAGTTTGATCTTATTGTATTGGAGGTTTGAGTGTGGTTTTGTTTCAACTTTACAAACATGATGAGGGATCAAGGTGATTCTTTTGAAGACGATTTTATTGTGGTTTAATCTTCCAAAACGGTCCATTTTTTAACATTTTCACATGACCAGAAATATTTTCATTCAAGCTAAAATTTGTGCCATGCAAACTGTTGCAGCCAATGGGTTTGGGTGGTGTCCAAAACCTACCTGTAGCTTTCGCCCTTTGCAAACTAAATGAAAAGGAGCGCAATGCATTGATAGATATGTATGTTTATTTTAGTTTTTGTTGCCACATTCTTCAAACAATGCATTTTGAAAAATTTTCAAATTTCATTCTACGTTCAAATTTGGTTCACTGTTTAAATTCATCGACACCATCATGAGTTTTTAATTTTGGCTTTTGCCAAGTAAAGTATAGGTTCCAGGTAGCCATTTTAATTTTTTTTAAAAATTTCATTATTTCTGAATTTTAACTTGAACCTTCATGCTTATGGAATATTTTAAAAGCCCATATGTCAAAATTGTTTAGCGGCGCTGTTTCTTGAACATGGATCGGCCATTTTGTGTGATTGATTTCTTCGTAGAGTTTGGTCTTATTGTATTGGAGGTTTGAGTGTGGTTTGTGATAAAATGATGGGGATCGCTATCTTTGGAAGACGATTTTAAGATAATCCCAAAACGGTACTAAATTAACGTGGTCACAAAGGAAATTTTCATTCAAGCTACTTTGTGCCATGCAAACTGTTGCAAATGGGTTTGGGGAGCCCAAAATCCCTGTAGCTTTCGCTCTAGATATATAGGATGCTAATAGAACATTAAATTGTACCTCGGCCACGCACATATGCAAAGGAAAAACTGTGATACGGACAACGCATAATGTCTATATTCATGTAGTACGAAATTTGCAGCTGAAATCAACAAGAGTCCTGTTAGCAATCTGTCAGCGAAATGAGGCAGTAATGGGAGATAAGCGATATTAGGTTAGCGCTCTATAGGTTGTCAGAGATGGTCCTAATGATGTAATGTCCATCAGTGAATTTTCAGAAAAGACCTGCTAAAGATGACCACATCCGTAAAATGGCCAGTTCTTCAGATTGCCATTTATGTGAAGTCATGGATACTTCAACAGTTGAACGATGCATTAACAACCTACTTGTTGCCTTTCTATTTTTCTCAATGTTCACTTTTACGTTTGCCTATTCACAAGGACTGTACCGTATTGAGCACTGGTGTGGTAAATGAAATCCCCACCATTGCCTTAATGTCCATCACCACTAGTGAGATTTGTTACTTACAATGGCCAATTGACAGATTATATCATTATCGTTAGGTCCAGCCCCGATCACATGGATTTCTATCGTCTGCCAAGTTTGCATTGATATCTGAAGGCACGACGATTCCCATTGCAATTTTTTATGATAGTACACAGAGGATCTTTTATTTTCATTTGTATATCTAAATAGTTTCATGGTACAAATTGCTCAATATTCTATTTGAATGTTTTAGATATTTATTACAAAATACGCATGTAGGAGTTTTTCTTAACTTGTCAGAAGTATCATCTGACGATAGACATATATGCTAAGAAGTCTTCATAGATTAAGATGATCATGATGATGGTGTGAAGAAATGTGAAGAGCAATAGTAATGTCAGTCAAGTAGTTGCCGTTTTTATTTAAACTAAAAATAGAACCACAATTGTTGGATGCTTCTGATTGGCGAACGTTATACCGATTTGATATCGAGGCTGCAGCACAATGTCGTCAGACGTAGCGGGCCGGAATAACCCTGTTTGTGACGTCACACTCGTTACCATGGTAACGAAGTTATGGTCGTAGTAGTGAATGGTCAGTGATGAAAATAGGCCAATGCAATCATTTTACAGATACGTACGACACTTATGAGTTCTTGGGATTCCATCAAGTTTAGCATGTAGCCAAGGACGTAACTATATTGAACATAGAAAACATAACATGATGGCATCTGTTTTTAAAACAATTACTTTCATATTGTCGCCAATCTCAGTAGATCTACATCACTATCATTCCGTCTTTGCATTTATTGCCATAGTTACAAAACCAGGCCTAAAGTTGACATTAATATCCTTTGAACCAACCCACCTATACCAATGACATTTTGTTTTCAAATCATCGTTAATTCACCGTGGAGAACCAAGGCGTGCCTAGGCCCTTATCTTTTTCATGATCCAAAAACTCAAACTCAAACTGCATTCATAGCCAGCAAATCAGCGACCAGATAGAACTCCCACCCCCACAACTGCCCACCACCTCTCTATACAAGATTACCATTATCTCCTTACTCTAATTACTTTATTTCGTTGTCGTCTGTTCCCCCATTCGTCGGCACTATCAGATCCCCCATGCTCTATTCACACGCCGGGACGATCTAATCACATTTGGAAATAACCGGCCACGCATTCGATTGGTCGGCGCGTGTTCACACTTCCGCAGGAAATGACGTAATCAACGGCGTGCTTGAAAAAAAAATGCGGCTTCGCAGGCGTGAATGGAGACGATGAGTTCTTTATTATCATTGGATAATTAATATTTCTTTATGAGCTGGCGATGCTTGTAATAACTTAGCATGCTTCCACGTTATTAGTTACGTAAGTAGTATTAGGCGACTATGTACTAATACTGCGTCATTGTTGTGGTGATATTACTAGTGGGTTGGTAGTAATTATTTGAGCGGTTTATCAAAGGTGTTTGCAAATAATGCAGTTAACCGTAACCAGTGATCATTAGAAACTATGTGACTATGTGACCCTTTTTATACCTTAAATCGTGGTTGACAGATTTTAAACACTTATTCCAAACCAGGTGATAAAATGAAAGAATATGTGATTTTTAAGCTGCACCATACAACCTAAATAATTGCATAAAATTCATTACTTTTTATTTCTTCCAAGATTTATGCTAGTCAAATAATATAGAGATTTCGGTTTTCTGTTTATTAAAGTTTGTAGACCACATGTACTGCTGTCATTATAGTTGTGATATTTTATCTCTTATAAAAGTGGTCTTATAGGAGGTTATGCAGCGTATATATTCATTCATCATTATCAAACAATTAAAGTGATAAAATTGGTTTGTTTATTAAAACTTGGTGTGATGCTATCTAGAATATTTACAAAAAAGATGAAATAAAATTTGTTCTTCTTTGAATACACGCTATTACAAGCAGCGGCATATGCAATAATATCAACCCCAAACAATAAGATTGCCTGTTGTCCAAAAGATTCTCTAACTTGCAACCATTCCAAACTCCAAAGCAATGTCCCCTCTCTATTTAGCGCGTGATACTTTACATCATCAATCACCTTTGCACATTTGTACAAAATACACTACAAACATTCAACATTTTATGTTTTTTTATCTAAATCCTCATTGTCATCAACCCCCTAGGTGAAGACGTGGTTCCAGAACCGGCGCATGAAGCACAAGAAGCTGCACCGCAAGCCGGGCGAGGAGGGCGAGGACGGACTGAGCGAGGAGGAGGATGAGCAGACAGCACCCGCGGGCAGCGGCGCGCCCGGAGACTTGTCACCAGACCCACACACACACAGGTGAGGGGCCCGAGGGCGAGTAGGGATGATACGAATGCATTGGTATGTGGCATGAATACCGATGCGTTGAGAGGAACCGGTGGAAGTAGTGCGACTTACACACACACATGCACGCATGCACGCACGCCCGCATGCAAAACAAAAAGCAAACAAAAACCACAAAACAGACCATCATGTTTACTGTATTTTGGCATTTACATATCCAGCATCATCTTACCCTCCCTACCAACAGACCCTAAAAAATTCAATGTGTTTCTGATATCTCTGTGCGCTTTTGCAATTCGAAACACAAAAAATCTTATGATTATACACCACCACCCTCTTTATCTAAAAACCTGTATATGATCAAGGGCCATCAAAATCACTGTGGAGGGTTCATAAGACAATATTCTACGAGAAAGCGGTGATATGTTTTTTTTTTTAAGGAAGATATTTGCTGTCGCCCCAGTGTATTGTTTCCATTATTTTCTTTCGTTTATTGAGCATCATGATATTTTTCGTTATTTTTATTTCTTTTAATTCAATTAAAAATCAAGCTTATTGTGTACGTATAGTTAAGCAAATAAATTTTTCAGTGCGAATACATTACTGTTCTCAAAGGGTTTAAAGATATTGCTCAGTCAAAACCATATTTGTTTTGTAAAATTCAGTATCAATAGACGATGCCTTATCCATTGCATGTGTGATGAAAATAATATTCACACTCTCCGCGTTTAGTACTATTTCCACCTTTAAAAATACCATGCCGTCTCGTCAAATAAAACACAAAGTCACGTGATATTGCATAATCGAATGATTTTCGCCAGACGTGCCGTGCATTTCTAATGAAAAACGTCTCATTTAACATGGGGGAGATAGGCAGCTTCTTACGTGCACTTAATTAAATTGTTTTACATACTTTGATATGATGTTTAAATGAAAGACACTTTCAGAATGCACAGAACACATCATAATGCTTCTTTACAAGCATACTTGTTTGACCACTCAGCATAACCTTTAATTTGCTAGAAAGTGGATATATATAATCTACGCATAGTATATATGTATACGCCATCTTCCATTAAATGAGTGCTCTATTTTCAGCCACCTCACACCCCCAGCGGACTACTTGCCATCATCGCATTGTACCCTTCCACCCCATCACATGACGTCATCTAATTCTGTGCAAATGGCACAACAGATGACGTCACCTGACCCGGATAATGAAGAAATTGACGTTGTTTCTGATTCAGACTGAGGAGTGAGGACTCCCTGGGGCTATTAAAAATGGCAGCACTGTGACTGAGAAACTTTCTCTTTAATGGGCTTAAAATGCTGGTGAAATTACAACGCAAGTGAAATGCATAATTATGTGTTCATCTCTGTGTTTAAAAACTGCGTCTTCAGCCAGTATTTGATAAAGTAAAGATGTGCCAAAGCAAAAGAAAGTGCTGTTCCAGTGTGGTACTAATATATCCTCATTACATATATGGGGATAAATATATGTAGTGATTAGGATGTATCAATTACACATATAGGGATATACGTCCACACCAAGTGAAAGACAAATTATTTTACTTTCAAAATTAATAGACACTTAATAGAACAATGTTTACAAATTAAGATTATAAATAAACACTTACAACAGAAGAAGAAAATGAGGATTGGTTTTTTTTAAACTGAGCCATTGGTGGGTGTTTGACTGTGACATGATGCATTCGTAGTCACTGCTAGTCATGTATTTGTGGAAGAAGATTGTATGAAATTCATATATTAATTTATTGTTGAAATGCCTTGTAAATAGAATATGAAGCTAATCATCGTATTTTGTATTGATTGCTTAAATGCGTAAGTGGGACGTTTATGAAAGTGTTTTGTTAAAGTGATTGCCTGAAAGTTTAGGAGTGATTGTTTGATTATTATAAATGTTACTAATGTTTGTGTGAAAAATTATGAATAGTACTGTTGAATAATCTAACGGCATTTTCAGCCATGAAAAGGGATATTATAAGCAACTGCATTTTTAATCTTAGCTGTAGAAGTGTATTGCTGTCACATTGACATCCATATTTACATTCAATTTTTAGTCTTGTTTTTATTAATATTTTCTGTAGGAAGCATGATTTAAATTCGAAGTGTATGTAATAATAGGGTTCTGACTGTTGTGTGATATTAGGAATGTGCAATATTTGTCCTTTACCAGTTATTGATATTAAGCTATTTGCTATATTTGTTATAGGTTTTTCAATCACTCAACGAGCAAATTGTTAAATTATTAGACAATTTCATGTTATATTAATGCATCATAAATTCAATTATATCAACAGTTACATTGTAATTACGTGCGTTTATTTGTTATGATGGCATTGTATATATTTTTGTTCAAAATAGATTCTTAATGAACCATGTTCTAGACTCTGTATTGTCAATAGGGTCAAATAATGTATTCAACGGGAAAAAATATCAAAATCTTAAATTGAACTTGAACTTAATTAGTAACTACATGTATGTGCTCAACCAACACAAACTAAAACTATGTGTTGTTCACTCCATGTAACATACATGTTACAGTATATGCTTAATTGTTTTACCCATTGAAACAGTATATATCATATATTATATATTATCACAGAATCCTGTTTCATCATTGTTTATATTATGCTGTTGTGGATATGATATTATTCCTGTCGTGCATTGAAAAAAACACAAATACACCATTGAAGAAAATGTTGTTTTATATAATTACATAATTTTCCTTCTATATATCATATATATGTGATTGAATAATTTATAAACAAATAATTTAAATGCAATCATAACTTCTTCTTTTTTTTTCAATTTTATATCAAAATATGTCAAGGCAGATATTAATACAGATGTGCTATGTACTTTGTTGAAATAATTGTTTGCAAATTTGTAGATTCAGATACTGATTGTGGAGGGGGTATATACCAGCCCTTGATCTCAAAATCTCAATAAATTAATGTTACAAATTTCAATGCAAAAGCCCTTTTCTCAAATCTCAATCAATTGATCTCAATGAATTGAAAGGGAAAATCTCAATTCTCAATGAATTGACAACCCAAATCTCAACTCTCACTAAATTGCATATACCACCCTCATTGTGCTGTATCAGTAGTCATTAAAGGAATATATGTTTCCTAAAAGGGGCCATATTTCATATAACCCATAGTACACAAAATAGAATACTGAAAGCAGAATCAGAATGTTTTTCAGAGCATTTTACCCATGTTAGGGATCTTGATCAGAATTTGGCTAGACATTATGCCAGGCCGGATCTTTAAAAGACAGAACTAACAATAAAATAAAACGCTAAATTATTTACACCTGAAAAGACATATAACTAAATGAATAAAACAATATTGACTATTTTAAAATGTCCTTACATCTCTTTCATTTGGGTGTCAAAACTTTTACTTTCATAATACCTCAATTCAGTAGACATTATAGTTGGAACTATTAGGCTACTATTTTCCCCCAACTGAAACTCATATATTCTGTTCGGATGCATATCCATATTTGATTATAACATATTGTAATAGTTATAACTGGATAGTTGTCCCTCCATATATTTTATTGCTTGGACTTCTTGTTTTCTTTTTTATTCATGTACTGCACCAGAGGCGTTTTCCACCCAACCTTTTCTTTCTTTCTTTCTTTCTTTCTTTCTTTCTTTCTTTCTTTCTTTCTTTTTGTGAATACCCCAACTAAATTGCCACTACCTGTTGAATAATAACTTCACAAAAAATCCAAAATAACCAAACAACCTACACGTCTAGCAATAAAAAAAGAATACAAATTATTAGGCTACTATGAACTCAGAAAATATCTTTAATAGATAATGCATCATACAATTCGTATTGGCCTGTGTACAATAACACTCCATAGATTGGGATATTCAGCACAAAGACCCCCTGTATATTAGCCACTAATGGTCATTGTTGTGGATTTCTAACTATATAATGACCATATACGTTTAGCATTATAAACTTCCACGATTAGCTTATAACGGCGTATGATAGACCACTTAGGGGATTAATACACAATACCGGATCTCACAAGCCCCACTTATAATAGCTAATTTCTTAACCGCCATTATTATCAAAAATCAAATGGGAGTATACTAGTAATGCGCCACCGAACTTAATTGGCCCTGAAATGGCAGAGAGCCTGATTTTATTTATACTGTATAAATGTTAGTGGCTATAATGTCTTCTGTGAAGAAAAGAACAGATTATGAAGCATAATACACCATTGTGTGAGTCTGCATTAAGGAACCAGGGAACCCTCAATGGTAAATGGCATAATAAATACCTACATTTATGTTGGTATAAAAGGATATA
>CM032661.1:15737529-15740949 GCA_019095985.1 Streblospio benedicti | reverse complement strand
TCTTGGCTATTTACAGATCATATTTGTGATGTATCGAAATCTTGGCAACTGTGAAGTTCCAAGTCACATTGCACATCTGCTTTCAACCAAGACCTTTATCGATGTGAGTAATCCAATGTCTTTGAAGGTTTTCTGGCCTAGGCTTGTTAAAGCCATCTACGCAAAGACCAGAAGGAGGAGACCGAGAAACAGGAACCTCGTTGTGTAAAGCCAACAGTGTGGTTTGAATCATGTTGTGAGCATTTGAAATATAATGGCAACTTTTTTATAACCAGATGACGAGAAATGAAATTCTTGAGAACAACTTGAGTACAGCTAGAAATGGTTATAGGAAACAGAGGAGAGGCAGACCAAAAAGGAGTCTTAGTGGCAACATAGAAGATATCCACGGACTGACCATGATACAAGGGGAAGGAAAAGTGCAAAACTGAAATGAGTGGGTGAAGATCGTTGAGATGTTCGCAGCTGCTCAGACATGAGCCTTCTGTTTTCTGAGAAGATTTTCCCTATTTAATGTTTTCTTTTATTTATCTCCTCTGTTTAAAAAGTTCCAGAAGTTTAAAATATAAAATGATTGATATAAAATGTCTTCCAGTACAACAGCAATATTTTCAAATAATGATTATGTCCTATTTGTGTTATTGTATGTGGTATTGGGAAGGTTACGTTATGATGCTGATCATCCAAAGTTATCTAATGCAAACTGGAATTATAAGTTGAACTTTAACTCAGTACCTAGACATTGATTCTCTTTTATGTGCCATTTTGTATTATTTTTGTGTATCATGGATGGTATATAATCCAGTTGGTATGTACAATACATATTTTCTGCATTAATCATCCATACATATTATAACTTAATATGTTATGTTTATTTTGCATGCATTGATTCTTACACATTATCTGGTATATATTTGAAAAGCTACTCCAGGGGAACAAACCAGCGTTTAAACGTCCATTTGGGACCATGATTTGGACGATTTGGGTCCAGGTAGAATACTGGAAAAACGCTGGATTGCCACTGTATATATATTGGCTTCTTCATGCTGTTATTGATATCATAGCAGCTAATACCAAACAGCTCTAGCAGTCTATTTTGCAACTGATAGAATATTGATCTGTAATTGTGCATTTAATAGTAATAAGAATGCTTTAAAGATATTGCTCAGCCAAAGTCATATTTGTTCTGTAAAATCCAGTATCAATAGACGATGCCTTAACCATTGCAAGTTTGATGAATATAATATTTATATTCTCCAAGTTTTTATACTTATTTCACCTTTAAAAATACCATGCCGCCTTGTCAACTAAAGCACAAGGTCATATTGCATAATCGAATGATTTTCGCCAGACGTTCCGTGTATTTCTAACGACAGACGTCACATTAAACATGGGCGAGATAGGCCACTTCTTACGTACACCGTGCAAGTTACGTCTAACGAAAATCATTCGCTCGATGAATCTCGCCGTCTCGTGTTTTGTTGAGTATATGCCGGCCTCCTATTGTGTGGTATTTAAATTTCTCAGCATGCTTTAATACATTGTTTAAATGAAAGAAACGTTCAGAATGCACAGAGCACATCATAATTCTTCTCTACAAGCATACTTGTTCGGCCACTAAGCATAACCATAAAACCCGCTTTACACTTAGACGAGCATATGCGAATCTGTGCAACGCATAAATACGACTTTGCCCACGGTATCTACTTGGGCGTATTGAGGCGACGTTGCAGTACAGACTGGAATATGAGTACAGGGTGGCAATTTACAGAAAAATAAATAAGACTACACGTTGGAATAACAGTACAGGTTCGCATTTTACCGGAAAATTAATAAAGAGTACACACTGGAATAACAGTACAGGGTGGCAATAAATTTTGGACGATAGCACGAGTATGCAGCTTCATTAAGAGTGTTCCTAATTATGATAAAATGCTTCAACAATGAAATGATTTGTTATCATTAAAAGAAATAGTCAATACATTTTATGTAATCTTTCATGACACTAAACTAACAACATAAAACTATGAAGTATAAATACTTCAACTAACTGTTTCTAATGACTTGAGTTCAATATAATTTAAAATTTTCAAAGAGTGTCTCTTTAGCTAAATAGTCCATGAAATAAGTTGAGTTCGTCCCTTTCACAGCTTGTAAACATGAGTGAAAATAAGTATGGCATTTCACAACGTCGACAGGCTAGAATAATTTGTAAAATTATGAAACTCTAGATCTCTAATTTTATCAATGTAATATCGCAGGATATTGTCTATACTAAGGTCTCTAGTTTTAACTGACACCAGTTCCACAAACATTAGATCACAAGAATGTACCATACACACAGCCAAACCTGACCCTGGTCACGGTCACCAAAATGAGCAGGTTTCCTGTGGCGCGGAAACGGTATAAAGCTATGTTTCAAATTCTCTTGGGAAATGAATAATTTCATCATGATGAAAATCAACTGACATGATTTGAATGGCATATGCGTTAGCTTGACCCATGGTACATACTGGAATAAGCGTACATGTTGGTTAAACAACCGAAATTTTAATAAACGTACATGTTGGAATAAGGTCGTACAGTGTTGTATTTAAAAAAACAAATGCGACGCGTTGCTAGGTAAACGAAGTGTTACTTTAGTCTACTTGTATGTGCGAATGTTCTACGATCCACAGGCATAGCATAACTATTTGTAACGAACCTAAACTAACCAGTATATTCGTCAACAAATGTTGAACATGTTAAAAAATTTCTTACGAATTTGCCAGTTCGTCATTGCATGTAGAGCTACGTGGACAGAATTCGCTCATGTGTAAAGCCGGTTTAATTGTAAAAAATCGATATTTGACCCAAATATGAACCATTTAGGCCCAAGTGATATAGGGTTCTTGTGGTCACCATTTCCAACCGACTTGTCAAATTTGAGCATCCTAGCTCCTAGCTCATCCTAGCTCAAACGATGCAACCTGTAGAGGGTTAACGAACCGGACTGATGGATGGAAGGAAGGAAGGACGGAAGAACGCAATTAATTGGATCTTGGCCAGTGTATAAAACACTGGAACTACCATATAGGCTCAACTTAATGCGATGATCCATGCAAAAATTGCAGCAATATGCCGGGATACGCGCTATTTGAAGACTTAATTTGCCATTCTATCACTCTGTGCATAAATCATCACCAATACTCTATTCTGATTGGTTTAGAGTTAGTAGTATGCTTAGTTGTAGGATTTGACCACTCGATTGTCTATCGTGTCCATCGTGAAATTGAGCATGCTGACGTCTGATTTACCCTCACTTCGTTCGGGTAAATCAGACGTCACCATGCTCAATTTTACGATGGACACGACAATCGAGTGGTCAAATACCATTCTATCACGAAGAAAATACCATTACAGTTTCCATTAATCACTAAA
>CM032661.1:15670029-15732529 GCA_019095985.1 Streblospio benedicti | reverse complement strand
ACAAGCTGAAACATGTAGATATTTCCAATTTAAAAATGATAAAATTAGGGTACAATTTCAGCACAGTTATAGCTACAGGCCTTCATCACCTGGAATCTTTGAACATAAGTGGCATTGACATTTCGTATTTCCATGAGGAAAGCTTAGCGGATATGCCCTCTTTGAAATACCTAAATCTGAGCCACAATCGCATGGATAAAAATGGAATTTTGAAAGACTCGTTTTTTAAATCAAATGGCCAATTATCAAGCATTGATATTTCAAGCATGGCTATACGTTTCATAGAAAATTATTCTTTCAACAATCTAACCTACTTAGCAGATTTAGATATGAGGAACAATTATCTTAATGGAAGTCTGAACCTCAAACTGTCTAATATAAGCCACTTAAAAGTAGCGAATAACCACATAGAAAGTATAAGTCCCGAGATGCTTAATGATTTGGAACGCATTTCGCTCGTGCAAGATGTCCATGTTGATGCAAGCGGTAACCCTTGGTCATGTGGATGTGGGAATTTGGACTTTCTAGCATGGATCCAGAACAATGAGACCCGCTCCAACTTGTACCTGGATTCTATTGACGCCTATCATTGTGAAAACAACCCTGGTAAACCGCTCCTCATCGACCTTGACCTGGCAGCACTCAAGGCTTCATGCCAAGAAGATATTACCAAGTATCTAATATCTATATTTGGAACACTAGCCGCTGTTCTATTGGTCACAGTACCATGCATTGTGTATAGAAAGCGCTGGATTCTGAGGCATTTCTTTGTAGTCACCAAGGAAAAGTTAACTTGGCGGCAAAATGTAGATGGCATAGATGATAACTATGAATATGATGTGTTTATTTCCTATAGTAATGAAGATATTGACAGAACCTGGGTTCATTTTACTTTGCTACCAGAATTGGAGAATACTTATGGATTTCGGGGTTACATCCATCATAGGAATTTTATAGGTAAAGTAAATACGCTGCAGTTATTGATTCAACGTTTTATCTTAACAATCAATATAATGAAAACAATTGCAAACTTTATGTATAGCTGGTTTACACATGTTAGGTAGGCTGTTCATGTTATTTATTATTGATTATTTATATTTTATTCATACATCTGGTTTTCTTGGTTTAATTAAGATCATTAAATTTCATTCAATTTCATTTCGAATAATAACAAACACAAATAAAATAAACTAACAATGACATTGGAAACTTTATGAGACACCAAATATGAGTTTACGTGGATCCACAGGTGGATGGGACATTGCTGAAAATATAGAGATGGCAATAGAGAAATCTCGCAAAGTTGTCGCAGTATTATCACCAGATTTTCTAAGAAGCAATTGGTGCTGCGAAGAAATAAAGATGACTGATGACTGGGATAAAGAGCACGGAACGAACAAGGTGAGACTATAGAAGGTGCATTTTCTATTGTATGTTCTATATGAATAGCATCATAATTCATGTTTTATTGCTAGAAATGTAGATACTTATAAAGATGGGGATCTAATGAGCCTTAGCTTATACTATATATAACAAAATGATTCTGCAATAACAGCTTTAATGCTAAATTTTAACTGTGCAGTTTATTATCACAAACATTCTTGGCTATTTACAGATCATATTTGTGATGTATCGAAATCTTGGCAACTGTGAAGTTCCAAGTCACATTGCATATCTGCTTTCAACCAAGACGTTTATCGATGTGAGTAATCCAATGTCTTTGAAGGTTTTCTGGCCTAGGCTTGCTAAAGCCATCTACGCAAAGACCAGAAGGAGGAGACCGAGAAACAGGGACCTCGTTGTGTAAAGCCATCAGTGTGGTTTGAATCATGTTGTGATCATTTGAAATATAATGGCAACTTTTTTATAAATAAATGATGAGATATGAAATTCTTGAGAACAACTTGCGTACAGCTAGAAATAGTCAAATTAAACAAAGGAGAGGCAGACCGAAAAGGAGTCTCAGTGACAACATATAAGATATCCACGGACTGAGCATAATACAAGGAAAAAGAAGAGTGCAAAATTGAAATGAGTGAGGGAAGATCGTTGAGACGCTCGTGGCTGCTCACACATGAGCCTTCTGTTTTCTAAGAAGATTTTCCCTATTTAATATTTTCCTTCATTTATCTCCTCTGTTTAAAAAGTTCCAGAAGTTTAAAATTGAAAATGATTGATATAAAACGACTTTCGATACAACAGCATTATCTTTTTATAATAATTATGTCCTATATGTGTTATTGTATATGGCGAATGGGAAAGGGGACGTCATGATGCTGATCATCCAAAGTTATCTATCAAAACCAAACTGGAATTATAAGTTGAACTTTAACTCAGTACCTATATATTGATACTCTTTTACGTGCCATTTTGTATTATTTTTGTGTATCATAGATGGTATATATTCAAGTTGGTATGTACAATACACATTTTCTGCATCAATCATCCACACATCTATATATATAAAGGAAGAGGCGATTTTTGCGTCACAAAAGGCTTTTTAACCACAAGACGTACACACTTCAAACTAAATATGTAAAATCAGGACAACTTAGTGGTCGTTATAATGTCACATTTAAAACCAAATATATTGGTTTTAATGATAAAAACAAGAAAAAAGAATTTTGTAGAAAGGTTGCTTACAGGGCCATGTTTGTTAGAGGTACGTAATACGTTAAACGTTTGTATATGCCAAACGTACGTTGCACGTCACACGTACAGTCATACAACGAGGGAGCTGGGAAGGGTGGTGATGGTAATGGAGGTCCGTTTTATTTGCTCCGGACCTGTTTTGAGGAGGGGTGTTGGCAGAAAGGGTGTGTGTGTGTGTCCATATGGCGGGGGGGGGGGGCTGATTTGGCTGGTGGTGAGGTAGGGAGGAGCATTTAATATGTTCCAGATCTCATCAATTTCAACCCGAGCAACAGCAGAAAGGGGGGATTGATATGCACATTTAATAGTCTGCACGTGTTTACCAGGGGTAGGAATAGCTGGGGGAGGCGTATTAGAGGGATCAAGCATTGCCACATACATGTAGTGTGTGTATGGCTATCACATATGAGTGTGGAAGGAAGGTGATGGAGGTGTATTTAATCTTTCCCAAACCTGTATAGTGATGGGAGCTGGTTTGAGGGATGTGGGACAGGGGAAAGAATGGGAAGGGAGGAGCATTTAATATGTTCCAGATCTCATCCGTTTCAACCAGAGCAGCAGCAGGAAGGGTGTGCATTAGTTATAGACCTGTTTAGATGGGGGTGAGGTAGAGAGGGTTGGGGAGAGAATAGGGTTGTGGTGGGGGTGGAAGGGAGGGTAGGGATGAGTAGGACATTTAGTCTGTTCCGCACGTGTTTACCAGGGGTAGCAGTAGCTGGGGGAGGGATATCAGACTGATCAATCATTGCCATATTTAGTAGATTTAGTGTGTAAATGGCTGTGACACATATGACGATGGGAGGACGGTGATGGAGTTGTATTTAATCTGTCACAGACCTGTAAACTGACGAGAACTGGTTCGAAGGATGTGGGATAGGAGGAAGGATGGGGAGGGAGGAGCATTTAATGTGTTCCGGATCTCATCTGTTTCAACCCGAGCAACGCCGGGTAAACACTACAGCTAGTACTCTAATAAAGAGGTTAAAATAAATATTAGTACTTAGTATTCAACAAATACACTGACGTTGCGGCGGCTTCCATCACAGAGCCTTTGGCCGAAGTGATAAATCTGATGTGGTGACGTCACATTGGCGCGAATTTTTTTCAGAGTATTTGTTGAATAGTGACTAGCAGAGTAACTTATTTAAACCTCTATAGATATTCCTACTACTTATAATAGTCTTCATAAAGATATATTTTAATATGTTATGTTTTAATATGCTATGTTTATTTTGCATGCTTTGATTTTACACATTATCTGATATTGTAGAATATAAGGGACGGTGCAATATTTACCAGGCAGGGGGACTGGTGCATATCGAAAAACTTGTCCCATGCCGATGTGATGGAAAAAAACTGATGTCCCATGACCTCTATACATAAAAAAAGTCTGTGTCCCCTCCTATGAATATTCGCGCGGTTAATTTGTACCAGTCCGCTCACGTCGAAGTGGGATTTCAGCAGCTGATAAAAGTGCATGTCCCATGCTCAACGAGAATGAAAAATCATCAGGTCCCCCTACTTTGCACCTTGAAAAAAGTACCTGTCCCCCTACCAAATGTACCGGTCCCCGTGCCTGGTAAATATTGCGCCGTCCCTAAGTACCTGTTTATCATGTTTTATCGATGTATCTAGTTGAACATTTCCTTTTGAGTCGAGTCAATTGCAAGTGAGATGGTTTTGATTGTTTTGATTGTTTATTTGTTGGTTTGTTTGTTTGTTGGTTGGTTTGTTGGTTGGTTGGTTGATTGATTGGTTGGTTGGTTGGTTGATTGGTTGGTTGGTTGGTTATTGAGTAATTACAACACAGAACACGGCTGTCAACCAAGATTAATAGCAGTAGCATTGTTTACTGGCTTGAAGAATACGTGGACTTTGTATTAGTACAACACTGTGCTCCAATATAGCCTTGACCTAGGGTATGATTACCCGGGATTTTGCTTTTTACGTTTAGCTTGAGCATTGCATTTTGATAAGGTATTTTTGTCCCAATTTTGTTCCTTTTTTGTCAAGAAATTCCCCTATGTATACGGAGTCTGTATATAAGGCTCGGGGGGGGGGTGTTACTTCCATTGCCGCCCTATACGGCATGTACCACTGATAAGGGTCACCTTTTTCAACCCCGCAGTTTCACTAGGGATCACCTTTTCCGCCACTCAATTTCACTAGGGATCACCTTTTCTACCACTCAGTTTCAGTAGGGGTCATGATTTCAATATTCCAGCCAGTTTCACTAAGGGAGGTTCAATCTCGAGGTTCAATATCTAGCTCTCTTTTCATGTGATTTTGCATTATTGAGCCATAAAAAGCGCATTAAAGGTAAACATAAGTTGTAGAATATCTTGTTTTCATTACACTATCACATAGGATAATACCCCTTGGGATAATACCCCATTGTTTCATCCGGTGGTTTCCCTAATGGTATCATTTTCATAGTTTAACTTGTTTCACTAAGGGGTATGATTTTGGACCTTCAGTGACACCCCGCTACCCATATCCCCCCCCCCCCCCCCCCCCACACACACACACACACACACACACACACACACACACACACACACACACACACACACACACACACACACACACACACACACACACACACACACACACACACACACACACACACACACACACACACACACACACACACACACACACACACACACACACACACACACGAGATATAAGGTAGCTGAATTCAAAACAAAACTTGCAGATTTTATCAGTGTTTTAATAACGGCTTTGCTTGCTCACGAATATATGCTAGAAAATATTCACTTAGATGTCAGAATGCTAGGGGCGTGCTGTTATACAGGTACGTCTTTAAGAATTTAAGATTAAAAAACTATGGGGCCAGTAAAAAGTGCTTATGTGCAAATGTTGTGTTCTATTTCAAAATCTCTAAACTATAAAACAAACTTTCAGGCCCACTTATCTAAGGCTTTTATAGCTTCATCCAAAATCAAACATATAAACCATTAAATTATGCTACATTATTTATCTTATTCTCCTGTATAGTTTTTTATCATTTTTAAATGCATCGGCATCATTGAATAATAATGAATGTTGTGCAAACATGTTTCTTTTTGTACTGTAGAAAAGAATATATACACAGAGTTAGTCGAAAACGTATGTTCATTAGTGACCTGAAAGTCTTTTTACATGTGTAAATACATGTACACACACACACACACACACACACACACACACACACACACACACACACACACACACACACACACACACACACACACACACACACACACACACACACACACACACACACACACACACACACACACACACACACACACACACACACACACACACACACACACACACACACACACACACACACACACACACACACACACACACACACACACACACACACACACACACACACACACACACACACACACACACACACACACACACACACACACACACATTATAAAGGCCAGAATGTTTGAGGCTGTATATATTTAATATCAGTGGGATTCCTAAGGTTTTGTAAAAGACATTTTATCTATTAGAGCTAGAGGCTGTCACAATTGCACTTGCTCTTCTTCTTCTTGTCTTTGCTATTGAAAGATGGTTTACATGAGTGTTTTTTTAATAATAGAGGAAACGACTATTACATATTATGTCTTTTGAAAGACTAACATACGATGTTTAGTGAACACAAGTCAGCAGGTTACACGAGGACAGTCATTGTTTTCATTTTAGTTGATTTACCCATAATTACACTTTAAATGACATCTACATATGATTACCGAAAGCCGGCTGTTACTTTTTTTGCCCACCACCCCCTACGAAACCTCGGACATTTATCCCCCTTTTATTTGGTCTTCTCAGTGGCGTTTTAGCGCTTCAAACCTAAACCCGCTCCCTGCCTTACATGCATGTTGCCATATGCACCATACCTTTCATTCTCTACTCATTTAGGAGACTGCTTCACCACAAGTGCTTGGCAATGCCGATTCGACGAAAATGTGACATTTTTCCTCTCCTGGCGCTCACCACTACAGTTTTGTCACTTAAAAACTTCAACTTGCACTACGTCAGTAATGTAGAAATGGGTTCACAAGCCGCATACATTCAATTATGTCATCATCTATGAGAAAACCGCTGCGAAATGGTCAAATAATTGTTTCCAATGCTTTAGCCGATTGCATTGTGTTTTCACATGCCTGTACCATTTGACGATACTTTTCGTGACCAGGATTGTAGGCTCACACTATCATGAGACTGCACACAAGATAGAGGAAACACTAAGCTTCAAAATGACACCTAAACATATTTCTAGATGCAGTATTAAGCGACAAATTTGACTTCTGAAAAGCTTTTTTTGCGGAGAAACAAATGGGGTTCTGCGTAGCGTTCGCACTAACTTATGGGTCGAGTCCTACAATTAATACCGGTCGCACATGGGTACCAGCTTTTAATGGCAACGGAGGACTGCTATATCCAATATGACACTGGAAGTATCCATTTTTATTAAATTCCTATCTGTTGCTCTTCATATATTGCATATGTTACATGGAAAAAACAATCACATTGACACAACTACAAACGTGGTCGGGAACACTGATGATGTCTGGACCATGGATGTCTGGACCATGTCTGGACCATGCCGCCTTAACCTTATCAAGACCAAGTTATAACACTGTCTGGATCTAGTTGCCCGACTTAGTCTGGACCTAGTCGTTATCACATCTTAACTATGTCAGATTAGGGAATGGAAATATTTTCATGTGCCACGGCTGTATCTATTTATCGTGACCTTGTCTTTTACATTCAAGACTTTCAAAGTTCAAACGTGGTTAAGACTAGGCCCAGATAATAGAATGGGGGGGGGTAGGACACGTCCTTACTTTGTCGCGATATGATTACTAAATGGAATGGCAGGCTAAGTACAGTGTTCTTTAAAAAAAGAAAAAAAAGAAAAAAAAAGTGGGGGGGAAGAAACACAGAAAAAACAGCGTTTCTATTAGGGTCAGACTTCAGCGATTCAGTCGATGGATCAGAGGTGCTATGAATATTATGTTTGTGCGATCTTGATCATGTTTATTGAAGTTTATGCACGTATACTCTAACATATTCATAATAGGCTTTTCTAATTTACTTTATATATCTGCAAACTACTTCCCTGTTGTGAATTGATTTCATAGGTACAAAGAACACGTGAATTTTCCAATACCCGATCATGTGGTCTCTTGATTATTAACATAGATTATACATAATATACAGCTTTGTCCATAGCTAGGTGCATGTCGATGAATCATGCATTACAGAAGTTTAATGTGAGGGTAATACTGTAAATTTACTTCATGAATATACTTTAAGCCTCGAACACAATTACTGCTTCTCTATACTGCCTTTCACCTTAATTAATAAACTGTGGGAATGGGTGTGTGTAACCATGTCTACAAAATCAGGGGAAACCACTGTACACCACTGATTCTACACTTCTGCAATACTGTTGTCGCATTGGGGATCAGAGTACTGAGTTAGCACTGCCTTCGAATATACGTGTCAATGCATGAGGGAAAATGTATAGACACCCCCAATCTAATACAGCAAACGTACGGCCAAAGTGGTCCACACTATCAGGTGTACCCTGTGCTGTAGCCTAACGAGTAACAGGGAAGTAAGTAAATGTAATTTCCTCTATTTTTATATTATGATAAGTACGCCCTGCTGAGCTCTTTTCTCTGAGAACAGGTTGTCTCTGGCTCAAGACATTGGAATGAATCGATTCTTTGTATTAGCATTTTTAATAACAAGTGGACATAATAATTTCAATGACAAGTGATTTGATATTAATATTGCGCTATTTTCAAGCACATGTTCTAGACATTCACACGTAAAACGGTAAACAACACAAACCAATATAGGTATATATAGGGATAGTCACAAACTAAGTAGGTCGCAATGAAAAGGTACGTGCACTTTTCTGTCTGTTTTAATTACATATATTGACAAGCGCTCGCCATAGGGACACATTGGAATTCAGAAAACGTTTTCATACTCCTGTTGGTGTATATTGTTACTGAAATGTTTCACCAACGAGGGCACGGACACTGTGTACTAATTCCAATACTATCCATAATTGCATGTTATGTGATAGATTATTCTTCTTTGTGGTAACTTTTAGAAAACATCAGAATCATCAACACTATCCAATAAAATAAAAAAATCATATATTTTTCTCAAAAACGTTTCCTCAAAAGTTTTAAATCTGTTCTTGATCATGATGTAACAGAGTAACATTTATTTCATGCTTAAAATGCATGAGCCATAACTCATTTTGACTTTTCAGTTTTATGTGTTCATAAGATCCGTGATGGCACACTCCTATTCTTTCTCAACTCCCTGGTGTGCATACTGTGCATAGCAATGAGCATCCGGCTACGCATGTCATATTTCATCATTAGTTCTCTGCTGATAATCAATGATTCACATTTCAAACGTAGAAATACATGTTGATACCTACTCATTGTGGACATAAACAACACATATCACTATTTTCAGATATAAGACTACAAGCTGTTATCCTATTCCTGCTATTTTTTTTACATTATCAGCGAACGAATTCCACCACCAATTGCTGACCAAAAAATGCCGGGTGCTGGTGGTTTTGTCGGAGATTCTGGACGTCGGACAGTACGAAAACGCCAATTCATTTTCCCGGCATATAAGCACCAAAAATTAACGACGTAGGTACCAGAAAGGTGTTGGTGCTTCCGTCGCAAAGTGCGTAGCTTTGAGCGCATTATGACCGATGACGCTACATCTGTCGACCTTTTTAATTGTTTCATACCGAAGGGCTCATTACGAAGGATAGATCATGCCATAGCGGTACGACCCGATATTACCTGCAAAAGGCGCCATCTTGAAGGTCAAAGAAGACCTCAATTCAGATAGATTTTTTTTTCTTTTTTTTCTTTTTTAGAGTGCGTTTTGACTTAATATGTATCGTGTGTGCCATATTTTTTTTCTAATTTCATATCGACAAACTGTTCAAACATTATATACTTGTGAATATCCGTCATTCTGCACGCGAGTTGTTTATAGTAACAAACCCAGATCAAACCCAGATCGGAAAAATAGGTGCGCTAAGCAGGGTAGGACAAACAATCCTGGCTCCGTAGTAAATATAGGGAAATTGCCGACATTCTACCCAAGAGTGTTGAATTAAAATTGTGCTAATCTTCTTACTTTTAACTTGGGATGAATTTGGTAGCCTCTGTTCTACAACATACTAGAAGCATTCTCAGAAATCATTTGAAATGACTTTTAATAGAATTTTCTATCGAGATAATATTACTACAGCATTCAAACAGACATATCTTACCAGAGAGCAGTAATAAATACGGTTGTCAGCACACTGATGACGTAATGCTCTCTGATAAAAGGACTAGTGTCAACAAACATCTTCCGACTTTCAACTTATATTTGACAAACTTATTTGTTTGATTTTTTTTATTTCTTGGTGTCAAATTAATCGCATATTTTTTCTTAATCATTCTCAAATAAGTTTTAAAGGATATAATTTTGATGCAACGTTATATATTTGCTATTTTTCTGTGGTAGTCTAATGTAGACATTCACGTAGTAAAACGGACCAACAAAATAAAAAATGCCCCTTTGAAAATTATTGCTGTGCATTAATTATTGCATCAATTCCTACAAATGTAGGGCATTCTGACAAGAAATGTATGCAGTTTCTTATTTTCAACACAGGGGACCAAAATATTAAACAGTTATTGTTGTAATAACCTTCAAACATCGACACGGCACTGACACTGTCGCGGAATTTCACCTGTCAAAATGTCCAATCCACAGAATAAATGTTCAAAATAAAGTATTTAGTTGAACCAATTACTTAGACGTATATATATATGGATGGAATCGCATATTACTACAGATTATTTCCAGCAAAATATTATATTGGTTCAACAACTAATAAGTGAAATAATAACCATATATTTCCGTGGCATTGCAGTCCGCCGTCTATCACTAGGAGTAGTAGATGACAAAAAAAAAAAAAAAAAAAAAAAAAAAAAAAAAAACGGTTGTCATATTAATATATAAGTTTCTAATTGGTTTAACTATCATTGGTTTAACTTCATATACTATAATCAGATTTAGTTTAGACATTTTCATTTGACAGCAGAATTCGCCGAGTATACTCACGTATATGTTTGCAGCTTATTACAACAATAACTATTTAATATTTTGGTTCCAGGTGTTAAGAATAAGAAACAACATACACTTTTTGTCAAGTTACTTTAAGTTGATAGGAACTGATGCAATATTCATATAATATAATTTGATTTAGTTTCGACATTTTCATAAGCTTTACTTTGGCAATGCTATCAATGGCGCCAATGTTTGTCCTACCCAGGCCACGTGCGCTGAATCTCATGAATATTCATGAGTTGTGACGTCATGCGTGCAGAACGCTATTGATTCTGATTCATTCTGATGTTTTCTCCTCAAGTTCATAAATTTCTTGATTGTGAAGTATTCATTATTTCAGTATATATCTTAATTGCCCATAAGGCAACGTCGTTCTAGAGACGCAGTGTTCTTTGAACACTTTTTATCTAGTTGTTGTTGTTGTTGTTGTTGTTGTTGTTGTTGTTGTTGTTGTTGTTGTTGTTGTTGTTGTTGTTGTTGTTGTTGTTGTTGTTGTTGTTGTTGTTGTTGTTGGTGTTGGTGTTGGTGTTGTTGTTGTTGTTGTTGTTGTTGTTGTTGTTGTTGTTGTTGTTGTTGTTGTTGTTGTTGTTGTTGTTGTTGTTGTTGTTGTTGTTGTTGTTGTTGTTGTTGTTGTCGTTGTCGCTGTCGCTGTCGTCATCGTCGTCATCGTCGTCATCGTCATCATCGTCGTCATTGTCGTTGCGTCGCTTCAGCTCAACTGCTGAAGCAAGCATTGTGTTTCGTTTGTTTGTAACTAACTAACTAACTATGTATGTAACTATGTAACTATGTATGCTTTTGAGGCCGAGTAGATAGGGAGTGGACTCGTGATCAGGTCGTGATTTTGATTCATGGTGCGGACTGGTGTTGCGTATGGACGTCTGCGCTCCAGTAGCAATGTGAACCCGTGATGCGACATGAAAATCGTTCTTTTTTTTGTTCATTTGTAGATCACCATTCTACGATCCATGGGCGTGTCTACTATGGAGTTGCTCAGTATATCTACTCATTCAGCAAAGCCACACAGCTGATGGCAGGATAACATATTTGAATGCGTGTACTTACTCTAGGATTGGGTACTGCATAGTTGATCACGGAAAAGCTTCGTGTACTACACCGGATATTGCTGCTACTGTCGCTCAAGTACCCTCATGCGTGACTGATCTGCAACTAGTTCTATCAGCGTATAACAATTCAAAGCAAATTGGTGATGCAAATTTTACACATCTTGACCAACTGCAAAGACTATCAATAAAAGCCGAAACGAGCGATGTATATTACAAAACAAATATGGTCTTTCATGGAGCATCTCCAGCTTTGTTTAAAAATCAGCGAGATTTGAAAACCCTTCATATCAATCTACTACTAATTTTCAAAGACGTAATGTTTGATTTTTTAAAACCTTTGACATCGCTAGAACATTTAGACTTGAATGGAGCTACAAATGCACCTCTTATTGAAGCGACTTTTCCCGCCACCTGTCCTATTAAAGAACTTCACCTTAGACGCACGCAAGCTATACAGTATATGGAACCGGGACGCCAGTACGCACCGAATTTAGATATTTCAAGACTTTTGTGTCCCCTTGGAAAAACACTGCAACTAGTAGACTTGTCATACAACAGTATCGTGATGGTAATATTGGACAAAGACAAATTAGAGTGCATGGAGAAACTGCAAGTTTTAGACTTAAGATACAATTTTTTAGATTCAATTAGACTGTTTGATCCAAAGTATCATACACTTCCTTCAGAGGCAATTGGTAAACTCCCAAATCCTACGGTTATCGATATGCTGACATTCCAGACTCCTCATTTTCTGCTTGGAACAGTTAATAGAGTGAATTTCAAAGGCATATTTAACCTCCTGGACACATCACAGCCTTCTTACCAAGACTTGATGCGCGTAAATGTTCCAAAGACAGATCTATTTCTATACATAATCGATTATCTCAAATATATTTCAAATATGTGTAAAGTCCACACAGATACTTTTATCAACTGCGCTATAAGTGCATTCAACACTAAACTCCATACTGAAGAAATTGCCTGCAGAATCAAGCTGTGTGTGTTGTCAAATAGAACTAGGACAGATTACAATGAATGTGCGTGCGATGGCTGCATTGGGACGCAGTATAATATCATTCAGAATCAACTGACTGCCATTTGCAACACTGACTGTTTGTTTGGTGTTGCAATCCCTTTCTTTCCTTGGATGAAAACATTTATTTTAAACAACTATGAGTTTGAAAGGGCGCGCTATGTAACTCCTAGCTATGTAACTCCACGTTCGCATGGGGGTACCGTGCACAAGTTATGCATTGATCCTAATAACAAGATGAAACATTTAGATATTTCCAATTTTAAAACGATAAAATTAGGGTACAATTTCAGCACAGTTATAACTACAGGCCTTCATCACCTGGAATCTTTGAACATGAGTGGCATTGACATTTCGTATTTCGTTGAGGAAAGCTTAGCAGACATGCCCTCTTTGAAATACCTAAATCTGAGTTACAATCGCATGGATAAAAATGGAATTTTGAAAGACTCGTTTTTTAAATCAAATGGCCAATTATCAAGCATTGATATTTCAAGCATGGCTATACGTTTCATAGAATATACTACTTTCAACAATCTAACCTACTTAGCAGATTTAGATATGAGGAACAATTATCTTAATGGAAGTCTGAACCTCAAACTGTCTAATATAAGCCACTTAAAAGTAGCGAATAACCATATAGAAAGTATTAGTCCCGAGATGATTCACGATTTGGAACACATTTCGCTCGTGCAAGATGTCCATGTTGATGCAAGGGGTAACCCTTGGTCATGTGGATGTGGGAATTTGGACTTTCTAGCATGGATCCAGAACAATGAGACCCGCTCCAACTTGTACCTGGATTCTATTGACGCCTATCATTGTGAAAACAACCCTGGTAAACCGCTTCTCATCGACCTTGACCTGGCAGCACTGAAGGCCTCATGCCAAGAAGATATTACCAAGTATCTAATAGGAGTATTTGGTACACTGGCCTCTGTTTTGGTGGTCACAGTACCATGTATTGTGTATAGGAAGCGCTGGATACTCAGGCATTTTATCTTTGTCAGCAAAGAAAAGTTAACTTGGTGGCAAAATGTAGATGGCATAGATGATAACTATGAATATGATGTATTTATTTCCTATAGTAATGAAGACATTGATAGAACCTGGGTTAGTTTTACTTTGGTACCACAACTGGAGAATACTTATGGATTTCGGACTTGC
Source organism: Streblospio benedicti (assembly GCA_019095985.1). NCBI lineage: Eukaryota > Metazoa > Annelida > Polychaeta > Spionida > Spionidae > Streblospio > Streblospio benedicti. Next base: position 15,718,399 of record CM032661.1, on the reverse strand, counting down.
ATACATATTAGGGACTTCATAGGTAAACTACATGCTGTAGTTATTATTTAACGCTTTATAATAACATCATTATAATGAAAAAAAAAACTTTATAAAAAGCTGGTTTACAAATGTTAGTCGCTTTATGTTATTGCCATGATTGTTGATTGGTGGTGGTCCCTCTTACTATTTATTACTACATTTGGCTGTTTTCATACAAAATCATTAAATTTAATTTACGTGTATCTACAGGTGGATGGGACATTGCTGAAAATATAGAGGTGGCAATAAAGAAATCTCGCAAAGTTGTAGCGGTAGTATCGCCAGCTTTTCTACGAAGCAATTGGTGTTGCCGAGAAATACAGATGACTGATTCTTTGGATAACGAGCAAGGAACGAACAAGGTGAGACAATAAATAGTTTACGATAGATTTTTTAATTTTATTTCTTCCTCTCATCAGTTGTACTGTGTATATGAATAGCATCATAATTCATATTTTATTGCTAGAAATGTACTAGATAATTATCAAGATGGTGATCTAATTAAGATGGTGATCTAATGAACCTTAGCTTACATACATAATATAACAAAATAATATTGCAATAACAGCTTTAACGCTGATTTTTAACTGTTGTTTATTATCACAAAAATTCTTGGCTATTTACAGCTCATATTTGTGATGTATCGAAATCTTGGCAACTGTGAAGTTCCTAGGCACATTGCATATCTGCTTGCAAACAAGACGTTTATCGATGTAGATGTACACAATCCAACCTCATTGAAGGTTTTCTGGCCTATGCTTGTTAAAGCCATCTACGCAAAGACCAGAAGGCGAAGACCGAGACTCAGGGACCTCATTGTGTAAAGAAATCAGTGTGGTTTGAATCATGGTGTGAGCATTTGAAATATAATGGCAGCTTTTTTATAACCAGATGACGAGAAATGAAATTCTTGAGAACTTGAGTACAGCTAGAAATGGTTATAGGAAACAGAGAGAGGCAGACTGAATAGGAGTCAGATTGACACATCAAAGATATCCGCGGATTGACCATGATTCAAGGGGAAGGAAGAGCGCAAATTTGAGTCGATTCGGGGAAAAGTTGAGAGGTTCGCCGCTGCTCCATGGGCCTCCTGTTTTCGAAGAAAGATTTCCTCCTTAATACTATTTATCAATTTTTTCCATATATCTCCCATTTATTTGTATTTTGATTGTATCGACATGGGGCTGATCGTCTGTTATAATCATAAGTTAAACTTTAGCTCATTATCTCAAAATGGATGTTCTTTTTACATGCCATTTTGTATTTTCTTTTGTGTGTCAAAGATGGTATACAATCAAGTTGGTGTGCGCAATACATATATCCTCCAATTAATCGTATGTTTTTATATGCTTTGTTAATTTTGCGTGTTTTGATGTGTACACATAATCTGGTAATGTATGAAAGATATATTAAATAGCAAATGAAAAGATTTTTTTGTTTTGTTTAATTGTTTGTTTTTATTTAGTAATTATACTACAAAACGCAACGCTGTTGACCAATATGACAGTCACCGATTTCACAGCCACAGCAGCTTGGCCACCAAGAGGTGTCAAATTACAGCCCCTATAAAGTTATACAAAATCAGTTTTGAGAACAGGTTTCTTGAAAATCACACCGTCCGAACAATCTGTTATTAGATGTTTATCCTTGATACAAGCTCAAACTTATGAATGGACTTTTGTAGGAAAATGTTGTCCCTCTATCAATCTGTAATTTTTAATATATTTTTAAGAAATATAAAGTTGTTTTTAAATGATGTTTCCCATCAAATCTATGAAAAGTGCCAAATTTTATTTTCGTTGTTTGATTATTATTTTTTGTTATTCATTTTTTAAACTTCTTTTCGCCATTATATTGTCAGACAACTAGTAAATTTTTTTTTAAAAACAGCCCAAAGTTGGAATTTTAGAACAAACAATTATAATTTCAATTGGAGATTTATGCACCATCATCACATATATTTTGATTATGAAAATTCTCTTAAACTTAGGATGTCTAAATTAAGTAAGATCATGCACGAGGTATTATAGCAGCCATTGACACCTTTGTTTGACCGCAGATTTGATCCGTTTGTGATTTATGGCCCCATTTCTAGGAAACGAAGGGTGGGTCTTTTTGTTGTTGATTATTTTGTTTTGTCACGAAAATAAAATGAAATAAAACATTATCAGAATGTGAGGAAATGTTAGGTAATGTATACATTTGCAGAACAAGGTAGTGGAAAATTGATTTCTTGACCAAATTATGGTTTGAAGTGGAATGTGCATTTTACTCGAAACACTATCAATTTCTGTCTAAGTCTAATGTTATCCTTATCACCATACAGCGCACGGCAGCTTGTGGTCTCTGTCTGCATTTTAATTAAAATAGACGAAAACACTTATTCTATAAAAAAAACTGAGTGAAAAACCTCGGCAACCTGCCAAATAGCAGACTGTGAATAGTAGCAGGCAGTGGGAACAACGAAGCACATTAGATAGTCGTTTTCCAGATATTTTACACATTTAAAACTGATCCCAGTGACCATAAAATATCACATGGAACCTTATAGCGTTAGATACTTGAACTTCATCATACATAGTTCTGGGTAGTACAATACTCTAAAAATGACACTTGCTCCCACCAATACCCACATAAACGAGAACTCTTAAAATTGTGAAAATAGGGGTCTCATCATTTAGTCGAAAAAGGTGTTTCAAATGTGAAAGCTGTTGAGTTAATTTTGGTTTACTGCGGAAAAATGTTAGTGGCTGTAATTTACAAAGATTTTCATAAGAATAAGAATATACACACACAAACACACACACACATGTGCGTGCGCGCACGCACGCACAACCACACAGCCACACACAACCACATGTTTATATATTATACATATTTATCTATTTATGGGATATTTCATATTTCATTCTTTTCATATACGATTTATGCTGAAATAAAATATTCTTATTCTTATTCCATGATGAGAAATCTGTTGATGGCATACTTTTTATTGTGCAGTTTTCATTTATTGTTTAATATGACACGATTATTATACATGTATGACCTTACCGTAGAGCATTGTGATAATAACTGTTTATCCATATAAGTTCAAAATTCTCACATTTTAAATGGATTGACTTTTGAAGGTAAATTTTTAAAAACTAATATTTCCCCTTAATTGTCATGACGTTTCATTGACACACGTGGTTTCTCATGTTCTGTACACTCGAAGAAGTGCCATCACGTACATTTTATGGATGTTACGTACAACAAATCTTTCCTTCAATCTTGCCAAAGCTTGGGCACGTCTCTCCTACATGTATTTTTTGTGAAGTATACACTATTGTGAGACCATCTGAACACATATTGAAGACTGGGTTTTCAGGTAAGGTATTCGTAACTTATTACACAGTTTGTTTGTTAGTTAGTTTTTCGTTTAGAAAATGAACTATTTGCTCAATTAAAAAGAATGACGCGGTGGTATCTGTCCACGTGGACACCTTCCTTTTGAAGACTCTAGTATTATGCAGAAACTTCACTTCTCCTGTTCCCCATTTTTCCCATGTGCTAAGTACTTCGGTTGTATGTGGACTTCTTCTGAAGGCGCCCATGTGAGACAGGTGTCACTGCATTTCATAAATGGAAGATATGACTTTTGAGTGGTCGTCTGCTGTAGGTGAATCATGTGTGACGTGAGGTCCCACAGCAAACGAAGGGTGTGCTACTACTATGATGAAGACATCGGCACCTTCTACTACGGCAGTGGACACCCCATGAAGCCCCAGAGGATCCGCATGGCCCACCACCTCATCTTCAACTATAAGCTCCAACGGTGAGTCGTCAGCTGGACGACTGTACCTATAGGTTACCTAGTAGTATCTACGGTAACAGAAACTACCTATCAAGATAAGCTGGGGACTGGCTCTCGGCGGTCTTAATGGAGGGGTCGTTTGTTTCATATGGAGGTTCATTTTTTCTTAGGCAGATCCAGGGGCGCATGGGAAGCCCCCCCCCCGCCCCCGAAATCCCCACCCTTTTCCCCTCCAAAACACCATATTTGCATGGGGATTTTGGCATGTTTGCTATCTATCGCACGTGCAAAATTCATGACTTCCCTTAGGTGCACGCACCCCCCCCCCCCTCTCCTCCCAGGGTTCTCCCTCCTTTCTAAAATAACTAGATTTGCCAATGATTTTGATTACGTTTTAGCACCATTCACACTGGCAGTTGGGATGTACTAACTTGACACATAGGACGCGTCTCCTGCTCTCCTCCGTCCACCTCAAACACACACTGTAGATGGGTTTTCTGTTTTCTGGCTCACCAGCATCTTGCAGTGTAATAATATTTTGAGCCCAAGCAAAGGCAACTAACTGCATCTGTAGATATGATCTAACATGTCTTTTCAATGGGGTTTTGATAAAAAGATTTATTAATTTATTCAAATCTATGTAAAATACATACGATAGTGACGATAGAGTTCAAGTGTTACTTTTTGCCATCCAACTGGATAGTTTTATAACAGTTATTTTTCAAATGCTGTTGTAAATAGACCGTTCCATGGAATATAGGTGACACGGCGTGACACATCGGGGACATTTGAATAATGCATCACACGTTTTAATTTGAACCGTTGAAGGTGAGATCTAATATCTTATTCTAGCCAGATGGAAATACTGCGACCCATGAAGGCTCCTAAGAAGGAGTTGTTGAGATTTCACACACACGACTACCTCAATTTTCTAAAGAATGGTGACAAGTTGAACGACTCGACTTATGAACGCAACCGTGGTGAATTTGGCATAGGTCCCGACTGTCCTCTCTTCAAGGGTGTCTTTGAGTTTTCCCAGTTGGCTGCCGGTGGCTCTCTAGCTGGCGCCGTCAGGCTAAACAGGTGAGTCCATGCGATAATTCTAGTCCGCTCGTTTTAGACTATGTCAAGATTACGCATTGAAATTATCATATCATTGTTACGGACCATGCACATATCTATCTGTACATCCTAGTCTTTTTAAGTTATCTTATAATAACGCAAGTACCTTGCAAGAGAAGTGTCACAATTGTCATTACATAGCCCATATCAAGATTCTTACATCCTATGTTAGCTACACAGCACATGTAGCGTGACAAAATGAGTAAACCCCTTTGATCACACAGCTTTTCCACTATTACCAGGAAAATGTCTGACATTGCCATCAACTGGTCGGGAGGTCTTCACCATGCCAAGAAGTCAGAGGCTGCGGGTTTCTGCTATGTCAACGACATCGTGCTTGCCATCCTGGAGCTGCTGAAGTACCACGAGCGGGTGCTTTACGTGGACATTGACATCCACCACGGTGACGGTGTGGAAGAAGCCTTCTACACCACAAACCGCGTCATGACTGTCTCCTTCCATAAGTTCGGCGAATTCTTTCCAGGCACTGGAACGACGAACGAGATTGGTGCCGGTGAGTGAAAGTTTTGCGTTCTTTGTATGTTAGCATTGTAATTTGTATTGCACTATATATATATAAGAGGTTCGGTTGTGATGGTGCTTGCGTGCACCCTTCCAGACAGTTGGAATTTTGATTTGGGTGCGATGTTATGCTGGTGTTAATTGCCTTTGGTCGAGACAGGGACAGTATCAAGAATGATTGGAGACACCTGATAATGGGAATGGTTATGTTTGGGAGAGGCAAAATAGATGTAACGGTGTATATCCAGATGTTTAAATATGATCCGTATGTTACCAGGATTAGCATATGTTAAAAACCAAGGTATATGTCAAAAAGGCGCGGGTTTACTCTAATTTTATTGGCTTTTCGTATGTATGGTCAAATTTAAATCAGGAGTTCAGTAGAAAGCATTTAAATCAATCTCTATTATCTAAACGTGAAATAAAAGCAAGCGTTTGTTACGTAACAATTAGCATTTATTTACACGTCTTGTGGCAGGTTATAGGTGGCCAACATATACTGAATTTAACAGGTAAGTAGTGACAAACTTTAAATCAGGACAGCGGGAACCAGTACAATTAGCATTCGTCGAACATATGATGACAACATGTACTGAACACCTTTCTTACAGTGGAACCCCTACGAACAAATATCTTCTCTAAGACGTTTTCCAGTTGTCCTATGTATCACGTGTAGTGTGTGCATCTGTTTTAGGACACCTGTCTTACATGAACACATTTCACTTCTTTCAACAGGTGTCCACATCAGACGGTTTCACTGTACTTTGATTGCAGGGAAAGGCAAGTACTACTCCGTGAACTTCCCACTTCGAGACGGTATGGACGACGAATCATACCAGCAAATCTTTGAGCCTGTGATGGAGCGTGTTATGGATATGTACCGGCCAGGGGCCATTGTGCTCGAGTGTGGGGCGGACTCGCTTGCCGGCGACCGCCTGGGCCGCTTCAATCTCACCATTGAGGGCCACAGCAAGGTGCACCATTTGTTTGTTGTAATGAATATTTTATTGCCCTAACCATCTAGCTTCAGTTGAACAGGCCTTTTGCGTTTCCTTGCTTCTGTGTTATGCGAATTCTGAGAGATCCCAGACGGACAGCTACACTACTTAATTATAATTTTGTTAGCATATTCAGAAACAATTATACTTTTCTTAAAGATAGTGCTTGATCACGATATACATGATATGTACAGACTTGTATCAATAGTGCATATGTATTCAGTAGTGTAAACTAAGTAGATTAGGAATCACTACATCATAGTGATAACATTTGACAATATGAAAAACGTACAAAAAATAACAGTATTCTTCGGTCTTTAAGCTTACCACCAATACATAACTCCCTTTCGTAACTCTCAAGCCTTACCGGTTACATTTATTACTCCCATCTATACTCAAAGCTTTACATTCAAAACATAGCCTATCGGCACAGTATCTAAACACAATGCACTTCCCTGCAGTGCGTGGCCTTCATGATGAAGTACAACGTGCCCCTGCTGCTTCTCGGCGGTGGCGGCTACACTCCCGTCAATGTGGCTCGCTGCTGGACCAAGGAGACCGCCGTCGCTCTAGGCTGCTCCGTAGAGGACAATATGCCCTACCACGACTACTTCGAGCGCTATTTACCTGACTTCAAGCTGAGCATTCGGCCCCTGGAGCTCTTGACCAATAACAACAGCCGCGAGTACCTGTCCGGTGTCAAGTGTCGTCTGCTGGAGAATCTGCGCAATCTCGAGCATGCGCCGGGTGCGTATCTGAGATTTGCTGGGAGAGGGGAGGAGACGTATATCAAGAATTCTCACACCCCTCATTTTGTTATTCTCTCCTAGATACCTATATTTTTGTCCTTTTTACCACATCCCGCAATGTTTCAACATCTTTTCCCACGTCCCATGTTGTCCCTTTCCCCACTTCACTATGACCCGCAGCCACACCAAACCACCTTTTCGTCAGAAGACGTTTCAAGGAGTAATTGCCTACTCAATTTCAAGTGTGTTTGTTGATAAATTAAGGATGATACACATTTTTCCATTCTACACAAAGATGGGATTGGTTTTCTTTTGTATCCCACACACACACACACACACACACACACACACACACACACACACACACACACACACACACACCCCCACACACACACACACACACACACACACACACACACACACACACACACACACACACACACACACACACACACACACACACACAGACACACACACAACACTCTCCCTCCTCCCAAAAGGGCAACTGCTCTGCCTTTTACAATAAACATCTCGCTGTGCATGTCAAGGTCACTCTGCACGACTTCGTGACAATGATCATGAAATAGACTGGGAGGAAGAAAGTGTAGTGGATATAGAAGTGTTCCTTTTTAATTCCACATTTAAATAATAAATAGAAACATTCTATTGACTTGGAATACGTTCAATGTCATAGGCAGATCCAGGGGGACCGTGGGGGGTGCACGGCTCACCTTTTCCAGCTAAATACTTCTTTTTCATAGGGTTCTCGGAATGTCAACCATCGATTGCGCTTATGAAACCCATGAAATCCCTTAATATAAGTGCGCCCTCTCCCGTTGTCAAAAACCTGGATTTGCCAGTGAATGTAACAAACGAGACAATACAACACAAACCTATTCTGAGTTCTTATTTTAGGTGTTCAAATGAAAGATATACCAGATGATGCCATGCTTGTAAGGGATGAGGATTCACGGGAAACTGATACATATTTGAAAGAGACCAATCCAGAAACACGCATTTCAATACTAGATTCAGATAAGAGGATCGCTCGCGATGACGAATTCTCTGATTCTGAAGATGAAGGCGATGGTGAAAGAAAAAATGAAGCGAATTTCAAAGCCATTGAAAATGTTCAACTGCCAGCAAGAGGTTCACTCGCCAAAAGTGCTGTGGAGCCTGGTAATTCAGATCAAATTCATGGAAACAGTATTAACCCTAAACAAGATGTAACAGCTCCAAGTAAATTTCTTCCTAAGCCTGTATCTCAACAAGGTGCTCTGAAAGGGAATGCCTCATTACCACTTCAATCAACTCAAAATGAAGTTTCTTCACAGCTTAATGTGAAAACTAATTATTCAGTTCCAAATACATTAATGACAAATCAAATACCAGGCTTGATGCCTCAAGACATGCATTGCAGCTCTCCTGTAGTACAGAATGTTACATCAAGTCCGATGGTGAATCAAGAAGAATTGAAGGCACGCACTCTCGCGTATAACCAGCAGATGCTAGTGAACTGCTACATGGCTTATAATCAAAATTATGGAAAATAGCTAATAAATCGAACCGCAACTAAAAGCTTTGCAAAATATTTAATCATTACACCCTGAAGAATAGTAGAACTGTAGTGACAGAAAACATTGACACATATTTCATTATTTGTTGTCAACTGGAATCTGGGTTGAACGTGCATTGCATATTTATTCATTTGTATATGGTTGATTTAGCAATTGTAGATAGATATCTAGATCTATATGAATTAAACATGCGTTAATTTCCACAAACCAGTGTCCGTGTTGATTCTGATTTACAGCCAATAGTTACAAAACAAAATATTCAATGGTGGGTAGTATATGCTTTAATAATAAATAAGCACACATAATATTTTTTACAGTATAGATGCCTACTAACAGAATTACACGCGGTCACTTAAACAAATCAGTGTCTAGTCCTGTTTGAAGATTAAATTTTTAATTACCGTGTACGTAATAAAATGTCACTATGTTCTTACGTAAAACGTTATAATATAACACATAACGTACGAAATATTTTAAATTCTGGGAAACGTTTGTTTGATAAGAGCGTTTGTACTTACGAGTAACGTATGCCTCACCATTATAAAAGCTCCCTTACTAGAATACGGGCGAGGAAATACATATATCTCAAGATATAAGGACTAAATTGGAGGAACATCCAGCATAAACGTACCACAAAATGGTAGTGATTGGATTATGTTTTTAATGGAGCTGATAAAGATAATGGACGAAGAAAGCAATACTAATTCACTCTCGCCTAACATAGCAGAAGCAATTTGCGAAGGCTCGGAAGGGCGACCTGAAGAGGTGTCCAGTGAAGCTGAGCATGTAGATGATGATTTCACTGAGAGCAGCATGATCCAAGGTAAAATTAGCAAGCCTAAATGTGCCCATTGTGCTATAATTTAGATTTATTTTTATAAGTGCATACTTTGCAAGAATACACCAGGCTGACCAGGCATGTATGTTAGAGCAGATGTACTATACTGTAACTGTTCTGATGTAAAATGGATGTCTAACTATCTGTGGTTTAGATACCATTGTCCCCCGAGCCAGTGTCATTAGTGTCTTTGTGTCACATTAAGGTGACAAATTACAAGTATTCAGCTTATGTTTTGCCATTTTTAAATACGTTTCATTAGCAAGGATATGTTCCCATGTAACTGAGGCAACGCTGATAAGGTTGTGATGGTGATGCTGACTGCTTTATGAAGTACTGCGCATTTTAGAGCATTAAAATACTTTGAATAAGAGCAATCAATATAAAAATCATTTCATAATTAAATGTATGTGAGCATTTAGAGCAGCTGACAGAAAAGAATAATGAATATCGTATGGTTTATAATCTTGTATGTTGCATGCCTTTATTGCCAATGTGTTGTGAAGTTCCACAATCTACTTAGCACAATGATCGAAAAATATTGTCCTGCTGTGAGATGTAACAAATGTCATCAAATAAATATTGGACACCTTTTATGCACCATATATGACTATATATACGTTATTAAGTTGGGACATCACTGACACAGGAATAAATATATTGTACATGTAACACGTCCATTGTTGTTCATAGAATACCTGGCGTATATTATCAATTGAGAATGGGAACTTTTTCATTTAAGTGGGTTTCATTCTTTTTATAGGTGCTGCTGAGCTCGAAGTGAAAGAAAAGAGTGATTGTTCAGTCGAAAGTGATAATAAAGAAACTCATGATGTAGCAAAAAAGAAGCCTGAATGTTCAGTTGAGAACAAAGAAACCCATAAGACTGATCAAAGTGCTGTCCAAATAGAGACGGGGTCTTGCCCACAACGTGAGCAGGAGCTACCAGTGGAAAGTCAAAATTCGGGGGATTGTCCACAAAGTGAATATGAAGCTGTGGAAAGTTTGAATACAAAAGTCCGAGAATATAATAGGAAAGCAAAATGTGTAGGTGAGAGATTACGGAAAAGAAAGGTCGGGAACCCTAAATGGGTCGAAGAAGTGCACCAAGAATATATTAAAGTTGTGCGTAACAGTAACAGTGCATGTGACAAAAATAAGAGGAAGAAGAAAATTGGCAAAGAAAGCACAGGCATTGTTATTGCCAATGGTAAGGAATGTGAAAATATGCCCAATATTAAAAAGAAAGGCGTGACAAAAGAGAAAATACAAGAACAAGTTGTGAGCAAAGTAAATAGCAAAGGCAAAATTACGAAACAAATTAAGAAGGTAATAATGGATAAAGAGAATAATGTCAAGAAAGTTAAAAGAAATGTGCAAAGGTTAGAGGAGGACAAAGCTGGTCAAAGCAGATCAGTGAATGATACAATTTCTGTAATTCTTCCCAAGAGTGTTCGGTACATTGAGGAGGTACACCAAAAGAGTGAAAAGATAGCCGAGAAGAAAGTGAAAGAGAAAAAACAAATAAAAGGTAAAAGCCCAATAGGGAAATCAGATGAGAAACCTGAAAATAAAACTACAGAAAAAGAAAACTTTGTGAATAACAGAAAATGTGAAGAAAAGTTTGAGCAGGAAGGTGAGAAGATAAGGAAAAAGCAAAGGAAAATTAAAGGCAAACCTGAAACCTCAGAGAAGAAACCTGATGAGAAAACAACGGATAAGGAATCAGAGAGCATTGTGATTAATAAAACATGCGGAGAAAAGGTAGTTGAGAAGAAGAAGAAAAGACAAAAGAATATCATGTGCAAGGATGAAACCTTAGAGAAGAAACCCGATAAGACAACAATTGATAAAGCTGTGATTATGGAAACACAGAGAGTTGGGATTGATAACAAATTTGAAGAAAAACCTGACAAGGTAGTTGCAAAGAAAAAGAAAGGGCAAAATAATATCAACTGCAACGCTGAAACCTTGGACAAGAAACCTGACAAGACTACAATTGATATAGATAAAGCTGTGATTACTCAAGTTGAGGTCATTAATAATGCTACTCTCTCTAATTTGAATGATGAAAAAGAAGAATTAAACAGCAATGGCAAAGAATTTCCAGAGATACCAGAAACAGAGGAGACCAAAGGTGTAAACCCAAAGAAAAATCACTCAAATGAACAGATCTCCATCAACAACACAGAAAAAGAAGTAGAGAATGGCACAAACGTGGTGGTTGATAAGGATGAAATAGCATTAGATGGAGAAGGGGAAGAAATTGCTAGTGACATTAGTAAAGACCCAGATGAGATGCAACAGAATGGCTATTGTGAGAAACAGCACGAAAAACCAATCAAACTGGAAGAATGCGCAGATCAGCCACTAAGTACAAAAGTAGAAAGCCAAATCAAAATCGACATAGAAGAATGTCACGCTGAAAGTAGAACTAGTTCACCAAAGCAAAAGGTAACTAGTGATAATGATGAAAGAGATGAAATTAATTTAGATGGAAATAATGGGGGTGAAAGGAACCATAAAAAGAAGAAAGGTAGCTTGAAATTAAATAGAGAGAAAGAGCAAAATGAAAAAGAGCAAGACGATCAAACAATAGAAGATGAAAAGAAAGAGAAAAAAGTAGATAGTCAGATAAAAATAGATATAGAGGAATCTTGTGGCAAGCAAAGGAAGAAGCAAACCAAGCAGAAGCAACAAAACAACCAACCCAAAGTTGATAGAATCAAAAGTGGGGAAGTTATTGCCAAAAAATATTTAAATGAAAACAAAAAAGGCAATTGTACCGTACAAAAAGATATACCTGTGATGTTAGCAAAAGAAGTGTCACAAAGAGATTCAAAGAAATGTACTGGAAAGAACTTGGAGACACTAAACTTACCAATTACTGCATTTCTGAACACAGATTTGGAAATAGGAGATTTTGAAAATGACGCAAACAAAAAGAAAAAGTCTGATTTGCGACAGAAAGGTTCTTCTGAGATGATACAGAAAAATAACACACCACAAACAGTGAGCAAAGCAAATGATACATGCAAACAAGTTTCAAAATACATCAGCCAAGTTAAACAACAAACTAAACCCCAAAAGCATGCAACAAATCATAACAGCACTGAGAGAAATTCCAAAATTGCTGGCATGATGAAAAACAATCATGTATTTAAATGTGACAGCAAAGTTAAGAAGAATGATTATGGTCGTGCTGGAATATTGACAAAGGGTAGAGAACGAAGATTATATGAACTTGAGATGGTGTATAAAGGCACTAAAAGGGGAGATTACAAGAAAATGATAATGAAACATAGGAAACCCCCTGTTAAGAAAAGGCCCCCTAAACGGGAACCTAAAAATATTATTATAGGCACAGTTGACATGGGACCTGGAGTTCAGTTTTACCGCACCATGGAGAAGTCACTGCTGACATCCTAAGCACGATTACGTTATGACAATTGAAGAACACTCAGTATTGTTTAGAATTTAAAACTACCTTTGACGAGGATACACTCTTTTTCATTGAATTGAAATATGATTTTAAAATGTTGCATTTAATACATTTCTCTCATTTATATTTGATACATTTCTCTCAATTATTTTTTGATAAAGAAGCTTAAAAACATTCTCTTAAAATTTTACTCATTGTAACTTGCGAATTGCGGTTAGTACCATATGTCAGTATTGTATTGACGAGGAAAATCTCTTTTTAATTGAATTGAAATATAATTTCAAAATTTTGCATTTAATACATTTCTCAATAATATTTGAATAAAGAAGCTTACAGACATTATCTTAGAATTTTTTCATTCTTGTAACTTGTGAATTATTGTAACGTATTGGATATAATATCGCAAATTTGAAACTCATATGACAAAACTTTATACTTGTTTCACACAAATCCCACACTGAATAGAATACAATGTAAAATGAAATAGAAAATAGACTTGAAAGATGTACATCGTTACCACATTTATTCCAAGCATATGGTGTATCTGAAGTTAAAACTGATAGGGCAGACGATCAAAATTAATTTAGTTATTTACCATGTTTTACAACATTTTTGGCAACGCTATATTATGTATGACGTGCATTAGTATCACCATATGACACAAATTGTGCACAATTCACAACTTAAATTGTCTGAAAATATGTCTAGTTTTACTGTGAACCTAGCCAACATTCATAATACATCACACTCTACTCAAAGTCTTTATTGTTGAGAAAATTGGTGAACATCTTCAACGCAGCAACTGGTTGGTCTGTTGGTACCATGTGGCCTGCACCCTATAACAAAACAATTTTCACTTTGATCAGCTCCTTTATCTTTCACCAATAGCATAAATACAGCAGCTTTAATGTGTAGAAAAATGAAGTTACATTTGAAATAGGTATTATCATTCCCTATCACTAACTGGTACCTTTTTATTCGCATATTAGATACATTGGACTTACAATTGACGGTTTAACACCCCCCCCCCACACACACACACACACACACACTCACACACTCTCAAACCCATACCTATATATATCTGAATACCTGGATCTGCTATCGCCACTTGCTGTTCTTCAGAATGACTTGTTGACCCCATCCCATTTCAAAATAAAATATGGTGGTACAGGTGATGAAATCTGTTCATGACCTACTAATGCACTGGTTTTTGTATAGCTTGGTTGTTGTGTTGTACTCATTTTTGAAATCTACCACAATTACCTCCTCTAAGATTTGATCATTATCATGATCATCTCTCTCACGTGTATCGCTATATTTCGGTATTCTCGGTATCAAATATTAAGAATGACAAGACATATGCACAGACGCTGAATACTATAACCACAGCTTAATGTTGAAACCGTCAATTCTTACTTAAATTTGTGTTGGGTGAAGCAGAGGAGGAGAGTATGCGATATATAGCTTTTCAAATGACCTTATATCTAATAAGTTCTTTTAATGAAATCAAACCCAATCATCATATATTTGTGTATAGCTAAAAAAGCATATAAGGAAGGGTGTAAAACTTTAAAATCTTAATGTTTCGTGTAACTGAGAGCACACAATGATATGCATGAATCATATACTGAGTATTAAGGCCTTTGTGGGAGGGTTCATGTACCACTATCAGCAGACAAACACGATGTCTACATTCAAGTATTCAACAGATAAAAGTATGTAAAACGCAAACTGACCTTCTTCCTCAGCGGCTATGTGAAATTGGGGGGGGGGGGTAACTTACCTTGACGGTGACAAAGTTGAGCTGTTCAAAGTGTCGCACGAAGCCGCCGACCTGCCGGGTGCCGTCCACAGCGCTGCTGTAGTGCCACGACTTGTGGCCGATCCTCTCCTATGTAGGGATGAATTGCATTGCAAGCTATATGTGAGTCTATGAAATAATGGATGACTCGTATTCTACAGAGGGCAAAGATCCTACTTTTGCTGCCATGCTGTTGATTACAGTGGCAGATCCTGGATGATTTTCCATGGGTCGGGGAGGAGAGAATCAAGTGGCAAACAAAACGTAGAGCGGGGAGACTTAGCAAGTCTGAGACATGGTCAAAATTAGGAAATATTTGACTAAAAGAAAAGGTCTGCATTCTACTCTCCCTCGTGGCTGGCTCTCTTAGTTTGATGTTTTAAGTTGTATTAGTGTATCATCAACAACAACTAACCCATGGTATGATGTAGGTGCGCCAGCAAGTTTCAGAAAACCTGGATCTGCCAGCGCTTGTATACAAATTGTATGGAAAACTAACGTGATTATCTGCTTAACAGTAAAGTGTTCCCCCATAGTAAATTTGTTAAGTTTTCAAAGCTATACAAGTGAGAAATTTTCAAGCTTACCGTCAGGTTGAGGCTGTCCACAAACCGCTGGTCACCAAAGAAGTCACATACAGAATCCAGATCACCGTTGAATATTAAAATTCTCATGCTCTAGTGTAAAAACAAAGCTTCGATATACATCACTTTTGTTTGTTTGTTTTATTGTCTGTTTTGGAGTTTATTTATTTTTGTGTGTGTGTACGTGTTGTATGCTGTGTATCTTGGGGGGGTCACATTTGTGAAATCTTACTTAACTTTTTAAATATATCTGCAAGCACTGGGAAACACATATATATCATTCAAAAGCACTAAAAATGCTAATAAGACACTTCCCGAAATTTCGTCCTCGAGTGGGATTCAAACCCACGACCTATGGGTTGAGATGATAACAGACTTTTAAAGACAAAAATCCATGTATGCTGGGGCACATTTAACATTTTTAACAGCTCTATATCTAAATACTGAGGTTCGAGTCCTTTTGCATGTAAAGAACTAAATATATGTTATTGAAATACTTTAGTATATACATAACAATAAGGTTCTGTGTATATTATTAGTTACAAGCTATGTGAGATAGTGTTACCTTGTCTTTCAGCAGCTGTCTGATGAAAGGCTCCACGTCAGTGTACTGCTGGCTGTAGGTGGTCTCGTCTATCCGGGGACTGCAACACAGAAATCAAGTCCAAAATTTATATAACTTTTAAAGACAAAAATCCATATAAAACATACATAATAAAAAAGTCAAGCAAATAATTATTTATACCAGAGCATGGTTAAAGGAATTACAATAAAAAGAAAATGATGATAGCCTGAATCAGCGTATTTGCTGATTCAAATAATCGCAGGCGGGAACGATAACAAGCCTTAATTCCTCAAAATAGTTCTCAGACTATCAATCTTATCATGTACCCATATACATGACTTTGGCCATTAACAAAATGTCAGATTGGGGCACGTCTTAATTTCCTGTTATCGATTTGTGAAAGACCGACGATTTATAACCTCTACCACTATAATCATGTCCGCTTGGTCTTCAATATCTATGCGAAGTGGCCCGTTCTATGCTAACCACTTACAGACTGGCCTCTTATCAATATAGCAATCATTGGAAATAGCCATCCTCGTCGAGGCGCCATACTATGAAACTATGAAACTAAGCAAGAAAGGGTACTGCGCGGGCCCTGTGAACACCCCCCCCCCCTCCCCTCTGCAGCACGTACCTACAGAGCGTCCACGTGGGGCTGACACGGTGTATGTGGAGCGCCCGCCGCACCGCGCCGCTGTTGAGCCAGCGCGCCACGTTGTCCTCCACCGTGCACGGCGGGCTAGTCTCCTCCGCCGCCGACAGCCGCAGCAGGTCCTCCTGGATCTACACAACACAACATCAGCCGATAGTGGGGGTTTATAAGTGGTCTAGAAATCCCATATCCCTCTTTTTGGCCCTTTTTTCCCTTATCCCTCTTTTTCTGCCCTTTCCCCTTATCAGTTTTTTTTAGCCTTTTTCTCCTATCCCACTTCCTTATACCCCCCTTCCGATAGTGTGTAACCTCTATATTATGACCACCGGTACCATTGGCCTCGAGTGGTGTCAATAGAGAAGTGGTCTCTTTATGGAGGTTCGTGTTTGTCTCTTTATGAAGGATTGGGACCTCGAGAAGTGAAGTGGTATTATTTTAGAAATCATTTTAATAGAGAGGTGGGTTTAATTGGAGTTTCTTCTGTGTACTCTACAAAGATAATCTAAATTGTTTTAAATGAGGATACTATCTAGGCTACTGTATGAAAAACAGATTTCTTAGTTGTTCTGTTTTTAATCTCTTTATTGACTTTGGGAAATAAAATACATGTCAGGCAAAAGTATATTTGTGGCTGTGCGGTCAGCTAAACTGGCACGCTGGGAAACTTATAAATAATCACTTCCGCCCACCCACTTGCTGTGGCATTCTAATAAACTAAAGTTGTTAAACATAAAGCACCAGGGTACAGATCTATAAATCAAAAACATAATGTACCCACAGTCGAATCCTGGAAAGAGATCATCATTGTTTTCAGCATGAGGCTGGTGAGCCTCGCTTGTCGCCGTGTCTTAGCTGCTGCCGTGAGCCCCTCACAAGGAGCGTGCACGTTGTATGGGTTGATCGAGGCTTTCATCGTCTCCACGTATGCCTCACCCACCTGAAACATTAACGTTCATTGTTTGCATGACTCCCCATAACCTTGTGCTATTTGTGACAGTTAGGGTCAGTGACGTCATGGCTCGTAGTGGCGCCAAATGTGCACTTGTTGACAAGAAAAGTTTAAAATGTTTAAAATTTCCATGGCGCTTTTTGTTTTTTGTTTTGTATTTTGTTTTTTGTTTGCTTTTTTGTTTTGTTATTTTGTTTTTTTCTTATGTTTTTGTTGCTTTTGTTGTATCTTTGTTTTTGTGTGTGGGTTCTGTTTGTTGTGTTTTTGTGGGTTTTTTGGGGGGGCGAAGGGAGTGGTCTGAGTCTCTAGTTGTGGTTTTTCAGACGTTAGTCCAGGTTAAGACGGCAATAGCCCTCCCATAGCTCAGCTGAAGTTGTACTGCTTTGCGCCCCATGTACCACAAGGTTTACAGAAAAAGTCATCATTGCTACTCACAGCTCTCTCACAGTCCTTGCTTGTGAATGGGAAGAAGGAGCAGTGTTTGTCGTTGGCATTACAGCACGAGTCCACCATCTTTGTGAACGTACTAAAACAATAGTCTCCAATATGTACCATAATCATTAAGAGAAGTGTTTACACAAAACTCAGTTCAAATGTCATAAACCATATTCAGATTTTTACATACACATGTACCGTTACTTTAGATAACAGTTGGTGAATTGCTTGAACGTGAGAGATCGCCGTTTTTGTGTTTGGTGGACTACGACTTAAGTAAGACGAGGTCATACCTGGTTCCCATTAATCCAAAATAGTAGAAGTACTTGAGCTTGGAATCTGATAAGAAGTCTCTTCTTAAAACACCATTACCAATAGCTATACCCTAGAAACATACAAAAATGCAATAGAGGTGCAAGAAGCATTGTGCAAAGTCTGATTTTGCGTTTACAGCAAAATAGATTTAAAAAATGTCCGCCATTCATTTCTTGGCAGGCGATTGAAAATATCAAGTTGACCATACAACCGGATATGACTCTATACAATAAGGAATTAAGATATTGGTATACGAAATAATTTTCATGATTAACCTATACTTGAACGTATCTATGGACAATTTGCTTTGTAGGGGCCTACTACTGTTTATGTCAGAAGTGTTCTGCAGTTAAAATTCAAAACTAATAATTTGTTAAATTACTATTGGATAAAGCTTGTAGTTGTTTACTAGGTCAGTGCATAGGAACTTGTCCATTGGACACCTACCGTTTATGGACGTCTGCCTAGTGTGTGGACACGTCAGACAATGGCAGATCCAGGTTTTTGGAAAAGGGGGTCGCACTTAAAGAAAAAAGAGGGGGGGGGGGGCCTAAGGGATTTCATGAAAAATCCTATGAAAATGAAGTATTTTGGTGGGAAAAGCGGGGTGCGCGCCTCCTGCGCCCCCACCTGGATCTGCCTATGTCAGACGCTTTACACTTTCCGAGTTATATGGATATGCTTTACTTGTCCCGTAGATGTCCACACAGGAAAGATTTCATATCATGAACATAATGAATACCTTCAGTGAAAATCCTGGGTCCGCCGCCACCCTCACAGCCAGGGTAGGGATGTAGATACCGGCATAGCTTTCCCCGGATATGTAGAAATCCCGACCACGATACCTCGGGAACTTCACGAAGAAGTCTTGAAGTGCTGCAGGGGACATGTATAATGTGCAAAGACAATCCCAATGGCATAAATTGCAATTAGTATAGTATTCCGAAGTACATTGTTTTATAGCCTGTCTAGTGTAAATTATATCATATCTAGTGTATATGGTTACTGTTAATAATAATGGTCACTTACCTCTGTGGTTATCGTCTGCCGTGACATCATCATTTGTTGTGTAGTTGGCGTCATCACTATAGGAGAAGCCTACACCAGCTGGAGCCTCTATATAGAGCGTATTGGCGTGCTGAAAACGTGGTGAGAATGCGTTCCACTTATTTCTACTACTGACTATTGGGGTGGCTGATGATAGTGAAATGCAAGATAGAATACATGGAGTGTGTACCATCTAACCGTGGGCTGTGTAAGAGACCAACTTTCATCAGATACTTATTGGTTACATGCCATCCCACTTACATGTATTCACATCACACCAGATTCTGATCATTTAAAATAAGACAGATGTAATTAGGCTTTCCGGATCAGCGTTTGGGCGACCAGATTACCAGAACTTTGGCATGCACGTTTGATTCAAATAACCAGATCCTTGACCAGAACTTACACAAATTTGGCGACTAGATTGTTTTTTTATATATTAAGCGAGATACTGGGTGTAATGATAAATTGTACAATGTTGTCATCTGCTCAAGAAGACTGATTCACGTCTTCCAGTTTCCCATTTGCCTCTATATCATATATAACGGAGGTTCTCTTTTACTAAGGACAACTACAGTCTATAATGAAAACAATTTTAACTTCTTCCCATTGCGTATACATAAGACAGGTTTCCGTGTATTCGGTGTTGGCGGCCTTACCCTGTTCCACGAGTAGGGGTTCGTGTATAACTGGTCGCCAGCCGCGTTTACCTGCAGAAAAAAAAACATCATATTCAATTTAGAAAACAGTCTAGTGGGATTGTAACAGAATCTTTTACGAGAATCATTTTGCGTGCTACCTTGCTTATGAGGCAGGTGAGACAATCTGGCGGGGGGTATCTTTTTATATTTCTTTTTTTTCTGTGGAAACCCTGAATGATACTGATTTTGAAATATCCGTCTCAGCAATTCTAAGATTTGCTTGCCGAGTGAGGCCATCCCAAAACATCCTCGAAACCCCTAGTCTAAATATAATGTATTCTTCCCATATCGCAAGCATCATGACGGTGCACGGGGTTTTGTTTTAACATAATGCAAACATTCGACATCCAGCGCATGTAAATTAAACACAATGCAAACATCTCCCACATGGCGGCCAGCTTACCCGGAAGGGCCCGTTCTCTGTGAGGAATCCCTCGAGCGAGCTGCAGCCTGGACCGCCGTTGAGCCACAGCACAAAGAGGGTCTGTGGCCGGCTCTGCCAGAGACTCCGCCAGCCTGCGGGTGAAATGGATAGGTCGATAATGGGCTTGGCCTCTGTTCTGCTTTTCTTTATACATAGATCTAGCGGGCACAACGCCGCCACCCTATTCCCCAACAAAGTGTCATTTTCTTGGATTCTTTGAATGACAATAGGGGCACCACCAACACTGACAAAAATATTTGTTTGTTTCTTTGTTGTTTTCTTTTTCCTTTCTCCTTTTTCGAGGAGGTGGGGGGCGGCCAGCGCTGTTCATCAACTACACTAGAGAGGAGGTGTCCATGCGTAAGTTGCTCTGATTTGAGAAAATATACGTGTAGGATCAAATAGAACCGAGGTTGAAAAAAGGTTTGCAATCTCGTCCGAACCAGGACTTTGGAAATTATACCTGTGTAGTTTTCATCTGCTGAATGTACATAAATAAAATGGATACCTAAAATGGTGTAAAATAACATTTTAATAAATGATTCTAACTCACAGATTCTAACCCATACTATCAGACAGAACCAGGCTAAACTATCACTCCTCAATGATATTTTATTAGACTGCTAGTCTTTGCATATACTTGTTATGTTTGTCTTTTTTCTGTTTTATTTTCTGATTTATTATTTGCATTGGTTTGCCGATTGTGCTTTTTGGAATGTTATATTTCCATTTCATTGTGCGTGACTTTTTCATTCACAAATAACTCGTATAGAGTTGGAAGAAACTTTGTACAATGATAGTCTTAACTGCTAAAACACCTCCATCATCATTATCCTAGCTTTTAGATGTTTATAGGTTTGCTACATTTGTTTATATGTTGTCCCTTGTTAACGATTGTTTGCAAAATTCCGACAGTGGCAATGAGCCATTACAGAGAGCCCCCTACAGAGACAAGTTTCGAGTGAGATAGTAGCCATGCAACTTAACACTTATATTCTGAGTCTAAAATGTGCCATAGAATAATTATGTTCTTCAATGAATTCGTTTGGTTTATTTGGTTGTTGTTGTTTTTTTGTTTTGTTTTTTTTGTTTGTTTTTTTTGTTTGTTTTTTGTTGTTTTTTGTTGTTCTAAAATTTATAATGAGAAAGAAAAAAGGGCATCATACCTAGAAATATTGTAATTGTTGGGCCTAAATGTAGGTCTTGGCATACATGATTCGTTCTCACAGTCTATATAGTGCTACATCACACTGGTAGTGATCCTAGATTCCAGCCCCGCCAATGGCTATATGATACAGCCCTATATTTACACGGTGAAAAACAATACTCCTTTGAGTTTGAAAACGACGTCCGTTCAACCTACCAATAGTGTAGCTTCTTGGTGGCAGAAGCCCTCAGATAGCCGGAGTATTGCCTGAAGGTGACGACCCCGGACGGTAGGCCGGGCAACGACGTGATTTCGTCGGCCTCTCCCGACCCAAAACCATCATCGCGCTGACCGCCAACCGAAACGATTAGAATAATAAAAACTGCCGCCAAGATAGAACGAAATGATTTTGCCATTTTCACCCACTGTGCCTGTAATCCGTTTTGATATTAATGGCGGCTTTTGTGAAGGTTTTATGGTCTATATCCAATGGATTATAGGTGTAGCTGTCGACTGCTACAAGTCTTCCTATCTTGATTATTCAGGGGTTTGTCCCAGTTATTTTGATCCAAACACGAGTTTTCCACCTGTCTAATCTTCCACAGTGGTTATTGTGCAATTAGTCGAGCGATAACTTCATTTCAACATTTCTACAATTGCGTTTGTTGAAAATTTCTTATATCATCGCAACTTTAGGGTGGTCGATATGTTGTCAGACTTCTACAAGTATCCGCATTTAGAGAAAATAACAAACTCCATTCATTTTATAATGACATCAAAGTTGTGTTTGAATATATTAGATGCTGCGTTTCAAGTTACACAGCGTGCAAAGTGTTCGGCTTGAAATTACAACCCTTGTTTGCATATCTGCCATACATCTTTTGATAAACATTAAAGCTGTTTGATACTCACACTATGATTATTTAACTGAAACAATCATCGCAAGAATCGCTGCTAGCTAGCAGAGCATCATAGGCAGATCCAGGGGGCGCAGAGAATGCTTCAAACATGAACCTTTTTTCACTACAAAAAAATCATTCTTCGCGTGTATACAAAACCCTTGAAATCCTATGGGTCTCCTCCCCCTCTTCCAAAAATTTGGATCTGTCAGTGAGTATCATACAACCCTGCATAGGTCCAGTAAAGCTTATAAAGTCATGAGCCATGTCTACAAAAACGTTGGAAGAAATCCAATTTTCCAAACACACCTTCCACTGCAACGCTTAGTAATACAATACTGTGCATTGCAACTCTCATCCAACAATGGGAAAACGCCATAAGAATTAAGAAAATAATACAATTTGAGCAGTACAAATGATACGAATTTAGACGGTGATGTGCTATTAATATGACTTTTTCTGGCTTCTACGACTCGTTTCATTTATATATATTTACTTTGCTTTATATCATATGACTTAACATAATAACCTTTATACAAATATAACCTTAACCAAATATCTGCAGTGATTGGATCTCGAATGTCTTAAACAAACCCTTTCATATAAATGCAGTGTACCGCCGGTTATCTTGGCATTGTGTGAGAAACCATCATCATTTCCCATTTTATTAACATCAATAACCTATACAAGTCCATTGATGAGAAGCTAGTGTGTGAGTGTCCAAGGGTTAGGAAAAGTGCTGCTATGGCTTTCGTGCAAACTGATGCAAACAGTCAATGGAAATATAACTAATATAAATAAACCATATTGTCATGACCGTTCCTATCTGGAGTTTAAATGTAGAAGCGTAAGTCTAGTAATGTGCGTTAACTGTAAACTCGCAATATGCATTCTAAATGGCACAACATCCAACAAAGTAGTTTAGCTCCAGTGAAGACTCTGTTGACTGGCGTTATCATTTATTGCCCTCTGATCTTTTTACCGCTTAAGTTGCCAATATATCCAATACATTCATATGACTTTCACGTGTACAGTGATGATTTCAACTATTTAGATAAGCTCTGCAATAAATATATTCAGTGTCAATGTAAAATGTAATACTACATGCATACCAGATGTAGTACATCTTCCAACAGTGTCGCAAGTAGTGATGTAGTTCAGAGACGGGCTAGGGTTCCTATCGATGGGGCAGCGGGCTAGGAGGTCCTGGGGCTCATCCCCTACTCCTTGTAAACAACTGACCTCCCACTGCCAGCACCGTAGATCCTCCACTGCGTAGCCTCTGTGTGTTGTTCATATGCAGATCCAGGGATAGCGGTGCATCCCCTTTTTCCTACCAAAAATATTTCATTTTCATGCGAATTTTACGTAGCCGCTATAGAATACGCATACGGCACCTTGAGATCCCTATGCTCATACCCCACCCCCTTTTCCTAAACCTGGTTCTGCTAATGCATACTTAGAAAACATTGGTATGTCGATGGACACTATTAGCAGTAGAAACATTAACTTAATTCGAACATTTCTACCATTTGCAATATTTTTGTTTCTCGAGTTACACACATTCCTAGTGTTCAATGAAGTGAGTGTTAAGATATAATTGATTGATAGAAATATTATGCATAATTCAATTTATAATTTACGGTAGTTTACATCTTTATTTGCCATCCTTATTATTTCACAATGAAATCTTTGGTTCAATTCTTACAACCAGTCCCCAAAATAGAAATCCTACTATTTTCGTCTGGACACGTGTTTGGTCGTTTTCACAGTTTGTTTACTTGATTGTTTGACTGTTTGTTTGCTTGGACCAGCAAGTTACGCTCCGCCAAAGTTGCTGATTACGATAATGAGTAGAATTAGTGGAAATTGTTTGTTTTCAACACATAGCATAGGCATACACCTCAATATTTACATTTTTCCTCGCATAGCGGAAGTTGGAGGCTTTTACTCCGAGCACCTGCTCAGAGCACCTGCCAGGTGCGCAGACGACACTCGGATGTTATCTTTTGAGCAGACGAAATTTTGACAATAATTAGGACGTTTGTACGCTGGGTATAAGATATGCTCGTCAGATGGATGTGAGCTGTGGAACCAGCCACATTGATTGGTTACTATATTTCATTTCTCATTTTTGTTCTTGTTTTTTTGGATACCTTAATTCCTATGAGTGGTGTTTTATTATACTTTTTGGAACTGGATATTGATATTTAGTGATGTGTACATGGACTCGTTTTCAAGAATACATGCCAATAGACATTTAAATGCAGTGTTGCCTCACTGCACTGCTAGTTTATGTGACCCCGTGGATGCATTGAGAAATTCTATATGATTTTATATCACTCCAAATTCTAATTCTAACAGGATATGGTGGCATTCAGTTTTACTCGGGATTTATAACAAAGTTGTGTTCCTTTAAATGCAGTCAAAGATTTCAATATGTCATGATGTGGTTGTCTGTTTTTAAAATTAAATTATAATATTAAAAATGATATTAGTGAAAATGGAACCTATTATGAAAATAGCCTGATTGACGACCTCAAGTTATTATGATAAAACGTATTGACCGTACCTAGCTATAACTTTTTCGATCAAATATATGGCCACGTTTAGAAACTAAAAATAAATAAATACATTAATGAATTTTATTTGATAAATTGACAATGTCCATCAAATGCCATCAATGTTTTCACATTTCCCAACATCATATTTTGGATTATATTTGGTCTAGAGAGTCGACATCACAATGTGTATAAACCTACAGTTACTATAGCTATGTGACAGAACATCTTAATCTCAATTATTTAAGAAAACGTTAAAATGATGCTTTATAATGAATTTACTTGGGTTTTTTTCTCCATAGTGTCTAGTAGGCGTGTTGAAATATACATATACCAGTCATGTGAGGTTCATCAAACTATTCATATGCCACATGAAATTCTTGTTAGAAACAGAGCACCCCCTCCTACTGGTCTAGTAGTTGGCAAAATGAGTTTCTCAGTAAGATACGTTAGAGCGGTTATGTTTTGTACACTAAGTCATAACTAGCTGTGTTTATGTCTAACAAGAAATACACTCACATCTTTCATTCATAATCCTGTCACTGTTCTTACTTCTACAGAAACATTGCGTTTAGAAGAAAAACAACGTTAATGAAAATGTATTTTATTTTCTGCATAGATATCAAAAGCAGCCCATTACAAAGCAGCAATGGGAAACAGCTCAGTATTCGGAAACCAAACTTTGTGATTCAATAATGCTATTGTTATTTAAATATGGATTTAACACCTGCATCCCTGAAACTGGAGCACTTGAATGATGGACCTGTATTTTTAGCAACAGCCACGCCACATCATTGCTGAATAGTCTATTCATTAGACGAATAATAGTTCTTCTTGTTGTTTTTACAATTTTAAGCTTAAAATATGGGATCCACAACGTAGCAGATTCATCTGAAAACAGTGATGTGGAGATCATGGTGAATTGAATACTTGCTGATGGTGTGATGTGTGCTACAATGTGCCAAAGAATGATGATGAATATTTGTAGCTAAGACTGGTAACATGATTCCACCACGTTGTGTTCAGTGGGCGATAGTGCTGCTCGTGGAGTTTACGTCCTGTGTCGGAGCCCCCATAGAGGATGCAAAGGTCTCGTATGCAGGGTAAGTGTCTGTCTAGAGCAAAGAAACTCTTCATTGGAGATCACCAGGGTTGGGGGAACTGCTACTTACAGTAGAGCCTCCAAATAAGACCACCTCTCTATTGAGACCACCTCTATAATAAGACCACTTATCACGCTCCCAATCCTTCATAAAGCTACCACAATGAGCCTCTGTATAGAGACCACCTCTCTATTGAGGCCACCTGACATTGGTCCCTAAGGTGGTCCCAGTAGAACGGTTCTACTTACTTTAAGACTGATGGGAGTTGGTCGTTTGATGGTGACTTAAGTTCAAGCCTACCTAAAATGCATGTAAGCGGTAAATCCATTAATCATAATGCCTACTTTTCAGGTAGATATACCAATTACATCCTGCTCATATTGATTAAGTCCATGATAGCAAAGCACTCTGAAGACAGATTTTTTCTCTTCCCTTCATGAAAATAACCACCAGTTAAGTAGTAGGATACAAACAGGAGTATCATAGGTTGATCCAATAATTTCACACCTGACTCCAGGAGAAAAAGGTTGCTGTAATGTTCGCATTGTTCACTGCTCATAACCTAGGAAGAATGTGCTTCAACAATGCTCCAATTGTTGCTGGCCCAATAGACATTGCAAACAGAGATATCGCCTGCTTTGACGCCAATGTCACGCTAAATAAACCATGATAAGCAGACGGGGGACCTTTCGAAACTCACCGGTCTATACGCTACTCTTCATGGGGGAGCTAGTTCTCAATGGTGGCGTGCGCATGAATAACTTTCATTAATGTGTGACCAGTTTTTGTATATGATTTCAAACCCACCAATCTTATTTCATTGTCTGACTTTATTGCAGCTTTGTCAAAACTTTATTTTGCTACTGCACAGTGCAAATAATCGCTTTTTAATGCATGAATTAGAATGTAAGCACGTGGAAAAGCATACAAACGAAAGGGTTTAAGATATAAACGTGTTTTGAAGAGAAAAAATGAAAAGAAAAGATAGAATAGAAAAAATTGCAATGTAATAAAAATGAAAGAACAACAAAAATAATTGAAAGGTGAGAAGAATTTATAGCAAAGAAAAAAATGAAAAACAAAAACAGAAAGGTCAGATATCGTCCCCGCCGCATATACTGTGGGACTAAGTCCGGAACGATCATCGGGGGTTAACATACAACATGACTGCCACACGTCACCTTCCTTGTTGGTTTTCCTACTTTGCCATTGGTGTAATGCAGTAGCGGATCCAGTATTAAATAGTGGGAAAAGGGGGCGTTTCATAGACAAAACCAGGGGCGCAGGTGGCGCGTGCCGAGCAACAATTAACAATTAACACTGGCAGATCCAGGTTTTCGGCGTAGTGGGTATTGGGACGCAGCCACTGGATTTCATGTGTTTTGTGTTCGTGAAAATTTGAAGATACATGTATATAAAAGGAGCCGTGAAAAATACTTTTTATTTGGGCACGGAACAAGGGGCCATTTTTCTTTCATGTTACCTTACATTATAATTCACTAAGACACCTAGCCCCCCTCCCTCAGATCTGTCTATGACTATCAAAATAACACAAGAGATATTGCGCAGAAATTGATAAAGCTTAAGACGAAGAGCGAAAAGGTACCCCTTTAAAATGATGTCTTTTCACACAACAAGTCAGTAATGTATCATTGTCAACTTACAAGTCAGTCCAGTATTTTGATCCTTCAGAGGCAGACTGTAATCATAGATAGTTGCTATTCGATCCATAAATGCTACAAACAACATGCTCTTCCCCCGGAATGTGATTAAAATCATTGCACAACACAGGTGGGCATTGCCCCCAACATACAACAATCCCAGTTTGCTTGACTTGTGCCACATGAACAAAACCATTTTCCATTATCTGCAGTTAAAACCGTGTATCTCGAACTCCAATAAGTCAAGGGCATGGATAACTCGAGCCAATAATCATTTCCTTTCATGTTAACTTATATTACAACTCACGCAATAACTCGAAATTACGGATAACGCAAATGCTTTATTTTATTCCCTTCAAGCTCGAGTTAAACTCGTTCCACTGTACTTATTTCTAAAAAAGTAGAATAAGCCACTCTTAGAGGGTGATGTATCTCCATGCCAAGGAGAGCATCCAAAGATGTTTCATTGTGCAGTCGCATCCCCGTATAGTTCAACCGTATTGATACCATAAGTTATTGCTTGTATAGACTTTGCATAATCAATTCAAATAGTGTGTGGGTGAATGTGGTTGTAAGGGGTGCGGGGGTGCAATGGTGTTTAGTAGATGGGATTTTGACGAGGGGAAAGAGGGAAATGAGAGAGGGGGAGGAGAGTTTTGGAAAATAGGAGAATGAACAAACAAATTGTTTGTGAGGTGGGGATTCGGGCTTGAAAAATTAGAAGATGGTAGGGAGGCAAGAAAAATGGAAGATGTGTGAATGAGCTAAACAAAATTGTGAGATGGGAGATTGGCACTAAAAACAGCTTGCCCATCGGCCACCGAATTGATGAAATCTGCCGTCCATGGCGAAAGCCATCCAACAATGGACAAGCAAGAAGTTCTCACTTCGTACATTAAATTGGTATCTGTTGGTATCTGCTGTTTCAATAGAATTAGAAGAGGTTCTATTTGAGCGTCATTCGTATTACAAAATTAAAAGAATTAATGACTATTTGATAGCTTGAAAAATTCTACCACTCAGCATACTCATTGCAAATATACACTACAATAGAAACTCATTATCTCAACTTTTTAGGGTCGTATTAATAGTAAAATGCTCTAGATAGCCCATTTTAGATGTAACCAATCAATGTATGTCCATGATGAAGTTGAAGGAACGTGGAACTAATGTCCAGAATGAGATAACAGAAAAATCGAAATACGCAATATCGAGATAATGAGGTTCTGCTGCAAATGTTTCCATTATTCCATATGCCTGTACTGTCTGAACATATGGCTGGTGCTTGCATTACAAATGCAATTCATTCTTGAAAGGTTGCATGAAAACATAGTAAGTCATAATTTGAATCTGTCACTGGAACCACCTGCACAACACTGCTGTAAGAAACTCAGTAGCCCGTATTAACCCTATACACATCAGAATTGTGACTTTTGAAGCCCTTTGCATATCGCAGTTGTTGCCTTTGTCAGCTTTGTCCCTCTTGTACCAACAACTGACAGCAGCAACCATGCTCTAGTAGATGGAAGGAATTGCCAAAACTCACTATATAAACACCTATTGGTTTCTTTGCGCTGGGACGAGTTAGGTTAACACAGCATTCATGAGTTTCAATGTCAGTAGGCCTACAGTGGAACCGGTTCTATGTGTACACGTTTAGGATGAGTTAAACATGTCCACGTTTAATAGAAACGTGTCCTTAAAAGATAGGTTGACTTTATGGAAGCTGTGTAGGGAAGAGGAGACGTAAAATAATACAGGTGTCACAAAAATGAGAGGTGTCCACTTGCACAGGTTCCACTGTACAGCGAAACCATCGTGTATTCTCTCATTTGTTGACTTCCGCTTATGACTTACACAGACGAGAAAGTACACACGTGTCCCAGTGAACGAATTTAGACGTGAGGCTGTAGACTACAAGATGCTCTAAATTTCCATTCAGCAAATTTATATATGTATTTCAGGACGAATGAGAACAGTGTTAACAGTTTGGAATTGTACCATTAACCGTTGACATCCCATCACACAAGTCATATCAATCTTGATTGCAAATGTTAAACCAGCCAGAAAATGCAATGATCACTTACATATGTTACAAAGTGAATCCTCTTACCTTGCTTATAGTATCTGATTGAAAATTCTCAAGGTGATTTACAGTATAACCTCGCTATCAAGAACACCAGTTGTCTCAATAGAGGTGGACTCTTATGGAGGTTATCAGTAGTCTCATTATGAATGACTTGGGACTGTAAAATACGGTCTGAATAAAGATGTGTACGCTTTAGAGTTATAGTCTGTTATGTAGCCTCTGCTGCCATCGTGGTAAAAATATGTGCTGGCAACTTTTAGTTATTAGTTGTGGCTTTTTCTCATTTTTAACTATGTGTCAAGGGAAGTGTGTATCAAAGAATTGCTGAAAATCCATTGCTAGCATGCAACTGGCAGAACTACCACTGAGTTTGTTACACATCTGTGACTTATATGACCCAGTCAAAGGCTGCAGTAATTTATTATATCGTTAATGCTATTATCAAAAGAATTTTTTGAAACATATACAAATCTACCAACACCTTTGGCATGTGTCTGCGTGAAGAAATATTGAACGTGACTCCAGTTTGTTTAAATGAATTACAACCAATGCCTTTTTTGGCATGGTTTTGCAGTTTGAAATGCTTAATTATACACAATGATTGATGGATTCATCCTCTAAGCCCATCAGCTATTCCAAACAATTTCATTGCAACATTTTGGTTAATAAGTTCAAGGATTATCATTAACTTTCGAATGACAGGCAATGTGCTGCAATTGTGTCTTAGCTGCTTTGTCATATGTACTGTACACGTATTCACATTGAGTTTTTTCTTGTGCTCAATTTTGTTGTTTTATACATGTACACTTTTGAGTCTTTTTTCTGGATTACATGTGATGCATTTTCACATATATTTTTCCTGTCTTAACTATCAATATACAACGGCAACAGATCTAAAGGTGAAGTTTCATATTGGCTGAGAGTCGTGTCAACGTTATAGAAAGACAGACTGATAAACCTTGACCTGATCCCTATATTATCGCCCATCACAGAACGCTTTCAGCTCATTATCCGGGTGATGTTTCCAGCAGACGTGATTAGTCGGTCATTATTATTGCCCTGGATACGAGAAGTGTCTCGTTCCAAGCCTCAGTGTCAAAGACAACTGACTGCCATTCTTCTCCAACGAATGACGAAGGAATTAGCAGACTGTGAAGGAGCTAAGTAAAACTACACTATAAAAAAATACCACCTTGAGGTCCTACATCACGGTATGTTTTTTCAGGTGGGAGGTGAACTATTTTGAATCTATGTTCTTTACGAAATACATGTCACTGACAAGGTCTCATTCTTATTTGGTGGAGGGATCTACAAGATGTCTTAACTCTGATCTACATTTTAAAAACACACTTTTCTTTAGATATCATAGTTTAGTTGCCTTGGTAAGCAGTTAAGCAGTTGCAATCTTCTGTACATAGAGCAGGCCATTTTTAACACTGATTGTCCTTCAGATTGAGCGTGTGTTTTAATTCATCAAAATGCTGAAAAATATAGTCACCACCACCACATATGGTGTTGGGTTATTTTCTTTGTTGTCTTGCTACTAGCTTTTTGTTTAGATTCGAGCGACAACATTTCATTTGAAGTTTGGTAAGAACAGCTAGTGTCAGATCTGAATATTTTCTAATTGCTATGCCAATAAAGTTACGCTATGTTGTATGTTTATTGTCAATAATCATAAAACTGCAGATGAGTACGCCGTAATGGCTAAGGATGTTGCATGGCCAAGTTATCATTTGGCTCCTGCTGTTGTTAGAGATGCCAGGAATACTATACCACATGCAAACTTCGCATTTCTCCATACTAAAACCACTTAACAAATTTCTCCTGATTCAAGCAAATTGATGAACATCACGTGATATTTCTATTGACATTGAATAGGAATCAATACCATAAAAAATATTGACTTCATTAAATACAGAACCATGTTTAATTAAGAACCAGTCAGGGACCATCTTTGACCCTGTTGGTTGAAATTGAGTACAACACATAATAACTACTTTCTTCAAGTACATTGCATTGTGGCTGTAGTGAAATACATGCTAGCAATCTCCAAGACTTGAGCCATTTTCAAGGTTGACCGTGGACATGTTACTAATCAAGTCCAGGACAGCGGCCGGAGTCCCTGGCGAGAGAAATGGTTACACTTTATGTTATTATCAACACGTTCAAGTATTTACTTAAACAAATACACACGTGCAATAACAAATGCATTATTGGTAAACACCAGTCCCATTTGGGTTTAGTCAAGGACGGTCCTGGCGTCGGTAGTTACATTAAGGTTGTACAGTAGAACCTCGTGATCTCGATATTGTTCTACATATAAAATTGTCAGTTACGTAGAGTTTATTTTAGACGAAAGGGATTTCACGCTTGTTCATCTTACCCAGGTTCAATTTCTCTATGGGATCCAATTGCCTATGGTTTAGAGGGTGGACCTTAATTTAATCCCAAACTGGTTGTTTTCATTGCACCGTGGGATATGCATGTCACATGGGTGTGGATGAGTGTGGGTTAGTCGAGTGTATTATTATGTGAATGTCATGGATAGATTAGGTTTAAAAAGTCGGATTTCTTTCTTTTTAACTTAAACACAAAAAAGTGTATACGTCATTGACATCGAGGTGAGAGCTGTTCAGTATAATTGAATCGTCCAGGTGGAATATAACTATGGCATTTTAAAATTGATACCCGACATTAGTTTGACAGAGCTTTCAACCAGGTTTAACCGATATTTGACTTCGCATAGTCAATAATCATCAAGTTAAATACCACTTCTGAAAGGCAAACGTACATTATTACATCAACAGTGGAATGTCTGTGCTATTTCTCATTGCGCTTCCCCGTGAGTTGGGTTTCCGTCAAGGCCGGACTCTTGGCACCGGGCACAGAAGACGGCAGGTGGTTTCTGTTAGCACGTGGCAGAGGCCGTTATGATACAACTCATGTAATGGAGAATGATGCTTTTCTTACTGCTGATCAAGAATGAGTCGACCTCCAATGTGGTGTGAAAGATGTCTTAACTCTGATTTCATATACGTATAGTGTCTTAGTTTTCTTCATATGTATGTACTTGTTTATCATCGGTCTATGGGAATCTTCGTCTGCTTTATTTAAACTACATCTATCTAGTGTTTCAATTGATTCCAATGGCTTTTGAATTGACCAATAAACCCAAAATGGGTGAGGATGTCATTCATTTTGCTTTTATTCTTTTCATACCTCTTTCTATAATAGTCTTTGAATTCTGTTTTTTTTTCACTTGGTAACTGTAACCAGTGCATGTACACATAAAGAGAATCAGATTCTAGCACTACAACCCACCCACAACAAGGACAGTATACATAGTTCACACCTTCCAATATCAAATATCATGTAAGACAATAGCCATATATTGGCCATCTATTATCTGGATCTGTCTGTCCCAAATTACAATAACCTCCTGCAGAGCGATAACCCAGCCACGGGAGAAGGCTCAACACTCATTCACACATCTCAACCATTGAGCAATAGAGATAGGAGTTGAGTTGAGATGACAGCTTCTGCTCTAGTGATGACTATGATGTTTACTCTGTCAAGGATCGTCAAGGGTGGTGGTCTTTTAGGTCATGCATTATGAACTGTAGTTTAGAGTTTCACAATTTGGCCCCAAGCGTAACTTGTTACATTAGCATTTTCACAATATCGGATAAAAGCTTTTTTTGTAAGGCGTACATGATTATAATGGTTTTATTTCCAAGATAGAAAGGATATATTGGTTATGGTTCCTGTCAAGTGAGAAAAAGCGACACTTTTGCGGCTACACGATTATAGGTTTATTATTGTAACCACCATCAGATAATTCAATTTCAGGTGTATTAGTAAAACTGATGTAAAAGCACTAAATAATGTTAGTTCCATTATACTGAAATGCATGAGGCTGCTGATAAAATATACACTTGCCATTTGCTAAACATTCATAGCATTACTGTGGAACATTGATCTTTTGTTAGCTGATTTATCCACTGATAGACAAGGTATATATCAACTTAATCAGCTTCGTGACATTCAAAGGTGCTGAATACTGCATTACTCCGCCGTTAGAGTGTGATCAATGAAGCGTAACGTGAGAACGGTGCTAGATACTGCTAGATAGTGCTAGATGATACTAATTAAACGAGATGGATAGGGCTACCAAATGACTGTGTGCCCTAAGTTATGTTATGTTATGTTAATGTAGGCATTACCTCGGAGCCCTAACTATCGTGTACGTATTGTGCGCCGTGTATTTGACTATTGGACCAGATTACACATTTCTATCGAGATTGTTTTTTTGCAATCAGTCAAGTTTAATTTGTTGCAACTTTACTGGTCCTCGTGATAAATTTGATATAAACTTACTATTTGTCACATAATTTTGGTGCTCAATTTTATTTAGAAAAAAGGAAAACTGTAATTTAGATAAAGTTTTTTCACAATGCAACATAGTTTACTTTACTATGAACTCGTACATGGGTGCACGTGTGTGAACTTTCATCATAATCTAATTCTGTCATCATTAGGCATATTATAATAGTATTATCTGACATCAAAATAAACAAATAAACAACAAGGTGCTAAATGAAAATTATCCTTCTGCAGTGTATAGCTTTTTCAGTTCAGTTATTAAAAGGATTTTTAAAACATAAATTTTGATTTTATAAGCATTGACTTTGTTAACGTTTTTAGGCTCTGAAATTCTCCTTCTCAAATCAAAACTTTAAGAGAAATGAACTACACTGTTTATTTTAATTTTACTTGAGTTTCATTTCTGTCGGTGTTTTGATTTGAAAAGGAGCCTTTTAGAACTTGAAATCGTTCAAAGAAAAATTCGAATTTATGTTTTTAAAGTGAAAATTCCTGTTGTTGGTTTTTTAAATATCATTTTAACAAGAATACAACTAAACTGAACTGAACTATACACTATGGAAGGATAATGAGACCTAGTGATGCAGACCAAATGTATAGAATATTTCATGTGCAAAAATATTTAGATGGAGATAATGGTATGGCTGAATGGAAGGAAATCAATTTTAGTAATTTAATTATGTAAGTCCATATCCACTGGATCAGGCTATGCAAAACTGATTTCTGGTACTTAATAGTGTGTACTTCCTCATATCTCCATAATTATGCTTGAAAACATGGCTAACTGACATCGCGTTTTATCAAAAAAGCATTGCCATGCATTATATTAACAAATTCGTAGAATACTGTACCTAGCACTCAGACAGACCGCAGCTCTAATCAGACCTCAGTTCCATGTGTTTCCAGATATTGCAATCATTTGATTTACAAAGTTACAAAAGAACCTATCTATTAAATCGCCTGGGGCTGGGGTATGACATCAAGTGGCTCGTATCAGTTGTGGCTTCTTCGTGGAAGTTCATGGCGATCTCTTATTATAGAAGTGCTCTTAATATATGTAGTCTAAGGATGTACTGTACACATATGTTCACATATAATACAGATCTTGCAATGGACATAAACTTATAAACCCATTTTAGAATAGCTTTCATGTTAAGCTACATGATGTGCAATGTCATCGTTTACTGTTACACAAGCAAAGTTGTAAACGATTGCTGTGTATCTAAAAATAAAAGAAAGGCATGCAGGTTAATTTTCATTCATTATTGCAACCTTTGGGGATTCATGTATATATGTGGTCCAAACTATATATATATATATATACAATCTGTGTGTCTCTGTTGCAGCCATCGCGTTCTGCGGCTGCGCGTGACGTCAGTGCACCACGTGAACCTGCTGTGGGACCTCGTGTGGAAGGACACGCATGACGTAAGTCGCGTAGGCCACAGCTCACGTGGTTCATCCACATGCTCACAATACCACCCATCACCATAAGGTTTAGTTTTAATGAGTTGTTGAGGACCAACTAATTATTACACAATAAACTAGTTAAAACGCAATTGATTGCAATGAGAACTTCAAACCGCGAATATCCCTGTGACGACGCTCATCGTTGATAAAAAGCCAATCAATTACACGAAACATGTGTTACCCTCCTGTTCATACTTCCCTCTCTGACCTTCAGGTGGAGCTGTGGGGTGACCCGGCGGTCAACCACACTGTGGACATGCGCGTGGGCCCGCCGTTTCTAGCTCATGTCACCGCGCTCCTAGACCAAGAGGGCCTGCCCTACATCACCGAGATACAAGACCTCCAACAGTGAGTGATGTACTGTATAACTTCAAGATGCTAGATGTCCGGTAGTAGGCCTAAGTACTGTAGTATACACCACATAAATAAGAGACATCCGAGTATTGTACTGCACTGAATGTCGTAGAGGTATATTAAAGACCTCCAATTATAGATGGCCCCATAGATAACATAGTCCTACTGCACTGTAGAGCTACAATATCGAGATACAAGACATCCAACTGTAAGTACTGTACTAAACATAATCTGAATGAAGAAATCATAATCTGAATGACGACAGCACACAATAAACATAAGTCTATCTACATTGTGAATGTGATATCCTATAAGCGACCCTGCCATCGCTACTGTACGCGACCT
The DNA here is from genome assembly GCA_019095985.1 of Streblospio benedicti. NCBI lineage: Eukaryota > Metazoa > Annelida > Polychaeta > Spionida > Spionidae > Streblospio > Streblospio benedicti. Next base: position 15,681,843 of record CM032661.1, on the reverse strand, counting down.
CTATACGAAGACCACTCATGTGCCTTACCCCAAATAGTCTCAATACAGAGGCTCTCTCATTGTGGATGTTCACTATGGTCTCTATATCATAGTTTGTCCCTGTCGCGTGAGAAATGGTCCTATTATGTAGTTATATATATAGTCTAGTTATGGAGGTGATCTTATTTGGCAGTTCCACTCTACTTGTCAGGCTGATCGAGCACGAGGCGGCGTGGGCGGCGCAGTCGGCGGCGCGCGTGCGCGGCAAGAGATCCACATTCCTGAGCAAGCCGTCATTCCGCAGACACATACACCCCGCCGCCGCCGTGTCCGTGGCCGCCGCGTCCCCGCCGCCGCCGCCGCCCAAACGGAACAAGAAGGTGGGTGCTTTTCAGAGGCGTCATCGGCATATGATGTATATATTGCCTAGGACCACCTTACCCGCCTGCTAAATAAAGCCGGCCCTGCTTTAGTCGTCTGTGTTTCCGGGAGCGTTAATCCATTATATTACGTGGTGTTTTTTTACGTGTTACACGTAATTATACTACGTATCCATCGGGGGTTTCATCTCTGAGACTCTGTGTCATTGGGGGAGCGTATACAAGGCGCAAGGAAATCAAACTTCCCTCTTTTGTCTTGTTATCTTATCTAAACAACTCTTATTCTACTACTTCTTTGAAATCCCACAACCAACTTTCTTCTATTCTGAGTCGATGCGATCGGGAGTTAAGGATGCATGTGCCAAGAAGGTCGTGAATCAGAGTTTTAGTCCGGTCTGATCGTTATACCTATATTGAGTACTCAACAAAAAGACTTTTTCAAAATTGAATTAACTTGCAGTCACTGGTGATAATTATAGAATAAACATAATTACGGTGAGACAGGGGAACGTTTATTCGTACTTCATCAACTTACACAACGCAAACACAAAAACATATTCTATCTTATCCAGCTGAAGAAGAAGAAGCGGAGGCGGAAGAAAAGGAAGAGGAAGAAGCATCATGAGAAGCGCTCGTACCGGAGCGGCGGTGACAAGCGGCACCTGTGGTCCTCGTCCCTACCGGGTTCATCCTCCAACCTGTTCTTCTACGGCCACCGTGGCTTCCCGAGCCGGCGGCGCAGCGCCAACTACTTCTACTGGTTCACAGTGGTAGGAAGGTAGGGATAGACAGTGGAACCAATCCATGATATGAGTATACATGTACCTCCCCTTCTAGGACACCAGTCTAATGTGTACACTTTTCACTTCTTTTTTCCTCTCATTTGTGTATTAATTATATGTAAAGTGAACTTCTCTTTAATAGACCCTTGTTGTATGCATACACGTTCAAATTCTACCAAAGGTGACTCCACAGAAGACCGTTTCTACTATAAGTTACATGGCCTTTTGTTGGAATACACATGCAATGAACAAAATACTGAAATGCTAAAAATCGTATGTTTTAGATATTGCTTATGTTGGTTAAAAAGTTTATACCTACTCCTTAATGACTTTTGAAAAGTGCAATTTTCACCTTCATATCTACATACTTGCAAATAGAAGGCCATACAACAGTAGCCGAGGTTTTATGGGTATTAATAGCAAAATAACACCTGGACGTCAATCGCAACTAAAAGCCATTTAGATTTATCGACCCTATTTTAGAGGTTGGTTTATCTAGCTAGCCGCTCTGGAATTTGATCTAGAGCCAGGTCCCTTTTCAACAGCCACTTTACGCTGACTGATGATGTTGTAATAGATCACAGAGCTATTGAGTGGAGTGGAACGTAGCAGTAAATACATGCAGGTGGCTGATGTGGCAGCTGGGTGAGCTAGATAGATTCGTGATCACGGGACATATCTCACGAGGTTGCTGGTTTGATTTGAGTTGATAGTAGTTCTATTCGTAAAATACACGTTAACCCTCTAATTGTACAAAATCGGAGAAACCACGGTTATTATGACAACGCCACTTGCATCGATAATTGAGACATTAACAGGGACAGTCCGACACATTTAAAACTTTCAACAATATGCACTGTAAGCTAGCTAGTATTGCTTGATTGGGAATAGACGCATTACACGTGATGGTGATACCCTACTTGATACATAATTTGATGTATTTGTAGCTTTATCAATATTTGTATTTTCGCTAACCTGATAGGAATATGCACCAATAGTCGTGTTGTTCACTGTTCTATTGACAAGGGGAGCACATAGAGGCGAAGGTTGCAGCAACCTTCAAGATACACATTAATGCCGTGTGTATATAATATCCTGTTCACCCTGCACCTCTCTTACCCAGGACAAACGCTGTCTTATCTCCAGAAGTATGAGTTTATCATACCATCTTAATGATGATGTATTTATGTATGTGTTACTCAATGCTATGTATGTGTTACTCAATTCATTTTCAACCTTCCCTCTCACACGTCTCTCTAGCAGGCATACTAGTGTTGCTACCACGACAGACAGAGCCGAATACAACAGTAAGCTTCCATTCGACTACATCAGGTGGTCCTTGTTGGTAGAAATATGCCTGCTAGAAATATGTGAAGAGACAAGGCGAGAAATGACCATGTATATGTCACTCAGGTACGCGACATACAGTGAGATCAAGGACTGGCTTTACTACGCCAGTTACACCAAGCCACACATCGCACGAGTGATCGACATGGGACTTACAGGCGAAAGCAGGCCCATGAAGCTACTCAAGGTAAGGGCAGTCTCAGAGAGCAGGCCCATGAAGCTACTCAAAGTAAGGGCAGTCTCCGATTTTGGGCCCATAAAGTTACTCAAGGTGAAATCAATCTCAGAGCAGGCCTATGAAGCTACTCAAGGTAAGGACAGTCTCAGAGGGTAGGCCTGCGAACTAGTACAAAGCTACTCAAAGTAAGGGCTGTCTCAGAGAGTAGGCCCATTAAGTCAATCAGGGTGAGATCAATCTCAGAGCAGGCCCATATGAATCTATTCAATGTAATGACAATCTCAGAGAACAGGCCCATTAATTAAGCTTCTCAATGATTAAAAACTCCTTTTCCCACATAGAATAACCATCAACATTATACAATATATTTACATTGCAATTAGTTGTCCTGTGCACACCGCTCTTGCGCCTGCTTCAGATAGGGCGTCCGGGGAAGCAGAAGCCGGCCATCTGGCTGGACGGCGGCATCCACGCGCGGGAGTGGATCGCGCCCGCCGTCATAGTCTACATCATACACCTCGTGCGTATCCGCCGCTGCTTGAATAGCTCTAAGTCTAGTTCAGACTCGTTGTCTGTAGCATACATTAATCTCACACCTGTATGAAGATGGGACACCCAAGTTGAATGTTATATAGACTAACCTAAAACAATACTCATCGACGTGTAATAGATTTACAAATAGCCGTTTCGCCCATCATCCGGCATATTTTTTTTCATAGTCACGTGGTTTATGTAATTTTGTATTTCTGTGGCTGAATAGATACTACGTGGTTGTTGACAAGAAGGTCTTGGGTTCGATTTCCGGTATTATCTGGTTGTGGTTGTTGAGCAAACTCATACCCACACAGATTATCTGTATAGTCATCAAAAAATGTTTATTTAACTGTTTATATCAGCAAAGTTATAAATAAATACCCAAATTACATAAGTCCCTTCAAGGCACCGATTTTAGATTTATTTTGTTGAAAATTTGTGTAACTTGAGCAATTACTCAGACATTAAAGCTGGACAGAAATATAAAGCAAAATAAACTCTATGTATCATAAAAGACTCTATATAAATTGGATATTTAGTTTTTCAGCATTTTGTTAATTCCAGCTCATAGACGGGTACAACTACGATCCCGAGATCACAGACTTAGTGGACAAGTACGACTGGTTCCTTCTGCCTGTGGTCAACCCAGATGGCTATACGTTCTCTCATACTGCGGTGAGTCAACAAAGATGCTAATATATACCAGAGTTATGTCTAATGTATTGTAGTTCAATCACAGTACTTTCAAGTGGTGTAATTATATTTGGACTAAAGTACATTTGTAAAATCATTGGTATACTTCTACCAGGACTTAAGCACACGCTAAGAATACTTAGACTTGGATTTAAGTCCATAAAATAATACTTAGAAACACCTCTTTAATAACATACATGCACTTGTCACTACAAAAAACCTGACTAGTTCGAGGTTTTCTCCAGAAAACCTCGTCTTATTCATAGCGGCCATTGACAGTAATTGTGGCTAAGTGCCACTACAAGGAAAATGTAAACGAAAAAGCCTCCATGGAAAATAACACTAGGATTAAATATCAATACCCATTATTTATTGGTATTAACACCAACCCCTCACAAACACACAATCCTCGGGGTGGCATAATACGTAGAACTTATGGCAATATAAAAATGTGACTAACCTATCAGTACAATTGACAATACAGTATAAAACCAAGTTTATACTCCGCGATAAAGTGGCGCTTGCCTTGCAGGACCGGCTTTGGCGTAAGACGCGCAGCCGCCCGGTGGCCGACTGGAGCCGTTGCCAGGGCGTCGACCTCAACAGGAACTTCAACTACTACTGGATGGGTACGTTATGAGTGGTTTTCCTTTTTAGTAAAATGGTAGAGCTCAGTGTGTGGTGTGTCTATGAGGAATTCCCTACCATAAGACTCACATTTCTATTGATAACTTATCAGTTTCTAGAAATGGAAACAATGAAAATAAATTCCAAACAACACCTGCTTTGAAGCCTGAAATACAAAACCCGCATGGTTTTACCCTTTTTTCCATTGCGCCGGTCACATGAGGATGTGTTTTAGATTATGGATGCTTAACAAACTTGTCATACCTAGTAGCACTTGCTCATTTTTTGGCTGTGCACTTGTTTCAGGTCACTGTAACCCGTACAACCCGGAGCAGTGCCGCGGCGTGCACCCCTGTGACTCGAGCTTTGCAGGCAAAACGCCGTTCTCAGAGATTGAGGCACGCAACATGGCGGACTTCCTCTACAGGTAAGCTGACTGGTCAATGGTCATCGATGTTGTATATTGGGAGGGGGAGACCAATACATGCAAACTATGTATATACCGGGGTCTTCTGTGTCTACAGAACACATGTCAATGCTCATCTATTTTTGTTTTGTTTGTTTTTAATTGGGTGGGCCGGTTTGAAGTATAGACCGTAAAAGACTTACATGTAAGTTAGTCCTCCAAAGAATACCTATACCATTACCAGAGGAGGGTTATGGTAACTCCCCACCCCCCGCCCCACCCCACCCTTAACCCCCGCCCCCTTCTGGAGCAGAGGCCCGAGTCACTGTAGTGGGTGTTGTGTTGCAGACACCGTGGCGTGCTGCAGATCTACCTGTCGTTCCACTCCTACTCGCAGATGTGGCTCACGCCGTGGGGCTACACAGAGAACGCACCCAGGGACATCAACAAGCTGGTCAGCTTAGCAGTTATTTTAAACTTATTATTCATTTCACAAGCTATTACATTTTCAAACTTCTTTCTCTCACACATCTGTTTAGCAAGCATATTTCTACCAACGATCGGCATAGCTGAACACAGTTTTTACAACCCTAAGCTTCCATTGGACTATATCAAGAGGCCCTGGCTTGGGATGATAGTATCATTCTTGTCTCACAACATTGGAGTCGTGAGTTCAAGTAGTCCCGCCAGGGCCACTTTATATAGTCAAATGGAAGCTTAAGGTTTGTAAAACCTGTCTTCAGCTATGTCTATCCTTGGTAGAAATATGCTCGCTAAAATGATGTGAGAGAGAGAGAGAAAGAGAAGTTTGAAAATGTATCCCCAAACACTGGAAAACACATATATATATATCACAAGCTATTAGTATTGTAACACTGGATATATGTATATGTGCAATGTAAAAGTGACTTTCGTAGATCGACAAATGGCTGGCATTGCCAGCATACGGTTTGGTCCACATAGGTCAGGTGCTCACAAGTACGAGAATATCTACTTGTACAGGTTCCACTGTACTCACCACATGTAAATCCCATTTATGCAGATGAAGATGGCCAAGAAGGCGGTAACGGCCATGAAGACCACGCACGGCACTGACTACGTGTACGGCTCGCCCGCACAACTGCTCTGTAAGTAGTCAGCAGAGCTGTCGCCGAGTACTTTAATACATACTTGATTCTCAATACGAGTACATTTGTTGATTTGATACTATTAAGTGCTTTATGTGCGAGCGTTACTTGTAATTTTTGTTCTTGTAAGCTTGAAGCATAGTACAATGAAAATAGGTCTGTATCAGTTATGCATTTTAAACATCATATTGGCAGATTTGGAAAACAGCTTTGCGTGTTTAAATGTGTTAGATAAAGGAATGATGTATTGAAATCACAGAGTCTGCACTGGTTTAAATTTTCTAAAGCTAAAACCCAATTGCAATACGCACAGGGAAAAGACACTTGTACAAGCCAATATATTGTTGGTTTTCAGACACAGCAGGCGGGGGGTCATTTGACTGGGCTAAAGGCATTGCAGGCATTGAGCACGCTTATGCTGTAGAGCTGCGGGACCGTGGCACATACGGCTTTCTACTACCACAGGACCAGGTACAAACACAAATTGTTGCTCTGCAGTGTGCTGCTATATATATATATGGTAGCTCTATATGTATATAGAGCCAAAAAAACATAATATGAACTGTAATATATATAAAAAAATGTAAGCTACATATACTTATTTGAATTTTTTTGAAGAAAAATTGAATGCTGTGATTTGATTGAAATTATTCTGTGCAAACCTATGAAAATGTGTTAAATACTTCCAAAATTATGTCTGAATGCCTTGCTTGCAGTCACATACAAAAACACATAAATATAAATTAATTTACCATCCACCGTTTCATATGTACATGTAAACACTCTATTTTAGGCTATAGGCTATCTATAGGAGAAAAACTTTTAAAACAATTGTTTGAATAACTGAGTGTTCCTACATATAAGTGATGTACATGTATGAGGAACATGTTGATTTTTAAGGAACAATAGGCCTTTTTCATGCAGTTAGCAAAAAACTGTACAATTAGATGTTTATTTTATGACTATTTACTTCTCCAGATCATTCCCACAGGCCAGGAGGTGTGGGAAGGTGTGAAAGCCGCCGTCAAGGCTCTTGAAGAGGAAAAGGTGCAAAAAATAGACTCGTCCATCAAAAGTAACGCTGAAGTTGGTGGAGGGAGCTGATGGAAACTTGTGAAATAGTGTTCGAGTAATTATGATACAGCGCATTGTAGGAAATTGTGTTTATCCATTTGATAGCATTGCACTCTGCAATTCGTTAGAATACATAGAAAAACTATTTATGTTACATTTAAGTGTGACATGTTATATATGTGTATGATGTGTGAAATAATACTATTATTGATAAAAGAATAATTCGCCGTGGTGGCAGACATAGGTTTTTATATAGTGCACGTTTTGGAATATCAGTTGGCATTCAATTAGAAGTGCATTTGCTAATGTGCAAGACAAGAACGTACGAACCTCATCTTCAGAATAGTATTTGTACAAACGATATATGGCAGACGCCACATGTACACCCATCCCAAAAAGCATGCATCTGCCTATGATTTGCAATTACTAAATCATCGTCTCTAAAAGAATGTGTTATTGTACAGTTTTGGGTATTACATGTATATAATATTTCTTCAATTGGAACATTTAAGGTTGAATGAACATTGTTATACACAATGCACTGAAAGCTAGCTAGTATTGCTTGATATGGAATAAAAACATTATATGTGATGATGATACCCTATTTGGTTCACAATTTCTTCATGATTTTGTCATACTCTATGGGAATGAGAGTCATTTACATTAATGAAATGATCAAATTTTATTGGTGTACTATGTACATTTAGCACTAGTCTATCGCGTTTACCATCATCAATTTATTCACAAAATAGGACATTTGTTCTTTACTGTATTTTTGTTTCGGGCACTGTGTTCATGACATAAAATATACAAATTGTGGCTTCCAAAAAGTATCAGTTGTCTATATAGTTGTAGTAAAACTAAATATATGGTAGTTTTACGTAAAAATCTAAAAATCCTATATATTTTTATGTAATTCAGAACAATTCAACAATTTCAATAATACTGTACAAAAACAAGTGGCAATTCGAGGCAACCTCCAAAGGCCCTATCACAAAGGCTTCAGAAAGGGCTAGTCAGTCTCGTAAAAAGAGGACGTTATGTGCCTCCTGCATGGATGTTGAGCTAGAGTAATATAGGAACCCAGGATCAGGAATCCTACATGTCCAAACTCATCTGGACTGCACCAAACGAAATACTCAACGAGTCAAGTATTTGGTCGTGATCGGTCATGGCAGTAAGCAACTATGTAACTTACAATTTAGTCCTGTGCAAGGCTAGCGTTTCATTCTGGCATGTCATAGTGATGGAGATATCTGGCAGCGTATTAAAATATACATTTTGTAAAATTGCTTTGTTTTGTTTTGTTTTATCGGGGAATACGTATCCATGTTATAAACAATTGCATTTTACCATTTATTTTTAGAGTTTCTCACCGCATTATGATCACGTCCTATGACATTACATTACATTACATTTATTAGTCGACGTCTCCATATACTTCCACTAACAGTTGCGTGATGTAGTAGCAAAATACATTGGACATTTTTGACAATTTGATGACAGAGGACTAGATCTATAAATGTCGTCTCATGTAAAGTATGTGTTATGACAAATAAAAGTCAATTAAAGTAGACTAGAGTGAAGAGAGTCTCCTCTTTGGTGTTATATTTTTTTTATTCCAAGATGATTGACTTATTCTGAAATAATACATTATACAATGTTGGTTATACGTTGGTGATACAAATCCTAATGAAAAATAATGCCAGTCTGAATAGTATCAATAGTGCCTATTCTGACTAATTATCATATACTGAAATCTAATCACATAATAAGCAAGCCTTCAAACATGACTGTCCAGACTTGCCTGTAGACTTCACAATGGAATCAGCTTGCTTCAAATATCTACACAAGTGTCAAGGTTGTCTAACCGAAACAGTCTGCTCTCGGTACTAGTAATCATAATACTTGTTCTATCTAAGATTGATTCATTTTGACTGACATTTCAAGACAATTCCACCAACAAACACCCACAGTAATCCGGAACATAAATATAATCTGAATACACTGGTATGAAGTATATTGATGACTTTAAAATGAAATTTATAACATCATGAACTTCTCTGAAATTGACCACTATTCTTAAACGGGGCTTGATAATGTCAGCACAATTTCACCATCTTTAAACTAATCAAAGTGGCTTGTGTGTGCTGAGATAGACATTATATAAATGTGACCACTACTGATATAAACGCCAAACACGGCTACAGTACCCAATAGCATTGCAGAAATCACAATGATTTATTGATTGATATTCTTCAGGAACTAATGCTCCTAAGATAGCACATGAAAGCGTACATATATATGTAATGCTTATTTCCAATGTGGTCCTAGTTTGTTTGGCAGGTTAGGTAACCAACTGATCGATGAGCCAAGGGTGTACTGGAGAGATCACACTAGCTATAGTTTTCAAACTAGGTGAGTTTTTTTTTAAGTGCAGAGGGATGACTGTCCTCTACACGGGACACGCCTTTTAAGGAGGCTTCCGAACCTCGGGCTTGGTGTCGTCACTGCCTTGTATGATATATTCGAAAGCAGCGACGCGCTGTGTGGAAATCGACAGTACAGTGTCAGACGCACGACGTAACTCTTTGGCTTCACAAAGTCTGCCGAGGCCGGGGCGCGAACTTACGACGCAGGAAACTCCTGTTTGTTGGTCGTACACGCTAACCACTGCACTAACGAGAACCACAATACAGGCACTCATCATTTTTCTGGGCCAAAACAGCTGCTGCAGCCCAGCCTCACATCAAAACGTAAGGACTGTGCTTGTGTTCAAGACTAATTTGTGTTACAAGGAAATGAAAAGTCATCTTTGTTTGTATAAGTTTTAGATACAGTGAATAACTTAATATTTGGTAAGAAAGGTTCATAGTATATTGTGAATGAATCATATTATTTGTTTTTATTTATCTCAAATATATGCTTAAAATTTATCCAAACTATATACTAAAATATCAAAACGTCCAAAATAATTGTCTTAAACGTTTTCAACCCCTGTCGTCTTCAGAATATAACTTATAGTGACAGTTTAATATTTTAGTATACAGTTTGGATAATTTTAAGCATATATTTGAGAGAAATAAAAACAAATAATATGATTCAGATACAGTAAATGACTTTGCAGCTCCAAACATTTAATACTTAATCTACTTTCGTTTAGAGGAACTGTATAAATAAGAATCTTAAGAGAACTATTAATATCGTTCATAAATCTATCAGATGAAAATAGATTAATACCAGTCCGTTTTGTAGATTACCATCTTCCACTGAGAATGCGGTCATTGCACATCTATCTATGAAATTTGATAGACGATACCTTGCTGTGGCAAGATGTGGATTACCGGTATATATCTTTTAATCTTAAATTGACCAAAAAGTACCACTGACGACTGTGTTCATAAGAATTTCATAGCTTTTTGGATGTGGAAAGTATTTTTCATTTAATGCACATAGACATTTACAATATACTTGAGATTTTAATAAGAAATCTATTTAAAGTTTAAATTGACCAATTTTCATAGCCGATTTCCATAGCTTTTGGATGTGGTTTAGCCGTAAAATTGTGTACATTTATTTACTTAACCTTATGTCTCCTGCTCGACTTATTGTAGTCTACAGTAAATAAACCTTTATGAACAATTATACAGATTTTGCAATAAGCAAGTATTTTTCATTTAATGCCCACACACATTTACTATACCTTGTAGATTTTAATAGGAAAATCATAAATTTTGGAATTTGAATCTACACGTAAATATTTTTACTATTTACGTGTTACCAAAAACATGCAATGTGTACTCGTAGCATATTGATTCTTAATGCAATTATTGTAGGAATTGACCAGATTGGAGTGTCAATCGCAAAATTAAGAGCATGCTGACGTCTGATTTACCCGAACAAAGTGAGGGTAAATCAGACGTCAGCATGCTCAATTTTGCGATTGACACGACAATCGAGTGGTCAATCACCATTCTATCATGACGAAAATCCATTTTATTTTAAAATAAATCATATTATAACATTCAACATTCAAGTCAATTTCGTTTGTTTTGAGTGCGCGGAGACGTCAATTCCTACAGTTTTGAGCGCGCGGAGGCGTTAGTCTAAACTGTTGTTCTCCACAACAACGAAACACGTCTTGCTACGTCAGCGGCTGTATTGATATTGTGAGGAGATTAGACTAGCGCCATGGTTTTTTGGGGGAGCGTGTTTTCCATCGCAAAATTGAGCACGGAGATTGACCAATCAGCGTGGGTTATTGGCGGTGATTTTTGCACGGAATGATAGAATGCTTGATTGAGATTGATTGCTGACTATGTGTGCCTCTTTTTTTTCTGATTAACTCGCTGTGATGCATCAACCTAGTTATTACAAAAACATGTTGTCATCCATCTTCAGTCTTTTTCAAGCTGAGGATATGAAACGCACTAACAGATCGTGGGGAAAGGGGAAAACAGAAAGAACATAAATAACGTATGCCTGGGATTTATGGCATCTCCACGCACTCATATAGAGACGTCGACGAAATGCAATAGTTGCGTTTACCCTGTAAAAATACTATAGATCGACCACGCTCCCCTCCAATCATATGGCACCATTACTTTTAATTATAACCAAGCTTTATTAATCTTCTTCAACTTTTGTCACATACCCGTAGGTCTCCCTCAAAATGGAGTATTCTTAC
>CM032661.1:15601552-15669929 GCA_019095985.1 Streblospio benedicti | reverse complement strand
AAAGTAAGCCTGCTATGCTAGCCACCGATATGTACCGGACGTATCCTTTAAACAGAGTATTGTTAAAACCACCGTTCATGATGCTATGTTCTCCAATGCTTCCAGTTGCCCCACATTATTTTCTCCCGGACATAGACAAAACCGGGTGAGCTGCTAACATTGATTATTTTATTGAGAAAGTTCTTGGGGCGTATCACGGCGAGCCCGAAAGGCGAGCGTACTGTGCGATCTCTTTGATGTTCATTCATTTTGGAGGTTTTCCTAGAAGTAGTAGGTGTTCTAGATTATTGAACATATTTGAAGTCGAGCAAAAGTAGTCCGGTTGACAACTAACCATATACGGAATCCGTATCATGTATATGGACAGTCCTGATACAACATATTTTTACAAGGCAGTTCTGGAGGTCGATATCGACTGAAAATACATGCAAAAGACTGATAAATAGACAAAACCGGGTGAGTTGTTAACATTGATTATTTTATTGGGCAAGTTCTTCGGGCGCCCCAAGAACGAGCCCAATAAAATAATCAATGTTAAACAACGAACCCGTTTTTGTATTTATCAGTCTTTTCTAAACAATTACAATATTGTTTCAAGATAAAATGGCATATTTTCAACACGTTTATCAAGATAAATTATTAATAAATTACAAAATGCAATAATGTAGGAATACGCTGTATAATCATAACAAAACACGGCGCAGTCACTCTCTCAGTCATATAGACGCGTACTATGGTCGGACTTCTGCACTACAATTACGTCAGCCGTATGAATGCTCCCGCACGCTGTACTGTGCGATCTCTTTGATGTTCATTGATATTGGAGGTTTTCCTAGAAGTAGTAGGTGTTCTAGATTATTGAACATATTTGAAGTCGAGCAAAAGTAGTCCGGTTGACAACTAACCTTATACGGAATCCGTATATGATACAACATATTTTTACACGGCAGTTCTGGGGGTCGATATCGACTGAAAATACAGCCTGGCCACCTTTAGGCCATGCCTTCCCGTTACTAGTCAGACGTTTGCAGGCCTTTTCTGCTGTCTTCAACCTTTCTTGCATGTCACACCTTCTAACCTGAGTCACGTGTTCTTCACCAATTTCATCTATAGCATCATAGTCACTTTCAAAGCTGGTTTCCTACTGTTCTAAATTTTCACTGAAGTTTTTATGAATAGCAGGCACATTGCGCTTTTCAAATGTTAAAAGTCTACTTTTGTTCGATGCAGTCAATCCTTTTGATGGAATTAACAGTACGTCTGTATTGAATGTAAAATAAAACTGGAAAAGTAAGCCTGCTTTGCTTGCCACCGATATGTACCGGACGTATCTTTTAAACAGAGTATTGTTAAAACCACCGTTCATGATGCTATGTTCTCCAATGCTTCCAGTTGTCCCACATTATTGTCTCCCGGACAACGTAATACCATTGCATTGTTTAGAGCTATGTGGAAATCGACAGTACAGTGTCAGACGCACCGAGGCACCGAGGCCGGGGCGCGAACTTACGACGCAGGAAACTCCTGTTTGTTGGTCGTACACGCTAACCACTGCACTAACGAGAACCACAATACAGGCACTCATCATTTTTCTGGGCCAAAACAGCTCCAGCCCAGCCTCATATCAAAACGTAAGGACTGTGCTTGTGTTCAAGACAGTAATTTGGATTACAAGGAAATGAAAAGTCAAAGAAAACATAATGAAAATGAAATCTTATTACAGAGATTAACACTGGTAAAATCAGGCAAAAAAATCAAAACAAATTTGAAATTTATCAACAAAAGTTAACGCAAGAAACAATAATGTCAAAACACAATTGTCAAAACATTGAAACTGTCAATGGTTTATACCCTGTGTAAACTGCTTTTTTCACCTGAACTCGAAAAGATAAGAATAGCTCAAGTCGCTAATGTAATATACGTATTATCAATAAAATTCGTAAATAACTTTGTACCATTCATAGAAACAATTCTATTGCATTTTACACGGACTGTCCTGTAGATCTATACATAACGTACACAAACATGGACGCACCTCTAATCAAACGACTGATTCCAATATGATTCGTCCAGGAGAGCGGCTGTGGCAAATCTTATATTAGCTGTCAGCCGTTTTTATGCAAATTAAGAAGTGGGAAAGTCTACATGTAAATGTTTTCATTTACTGGATATTCTGCTTCACAAACATCTTTCGCTCCACTACAACAAGCTGCAACATTTTCAATTAGAAAATGTACTTTAGATAAGAATATACTTTATTCTAACATAAATCCAAAAATGAAAAAAGTCATGGAATAGCTTTCCCTGCGTCCCTATCCCTTAAACTGTGCTTCGCCTTTTGTTTGCAATCATCACTCTCATTTGTCGTCTGGAACATACCATATGGCTCATTGATTCTGCTCGCGGAGCATTCAATATTTCCATGCTGACATTGTTTTCCAGATAAAGCCATTAATGATCCGGCATTTATGACTATAAATAGACGCTGTCAGACTGCTTGTATGTCATATTTAATGGTTGGCCAGCAAACTCACTCGCGACGCTTTGTTCGTCTCATAGGCAGATCCAGGTTTTCGGAAAGGGGGGGGGCGCACTTAAGGAAAAGAGGGGGCGCACTTACGGGATTTCATGAAAAACCCTATGAAAATGAAGTATTTTGGTGGGAAAAGGGGCGCGCCCCTCCCCCCTGGATCTGCCTATGCGTCTACACATAGGATAAATGCTATATCACACCTCAAACCATATGCTAACCCTTTTCTCACACTCTGATTACAAGGCCATACAATTATGGAATAAAAAACTATTTGTCACACCATTCATCGACTTTTATATAAACTTGATAGTAAGCAGTACAGAGGCTGCTGAAGAATGGACTTCTATAAGGGAGGCAAGCGTTCGTTATCTCAAACCTACATGTAGTTAAAAAATCATAATCATCGTACAACCCCACCCCCATAATTTGACATATCATATATAGATTAAAATATATCAGAGAGTTACAGGAAGAGATATACATGTCCAAGATTATAACCTGTGTAAAGCTTGAAAAGATACTAGAACATTTTCTGGTAATGATTTTAAGCCAGAAATAAGCCCACAATGCAATATCTTTTGACGATTAAAAATTGCACCCACATAAGGATTCTAACCCTCAACCACACATGTAGAAAAGGTGATTATTTAGCCCGCAGCCCACATATTCGCGGGTGGCAGATGCGGACACAAGGGCTGCGGGGACCCGTGCAGGGATATGGTCTGTATGTAATAGGTCGTATATTGATAAAACTCTGTTCATGACTTCATGTGAATAATTTTAACACAAAATATCACATTCTGTATGGTACAACACAAGGCATACAATATGGCATATAATATAAGCATGTGGATCTGATGATAAAAACACATAGTTATACCATGAATAATGTATCAAAGCTTTCAAGATGACAACTGTTATGCTACTTTTATATCATCTACATATACATCAGTTTTATAACAGATCAAGTCCATACAATCAAAATAATTGACATTTCTTAGTTCAACTCATTTGATATTCCTGACTGAGTGTTGAAATACACAAATGCTGTATCTTAATAATTCGTTATGTAACCGATGCAATCAACACATTAGTAATGACAGTAAACATGGTAATGGAATGTGTATAAAAAAGATCTTTTCATGTGCACAAATAAGAGCCCACAAATAGATAGATAAACTCTATTGATAAAGGATGTATGCGCATGCAGATATTAATTATTTGCAATCCTGAAGGCCTATTATTGTCAGGTGTTGATTACGCCTGTGGTCGGTTCATGGGAATCTCTTTCACATTGTACATACAAGAGGATCACTGTATTAAGACCATCTAAGGGCTAGCGTCAACGGAGAAGTTGTCTCTTAGAATTCTTTCCTCATAGACTTTTGGTAAGACCATGGCTTTATAGCGTTAGCCCTTCCTACGGGCCTGCCACGCCCTGCCTCTTATCTCATTTGAGTTTTCAAAATAATTGATTTTGTAAGAAAAAGAGTCACTAAAATTATCTCTTAGTACAGACATCTGAATGCAGATGCAGTTGATGGGCATGCTTTCAACACTTCCAAACTCCACTGATAGTAAGGTCACACCATGCCATTCACCCCAAGAGGACCAGAGCACATGGCCTCACGCTTTCTGTATTCATGGAAGATCGTCAGAGCAATGGATCGTTCGGCTGCTTCGATCCCCTGAGATGCTTAGATACTTTCCTATTCCATGACCAGTGGCACGTGCTTCGTAGAGGGCAAAGTCAAGCTGAAACTGATGGATGGCCATTCTTTGTTATCCATATTTTCAATGGATGGGGGGAAAATGACTATTCATTTTTTGCTTACAACAATGGTTTGCTTATAAAACATTGTAAGTGCAGCCATCCTTAACCGTGCAATAACATTTGATCATTTTAACTACGATGTGACTGCTACCTTAGCCTGGCTCCATGCCTGTCAAGTCGTACATTGTATATAGTGATAATATTACCTTAAAATCACAAGTTCAATATAAACGGACATCCAGTAAATTAAGTACAGCAAAGCACAAGACTTTTCATAAATAAATGCAAAGGAAAATTCAGTCTTGATATTACCCATATAAAACGATAGTGTCAAAGGTATAGAAATGTTCAGAATAGATAACATGGCATGCCTTTTACGGTAAGAATGTTCGCCAATTGATATGAGATCGTATCCGATATCGAACTATATTTTGCCTGACAGGTACAACCGTAAACTGAATACAGAAGGACATCTTACAGCTTATTTACCACAATGACTTAGATATGATCCTTTCTTTTGGATGAATGACATTAAATGCATTCATTCCTACGAGCACCGATTAAGAAAATAGTAAGTTACTTTCAACTAGACCAACTAGTGTTATTCCACCTATGCATTTATTCATGATCATGTATTCGTGTGCCAGGATGATTTGATATCAGGTAGTCTCAAAGATGTCGTTGGTCAATGGGCCCTCATTTCGGCTCAGGCGGGGGGTCTAGGAAGGGGAACAACCTTATCTGCAGCGCTGATATAATCTAGTTTTTACCATATTTTCTCCCATTATCACCAGCTGGTAACAGCTACATGTGCTGGTTTCTTACGTGATGTCACGATTCGTAGTTAATAGGCTGCAGAAAACCAGTTAGTGTAGTTGAAAGTTTCAGTAATTTGCTGAGATAAATTGTTAACAATTTCTAGGTGTACGTGCTAAGATGTTGTTGAGATAATTTGCTAAAATTTTCTAGGTGTACGTGCTAAACATGAGTGTTTATTTAGCAGAACCTCTCTAATAAAACTTCAATATAGATCTCGAGGTAGCTCATAGCAGTATTTGTACAACGACTAATTGTTTGTAGACACTGAGGTGGTCTTGACCGGTGGTTCTAACGTATTAGTCTCAAACATGAATAGATGGATATCCATCATACGATAGCCGCAATATTTACCAACCCTTTGTGGTAGTACAGTACCCAGTTAACACATTGGACTAATCTCAAATGTTGATCACGTTGACTCTTTCAATTGGGTTTGAATTGTGTGGAAACAGAAATGATATCCGCCAAGATAAACTGATATTAATGCAATCTTGGACGATCGTACTGATAAAAAGCACAAAGCATGAGAAATCTTAGAAATTATATAACTGTCCCCCTTTTTTGGTTTGCATTTCTGGGTAGCAGTACCATAACCTAGGACTGTACGTTTATACCTTTTGAATTTTACTACTAGTTTATATATTGTCTCGCGATTTGGCACTTTTGAATGTATCAACTCATATATGACAAGTAAATATGTGATACAAATGTACACTAAAAGATAAATTGTATATTTTATTATTTATTTATTCGGTTGTTTAATCTTCAAACATTTATAACACAATAAACGATTTCTCTTGGACATTTTTAACGTTATAGGGGTTATCTTCTCGTCAAATAAAACATTATGTAATCCTCAAAATAATCGAATTTCTTCTACCACGGAATAAAAAAACTACTACATGTATATATACACAAAAATAAAAGTGCAATGTTAGTCAATTAATCTTTTGAAAATAACTGCACTTGAAGGAGAAACTAGTTTTAAGATAGTTACCTCTTGTAATCTAGATACAAGAGAGAAGCTTATCTACCAGAACACTGGCAGTTTACTAAACATCACTTCCTGTCAATAAACAAAAGCTAACAAAGTGTTGCCTTGTTGTAGCACAATGGTCTATTGAAAAGGCCGTACAATTAAGTCTCGCTACTATGCATCCTGCTCCTATTTTTTACTATGGCATTGATAAACAGCACAGTAGACTGGGGTGACTTTGCAAATGATGATATGAGTTCCCCACTTGATACTGATTTTGAAGCTAGGGGCACATCTGGCAGGCGGACATTTTGACGGTACGGTGTTTGTTTTTTCGTGCGCGCGGTGTGTCTCCGTACTGATTTAATAAAACGTACTTTCGCCGCACTGGACTCGTATCACTGATCAATTCCCAGAGCCTCCGTGAGTTTTTGACAGTAGCGTGGTAGTGCATAAGCAGTTCTGTATGTTGTGCCCTAGGCATTTTTAGAGAGTTGCGCCAAGTCTAATGAGCAGTTCATAGATTGTGAGTTGATTATCAAGTTTCTGTTGCAGTTGACTAGCAGTTGTGAGCAATAATGAGTGGCTTTTAACGGACATGCTTTATTCAACAGCTAATTGGATTAAGAGGATTAACTATGTTTTTAACAGCTTTGTAAGAAATGTTAATTTTAGCTTGCAACTAGCTGAATACGAGAGTGTACATAGATATGGCTTATCGCTGAAACTATATGCTTATAATGAATGGGAGATTTGTTAAGCTATTTGATGGCGTGTTTTGCGCTAGTTGCGATGCAGGTACTTAGAAGTGCAAACTGATTATTTGCACAGTGACTTAAAACTCAATTTTGAAAGAGCCTAGTCCCAACTGTTCCATATAATGTTTGGAATTTGCGACAATTGGGCCCCCACAGTATAATCATCTACAACATGGACTATGCAATTGAGGATAATTGCAATATACATTGTCCTAAAATACAATAACAGTGTTTGGACTGTGCTTCACAATCTACATGTAATATATGTGTAATGATACTAAAAAGTTGAAGGATAACGATATAATTCATTCATTTCATACTGACCCATACAGAGAACATGAGTGTGTACAAATTTAGTGGAAGTCAGTTTCTCAAACAGTATATTTATTGTTGCTATACAAATATTGTGAGAAGGATAGCCAACACTTAAAGGTCAAGCCACGTTTCAAAGGATCCAGTTTAGCTGTTGTCTTGACATTTGACTGCTTGGGGCTAGTCAATGAATGACCTACATGATTCTTTACAATATCCGATTGATTTGTGCTTGTGTAGTTGGTCAACCATAAATCTAATTGGTCTACAAAAATCAATTATGAAAAAACATTAGCGATTATAAATATGTCTGGATCGAGCTATATAACATGTTATGCATATTATAGCTCTAAACAATGCAATGGTATTACGTTGTCCGGGAGAAAATAATGTGGGACAACTGGAAGCATTGGAGAACATAGCATCATGAACGGTGATTTTAACAATACTCTGTTTAAAGGATACGTCCGGTTCATATCGGTGGCAAGCATAGCAGGCTTACTTTTCCTGTTTTATTTTACATTCAATACAGACGTACTGTTAATTCCATCAAAACGATTGACTGCATCGGACAAAAGTAGACTTTTAACATCTGAAAAGCGCAATGCGCCTGCTATTCATAAAAACTTCAGTGAAAATTTAGAACAGTATGAAACCAGCTTTGAAAGTGACTATGATGCTATAGATGAAATTGGTGGAGAACACGTGACTCAGGTTAGAAGGTGTGACATGCAAGAAAGGTTGAAGACAGTTGAAAAGGCCTGCAAACGTCTGACTAGTTACGGGAAGGCATGGCCTAAAGGTGGCCAGGCTTTACGACGGTTTGTCGACCATATGCGAGTAGTGGACAAGCACAAAGTGTTGATTTGCAGTCATGCAAAAGTGGCGTCGTCAAGCGTGACTGATATCATTCGCCTAAACGCCAATGAGGGACTGCCAATGCAGGGACATCAGATATACCGTGGAACCAGGACCCTCAACAGTGACGTGTACACTGACGAAGGTATTAGAACGAGACTCGAAACGTACTTCAAAGTGATGGTGGTGAGGCACCCGTTCGATCGTCTGGAATCTCTGTATAACAATAAGTTTGTTCATGATGATGGAAAATTTGTGCAGAACAAGTGGCTCCTGCGGGCGCATCAACGAAAGCTACGAAAGACGGTGCTTCTGTCAAACAACGGCACGACATTTCCTTACATTGTCGGTTTGATGCAGAAGGGTTACGACCAAGAGCATTGGGATAGTCCATATTACAAGGCGTGTCATCCCTGTCAAATAGATTATGACTATATTGTGAAGTTGGAAACATATGACACCGATATGGATTTTGTGGTGAACGAGAAACTTGGTGGATTAGGGCTGAATGCAAAGCTCAAGGCCAACCGTATAGCCACGATACACGAGCTCTTAGGTCAAGGCAGAAATCTCACAACTTTTAACCTATTAGAAACTGCTCAAGTGGACTACCTGGAAGACAGGTTGGCGCCTGATCTGGATATGTTTGGTTATGAATTCGAGAGAAATGGGTTTGTTGCTAAATGTAGAAATTTTCATTCTGATATTCAGAAGGATTGCTGTTGACGAATGTGAGCTTGAGAATAAAACACCGTGCTGTATCATTAAAATAATAAGTGTTTTAGTCTAAATATAGCTGCATGTGATTACCGGTACTCAACAATCACCTGGGTAATGGTTCATTTTAGAAGTTATAGGCCTCTTTGATGTTCATGAATCCTCCACATAAATCATGAAGCACATGTCAAATTTATGTGGTTTGTTTACTTACTTACTTACTTACTTACTTACCCCATTTACTCACTTACTTGCTGTACTTACTTACACGTACTTGCTCACCCAATGGGTCGCTAACGTGGCCACCTCGCGGTTGGTGGTCAGCTGCACGTGGAGGACTGTTCCTGTGCAGGCTGATCCACCCAACATACTTGATGGCTCATCAACCACCTCGGAAATGGTTTGGGTCTCAAGTTGACAGAATGCTAATAAACCGTCCAGTAGTTGTCTGTAACCTCGCATTGGCTACCCAAGCCATGATTCTCTACAGCGGCTAAAACTCCTCAGCATGCTAATAGTAAAAAAAACAAATGCCGATTTTCCAAACGATATGCAAATATTATTATAAACAAGGTACTAAGATTTAAATGGATCCAAGCACTGGATGCTGTGCAATAACACTAATGACCATGATAACTTCATATCAGGATCCCACTTTCTGTGCTAATGAGACAGCTGGAATTGTAAGAATGCTCCATTTTGAAGGAGACCTA
Source organism: Streblospio benedicti (assembly GCA_019095985.1). Taxonomy (NCBI): domain Eukaryota; kingdom Metazoa; phylum Annelida; class Polychaeta; order Spionida; family Spionidae; genus Streblospio; species Streblospio benedicti. Next base: position 15,660,469 of record CM032661.1, on the reverse strand, counting down.
CGGGTATGTGACAAAAATTGAAGAAGATTAATAAAGTTTGGTTTTAATTAAAAGTAATGGTGCCATATGATTGGAGGGGACCGTGGTCGATCTATAGAATTTTTAAAGGGTAAACGCAACTATTGGATTTCGTCGACGTCTCTATATGAGTGCGTGGAGATGCCATAAATCCCAGTCATACATTATTTATGTTCTTTCTGTTTTCCCCTTTCCCCACGATCTGTTAGTGCGTTTCAAATCCTCGGCTTGAAAAAGACTGAAGATGGATGACAACATGTTTTCGTAATAACTAGGTTGATGCATCATTGCGAGTTAATCTAAAAAAAAGAGGCACACATGGTCAGCAATCAATCTCAATCAAGCAATAATTGCATTAAGAATCAATATGCTATGAGTACACGTTGCATGTTTTTGGTAATACGTAAATAATAAAAATATTTACGTGTAGATTCACATTCCAAAATTTACGATTTTACTATTAAAATCTACAAGGTATAGTAAATGTGTGTGGGCATTAAATGAAAAATACTTGCTTATTACAAAATCTGTATAATTGTTCATAAAGTTTTATTTACTGTAGACTACAATAAGTCTAGCTAGAGACATAAGGTTAAGTAAATAAATGTACCAAGGACCGGTCACACACAATTTTACGGCTAAACCACATCCAAAAAGCTATGAAAATCGGTTATGAAAATTGGTCAATTTAAACTTTAAATAGATTTCTTATTAAAATCTCAAGTATATTGTAAATGTCTGTGTGCATTAAATGAAAAATACTTTCTTATTGGAAAATCTGTATGATTGGCTAATTAATGTTATGGCTAATTCTACGACTAAACCACATCCAAAAAGCTATGAAATTCTGATGAACACAGTCGTCAGTGGTACTTTTTGGTCAATTTAAGATTAAAAGATATATACCGGTGATCCACATCTTGCCACAGCAAGGTATCGTCTATCAAATTTCATAGATAGATGTGCAATGACCGCATTCTCAGGGGAAGATGGTAATCTACAAAACGGACTGGTATTAATCTATTTTCAACTGATATTCTTATTTATACAGTTCCTCTAAACAAAAGTAGATTAAGTATTAAATGTTTGGAGCTGCAAAGTCATTTACTGTATCTGAATCATATTATTTGTTTTTATTTCTCTCACATATATGCTTAAAATTATCCAAACTGTATACTAAAATATTAAAATGTCACTATAAGTTATATTCTGAAGAGGACAGGGGGTGAAAACGTTTAAGACAATTATTTTGGACATTTTAATATTTTAGTTTATAGTTTGGATAAATTTTAAGCATATATTTGAGATAAATAAAAACAAATAATATGATTCATTTACAATATGCTATGAACCTTTCTTACCAAATATTAAGTTATTCACTGTATCTAAAACTTATACAAATAAAGATGACACAGCTGTCCTCTGCTGTGCTTTTTAAAATATTATATATAGTCTGCTCCGTTGAATTAACGTCATGGTACTGCAACGCCCATACTGATCACTGCCGAATTACGGATCATCTCTCGTGGTTCACGTCTGTTGCACGTCTTTATCACGTGTACTGTCCGTGGTTGTACATGGAATTAAATGTTGAGAGGTTCAAATTCTATTTTTCCACACCTGACACCGTTCTCAATTCATCTCACATCCTGTCACGTGTGTAAATCGACTTGTAGCGCGTTTTGAACTCGACATATTCACTGACAACTAGTACTACGTCTACAAAGTTTTTGTGACATTTTGGACGTGGTTTGGACATACATAGAGCGCATTTTACTGGACCTTTAATGAGTGGAGGGGGGGGGGGGGTATAAAGCTTTGATGAAAATAAATACACCAACATTTTGTCCTACGTCACCAGTCACCAATACATTTCATTGTCTTTCACCAATTACAAGAAATTGTAATTGAATACGTTTCATCATATTTCACACACTTAAATACAGGCATTTCACAATTCCCGCTCAAGATTGAGGGCAAATCACCCATCACATTTTTGCTATATGACCACCTCTTTAATTTGTGATGGAGTTTAATCACGAAGGTTTTCTATTTCATTACGCACCCTCTTCGCCCGAATAACTGTTCATAAGATGTGAGCAGCGCTGCAAACAAGAACGCGAGCCGGTTCCGTTATGACTTAATGCAAGTGTCCAACTAACAATTCTCGTTGGGTAGATCATACTAAAGTATTCATACTTTGTAGCCTCTTCATCATCATTTTACTCTTCTACTCATTTATTTACAGTATAAAAAAGATAGTGCAGGGAGATGGAACAGTGATGAATATTCTAGAAGCCACCAATTGCATTATGGTTTATAATATTCCCCGTGGTGAGGACACACGAAAACTACAGTAGGCTACAGGCCGGGGTGCTGCTCCCCAGACAAATTGATGCTCGTGGCCTTACAATGTATCACAAGAGAATCATGCACATTTTTTCAGTAGAAAACTATACATCTTTTCTTACATTTATATAAAATACTACCATCTATTTTCAAGTTTGAACTAAAATTAAGGGAAAACCTAAATTTTTGTAACAAAAATAAGCGGCCTTATAAAACCTCTCGTCTTTTCTTCTTCTTTTTCCCCTTCTCTTATTTATTTTTTGTTATTTTCATATTTATTTTTACTTGGATGGGGATGCGTGGGGTACGGGGTGCAACCTCAATGGATTGTCTGTTGTTGCCAAGGACTGAACTAAATTTTAGTCATTTAATGGCTGGAGGTTTGTAGAAAAGCTGACGACTGTTTCCCCATATCCCACACCCCACACAAATCTACACAGGTTATTTCATTTAATGTATATTGTTCCGTGTTTGTGGACTGTGGGATGGTCTAACTTGTGTGCAATCGACGGTTAATGTGTACAGAATTTTGTCTCTTCATTTTGCTAAATCTAAATCTGGTTCCGATAAGAGATTCCGAGTCAGTCGTTGTACAATAGTCATTACGTATATTGGCACATAGAGCACGTACGTGATTTAGAGGGTAGCATCACAATCTTAACAGTCATTAGCTATCATTGCGCATTTAACTCACGTAAAAATATTCGGGTATGCCGATATCGTCATTTGTGACTATCAAACGGGGTATTAGGCCTATTCATAAGCTAAGCTCCTAGTGCCATTGAAGTTATGAAAATACAAACTTGTTTCTTCATTGCAGTTATTTTAAGTCACATGTAATACGGTGGGGTTGCCCTGTCTATATAGTTAATGATATGGGTAAATCAAATATTCACAATATATTTGTCATGGTGTGAAATTACAGATGTAAAAAGCGTCCCACCATTGGTTGGCGTGCAAAATATTCTTTGCCAAGCGACATTAAACAACCTATTCTTGTCTCCTGTGTAAGTTATTACAATCATTTAGAATAAACAACAAACGCCTATTTGAAGCATTACTCGTATATGAGAGAGGCATGTTTGCTTTTATAATCAAGCATAAAGTAATTTATAAACCCCTTATGAACTGCAAGAGACATGCTAACAAAGTGCATTGTACTTGCTGGAAAAGGGCACGAGTTTATAGGTGCCATATTCATCACGCCTACACATATATATTTCAAACATTTTGAAATAAGTAGTTCTTAGAAGACTTTGTGTAATTACATTTACTACGTTTAAGTAAGTATCTATGGTGTATAAACATTAGCATTTATAAACATAAGCATTTTGATCTCGGTGATTTTCTGTTTAGTCATAGTTGATAATTCATTCAAACAGAAACAGCAGCCGTTTCCGTTCTTCCTTGTTTGATGGAACATATGGCAGCTCAGACCCCTGTAATACAGATCAGGCCTATGGTCAGGGACTCTGGGGCTCACACAAACCCCACCCATGAGTCCTTGAGATCATTTACTTCCTTCTTAACCTTAGATCTTATAAAGTTATCCATAGGACTATTGTGGACATTCATGCTTCCCTTCTACTCTTCCAACTGTGTATACTTGAATGAAAGGCGCGAAACATATGACATGGGTATGTATTCATTCAATTCCATAGTACTTTGAGGACTTATTGTGTACACCCGTACACCCACTTAAAAAATTCATGAGAACAAAGTCATGTGTGATGTTGGGTCGGGGCCTTTGAAAATCAGTTTTGATTATGTAAAAATAACAACATAAAAGTTGGATCAAGATTTAAAATCACAAGTTTGAAATTTGTGTTAGATTCATTGTGTCGGGTAACCTAGTATTATAGGTGCAAACCGTGATACACCAATATGTGCTGAAACATGAGAATTGGGGGAATTCAAACTGCACAATTGACCTATATATACTTGTTTAATCTTGGAAGGGTAATACAGTCTAAAACTAGAAGCTACATACTAAATAGTGTTTCTCAAAAGACAAATAGACAATTGCATTAATTTTGTCAGCTTTTATTAGGAAAAAAAAAACAAATTTAAAAAAAATGGAACAGTTCTGAACAAGAAGTTAGGTTTCCTCTATGACGAAATGTGTCAGCTGCAGAGAGATTTGGCACTGTCTTGCGTCTCTTTGTGGCACACGATGGTTGACGAGCGATGTATATAGGTGCAATCCACAATGATGTTGATGTGGATGAAGCGATGAATAAAGCCTATTGATGTTGTTTTCTTTTGGTGTTGATTTTTGTGGCTTGAGGGGACAAGGATAGTGGAAATCTTATGGTGTCTTCACACATCTCGGGAAGCCCTAAGGATGATGGTACTTTTCTGCTAACTCCTAATTCGGATCTGTTCTTGTGCTAAAACATAAATGATTGAAACAAATGTTTTTATGAGTATCACAAGCTCATTGTACAATTTAAGTTGTGATTGTGATATGAAAAAAGCTCTACTGTAGTATACTAAATCGTCAGGCTAGACTGTCTGCTCAATTTAACCACCAAATAGACCCCACATAAGCAGACTAAAACTAAATCAAGAGTCAGACTAGACCAAGTGCAAATTACGGTAGAATCTCTCTATTAGGACCATCTTTTGGACCAGTGTTATGCGGTCTCAATATAGAGGTGGTCGCTATACAGAGGTTCATTTTGGTAGCTTTATGAAAGTTTGGTATTGTGGAAACTGGTCTTATTATAGAACTGGTCTCATCATAGAGGTGGTATTAATTTGAGGTTCTACTGTACCTGTTACTGCTTTAATGGGTGTTTCCCTTACTGCATCCCCGCAATGACGGTGGCAATGCAGCGGTTCCAGGCGCCCTTGTTGAAACACCAGCCAATGTTTTCTGGGATTGTTTCCAACAGAGATTCAGCAAAAGCCTGTATTGGATAGTAAGATTCAACTTATCATGGCTTCAATACGTAATATGGCACTACTGTACACGAGCATGGCACTGCCCAAGCTGTGAAATGTGACATCATGAAGGATGATAAGCACACAAGTGTATTTGATTATTGCTCTAATACTTTTTCATGGAAGGTAATTATCCATAGAGTGGAGAATACTATTACTTCATATTAACAAATAGGTTCGTCAAATTGACGACTTTGCTAACCAAGTTGTGTCAAGTGTTCCATAAATTATAGAATACCAAATGTGTACAGTGTGAACGTACGTCAAAGAACTCGGGTGCGATGTTTCTGGAATCATGCTGGCCCTTCAGGTGGGCCAGGTCAGCAGTCAAGGCTCCTTCGTCATCCAAGAAAGAGATCACTTTGTCCAGACCTAACCAATATATGACACAAGCTGATTAGCATAAGATGAAAAAATACAAGTGTCTGTTTTAATGTATAAAGACATTACATTCATAATGTTTATATTACATGTTATATAATTTGGATTACTCCTATTTTGGTAAAACGAACTTATTTTGTACTCAATGTTCTTCTAGGTCACTAGTATGGCAAATTGTTGCACATATATGTATTTAGTTGATAGAGAATAAGAACAATTATAACATTTGGCTAGAGCCCTAACCTCCAAACACTCTGAAGGCCTGAGCTCTGAACTGTGGTGAGAAAATATTGTCGCTGTTGACATGCTCAAAAAATGCCTTCGCCGCAGGCTTCTTATCAAACAGCCTGAAAACAACAACAACGTACATCAAACACTCTTTTTTCTCAAAAACATCAAAGGAAACAATAACAACATTCATTAATTTTTAATCGTGCATTTACACCATAAATGAAACAATTCAGACCAAATCAGGCGGTGTCTTTCAAACAAGGTTCACTGCAGTCCAAATATTTCTGTACGGTTGTTTGTCAGTGTTCTTTATGATTTTTCATGAAATTATTTAGTTTGTAGTTGTTAACATTTGGCGGAGACCGCCTATCTATTGAGACCACCTAACACGGGTCCAAAAGGTGGTCCTAATAGAGAGTTTCTACTGTATTTTTTTCACTAGCCCCACTCTTACTATAATGCCCGTCTCTACACTCACTTCTGGAAGACTGCGGTGATGAAGTTGCCGCGGTCGTTGCCGTGGCCCTCGGCCTTGCTCCACTGGGCCTTGACCACGAGGACGTCGAGGTCGCTACAGGCGAGGCTCGTGGCGAGCACGGCGGACAGCACGCAGAGAACACGCAACATGGTGAGATCGACCTGGAGATGGAGACAGTTTTTTTTTTCATTATGTCCAGTGTGCAAGTGTGCAACCAAAAAAGAAGGGCATTGGGTTTGGTTTGTTTGTTTGTTTTGTTGTCTTCTTTTGTTTTGTTTGTTTCTTTTGTTTTGTTTTTGTTTGATAGCAATGACAGTACCCAATGAATATGCCATGTTTAAAACTCTAGCCCTAGGCTAGGCCAAGTGACGAGAACGAGAACGTAGAACCGCCCTGATCGGTCCGAGTAACCACATGGGAATGTGTAAGTTTTACGCTGTGCTTCCCACCGTAAGCTTCTAGACCATTCAAATGAGCGTCGTGGTTCTACAGTCTGGCGGATGTGCCATGGGTATCAATTTAGTTTTCTTACAAACACAAATCACATGTACAATCATCATCAGCTGTATCATCGGAATCTTGGACACTGGTAACTGAACATAGCAGCTGCTGCAGCATTAAACCATGGCTGTGCATATAATGCGACACACAGTTTAGCTTTAGTTCATTACAGTATTTAAACATTTCCCCTCATAGATGTCATCTTTAATAACAAGCAATTACATGTAATATCAATTGAAAGCTTACCAGCAAACAGAAGAAATACAAAACAATGCCAATTCTATAGCTTATGAACACATTTCAACATTTCTACCACTTTATATTGACTCTTCTATAATAATTCAAACTACACTTACCTTAGGGCTTCAGAGGTAATAGAGAGACCACGAAATTGTGACTGACTTCTGCAGAAAGTCCCCACCTTATATACCGCCACCTTATCAGTGACAACAACACTGTATTTTTTTAAAAGAAGTATAACATTTATATGAAACCACGATTTACCCATGGAGTTTGGACTGTGACTCCATTAATAGCTTACAATTGTCAAATAATTTTGATTTTTCTTTTACCTTTTTGCACTACAAAAATGTAGGTTTCAATTGTTTCCCATCTGTGAACCTTGAACCTCATTGGTGCGAATTTTTAAAGTTTATTTTTTGTTGCTTTTGCAACCTACAGACCTACATTTTATATGCATTGATGTGCGCAAACCATTGATTGTATTGAAACATATATCACATTGTTAACTAGTACTGGTGTGAATGATTTGTAATCGCATAATGCGTTTGAACGTAAAGATCAGACGGTAATATATGTGTGGGGGGGGTGCGCGCGTGTGGGTGTGTGGGTGTGTGGGTGTGTATATATATGTTCAACTTTTCTATAATTACCATTTCATAATTCTAGCATGCAGAATTACATGTATGTGCAATGGTAATTATTTCACGTAGCATATACATATACATGTTAAGTAGATCTACATGTGTATATGATTTTTTTATCATATGGGAAGGTTCTACATGAACTGTGACTGTGACTTAGTAAAGTTGCCGCATACCAATACAAAACGGGCTGGGATGCAGTGCAAAATAGATGATTGGGTCCATGTTTTTTGTGTTGTTGTTTTTTTTCAAATATTCAAAAAGCCACTCTATTCATAAGATTAAGATATCACAATGTAAAAAAAGTCATGCCCTCTTTTACATTGACTTACTTACCTATATTATGTAAACACAAAAGTGTAACAGCCACAGTATTGTTATCAGTGGTGCTGCACATTTTAGATTCGTTGTGTTTGACGTATCCTCATTGTTGTAGAACAATAATACGTGCATTGCGTTTTACTATACATGTATTTGTATTACTTTGCCTATATGTTTACTACTTTTCAATATAATTCATTTAGTATGGCATAGCGTATCGCAATATGTAGGTTCTATGCGTCTAGGAAATACATGTATTCACTATTCATGTGTTCTATTTTTTACATATATCAAGGCAATGAATTTACAACAATATGACTACATTAAACAACACATCACGGTAAGACGCATATGGACATATCTGATTGTCCTAATTGTGAAGAGTTTCGCACCGACGGACCCCCACCCCACCCCTCCCACACTCACTCACTGACTCACTCACTCACTCACTCACTCACACACACACACCTGACACACACACCTGACACACACCTGACACACACACACACACACACACACACACACACACACACACACACACACACACACACACACACACACACACACACACACACACACACACACACACACACACACACACACACACACACACACACACACACACATACACTTCCCCTCTCACCACCTTTTACAAAAAAGGTGGGCAAGGACCTGCATATGAATATCACCAGCAAATAATGAACCTTGCATTCCTCTCTGTAGCGCATGCGCGATTGATACTGATTTCATCAGCTTCCAGCTCATCGTCTGCTCACGTGTTCTTTGTGCTGTCAGTTGTTGTTTATTTCACTGCAACAATGACTAACAATAGTGATTAATGATGTTGAGTAATTGCACGTCCATACACAAATCCAGCTAGCTATCTAATACATATACACGGCATACAATTACATGTAAACGTTAACAATGTGCACATTGGAATATACGCAGATTCGGGGGAGGCACTTTTCTCTCTTCAATTACCTCATAGTCATGTGTTTTTGCATAGATCCTGTGAGATTCCTTAGGTGTGACCCCCCACTACCACTCCCTTTCAAAAACCTGAATCTGCTAGTGGGTTCTGTCCTTCTCAAAGGACAGCACCCACCCCCCCCCCCTCAGTAGTTTACTGAATAACGATAACGGAATAGTTGTGAAAATGAAATTTATACTTTAGATGAAAATGATCAATATTCTATGTGATCACCCAAACGAGAAGAATTTGAAAGAACACGTTATATTCTCTATATCACTAATACTCAAATATGCGCTGGTCGTCTGCATTTTGAGTCTGTCATATTACGCTCATTGCTCATTCCTTTCTCACGGAATTACTCACAAGGTGAATGTTCGCGCTCAAATGTGTGCAAAACATTTGAATTTTGAAATGCTTGGCTTGCACTTATAATTTCAACATAATCACAAATCTATCATTCTTCATTTATAATACTCGCACAAAGACGTTCTAAAATATTTAAATGTCTACATCCTCATATGCATGAGTACTTAACCTTGGAAGGGTATAAAGTATAAAGGAAGGTGAAAGCACCCCCCCCCCCCCGTAAGAGAGAGGAGAGGCCTGCACGCCTTTTCCTGGATAACTTTTAATGACTCTCTCCCTCCTTAACCCTAGATAGTTGAATTGATAATCGACCCCCTCATAGTCTCCAAAGGTTATTCAGAACCCCCTTTTTAATATGCTTACACCCAAATTTGGGTTACGGTGGGTGAGCACCCTGCCTTAATCCCAACATCCCAACCCTCAACCCCCAATGATTTTTTAAACGTGAAAGCCATTGCAACAATGCATTGTTTGCCGTAAGAACAATGTGCCCATGAAACGGCCATCAATGTTTGCATAACACAATACATAATAATCGCCTCTTCATTGCTTGTTGAAACCTGCTCAATCTTGTCTAGAGCGTCTAGAAGGAATGCACCGGAATCCTCATCAATGACGTTACGTGCTATAATTAGAAACAGGTCCACGTAATCGCTCGAGTGCTTCTAAATCTAGAAGCTTAGTAGCCTTCGTTTCTATCTTTATTGCCACCTACACAGTGTGCTTTGAATGCTTGATAACGGCTAGGCTGAATCACTCGTCTTGTATATAAACTAGCTCGCTAGTTCTCCAGAGCATTGCATAACGACCAATAACAACGACCAAGAGGAGTTGATTCGCTTTGTTTACATCAACATTTGGACTACACAGTTATAAGTGAGTTACGTTTTTATTTTGAGTGAGTGTGTGTTGGTGGTGGTGGAGGTAATTCTCGAATCTTAATGGTTGCTTCTTAAAATCTGCTGTGTTGGTTTGGCATTTTTGCCAAATGTTCTATGGGGGTTACTCCAAATAAAACTTATAAATTCATTTCCATCGATTGTATACGTAGGTACAGATTAAGAGAGTGAACGTTCTATTATTGAGCCGGAAACAATATCGTGGGTCGACAAGCATCCCAAAATAGTAGGCTACCAATAGGTAACATGTCCTCATACGGGGCAATGTAGTATTGGGACTTATATTAGTGGCTAAGCGTAAAGAAGGCACGCCCTTGTACGTCTTCAGGTCTTTCCATCCTGTGTGTGGGTGTGAAATGTCGTCTGTATGTTGACAAATCGAGTTGTCACGTGCTCACGTCACGTGTTTCCTCCCTCACCCATGAACTTTTAGATTCCTAAATGTGATTGAATGTAAAGCAGGTAACTATGCAAATGAACGTAGCACATTTAAATGTAACGAAAATACTTGCGAAGTACATTAATTTTTTCTTTACAATGATGGGTTGTGGAAAAATCCCCGTCTTTAAAACTATTATGCTAAACAGTTATGGACTTTAAATAAAGTATTATGTGTTTGTGTCACGTCCATTCTTAAATCGTCTGTGGCTAAACGCACCCATAATTTGGGTAACAGGCACCTGCATCCATGGACATAGCAGCGACTGTTACCCACGAATACAAATATTACTAAACACCCCCCCCCCCCCCCCCCCCCCCCCCCCCCCAAAAAAAAAAAATCAGTACAGAAAAACCTCGCTATTAGGGACATTAATAAGAGAGGTTTTTAAGTGCAGAGGGGTACACGTTTGGTTGGAAGGGGGGGGGGTATTGTTAAACATTTTACCATCATCATATAGCAAATGGGATAGTGAAAATGCGTCTCCTATATATTAAATGTGAGAGGTGTCCTCATGGTAAAGTTTTCCTCTTCATAAATGGAGAAGAATGGCCAAAAACTGGATGTAGCGGTGCATGTAATAAACCTGTATGTGTGCGTTTGCCCTGGGGGCAGATCATGTGTTTGTTTTGGTTTAGGCCGTTGAGAAGGTTAATAAGGGGTCTCGCTACGTCGCCACGTCACGTTTAGTCGCTTTCACGTTGTATTAATCCCAAATGTCAGGCTGCATATCATATTATGGTGCGCTCACTTTTCTCTCTATCCAACAACGAGGACAGAGCGTAAGACCGTAAAAAGTGAGTGTGAAAAGGGTTGGACTCAGTGCGGGAGAATACGCAGACGTGCGTATAGCTCACATGAGCGTTTACTGGCATAACCTGTACTTAGTCGACGAGTACGTAGCACAGAACAGTGTACAGCGTTTTAGGGATGAGTTTTCCCAACACCTACTGGCAGACCCGGCTGGGAATCGAACTCACGACCTCCTGGTTGAGAGCCTTACTCCCTATGCACTCTACCACAGAAGCACGCAGTGCACACAGCAAAATGCTAACAAGACTGGAACGGGGGCAGGTTATTTTTGGCTTTCTTGTATCACATTCACAGAGAGAACATGGTCAGAGTTTGTGCGTACTGGACGAATCTGGTTGCTTATCAGGCGAGCTGTTATATATATAGTCTTATCAGAGGTGTGGTTGTGTAAGGCATGCAACTTGCTCTAGCTATGGGCTATTTTAATCACATTCAGACTAATTTCACAAGCTCTGGTAACGAACATAACAGGGGAATGGAAATGCTATCAACACGCCTACACCTGGAATGTACAAACCCATGTTTTGGGGGGAGGCCCAAGGATAGTGAAGACTTAGTAGTGGTTTGTTTGAAAAGGCTGGCCGTAGTACTGGAATACTAAGTCTTAACTATCCTTGGGCCTCCCCAATTATATAGTATGATTTAGGTTGAGTGAGTTATATTGATGCTATCAGATAAACTACAATCGACACGAGGCAACATAGTATTTTTTTAAATACATGTGTGTACTATTGTTACAATTTTGGTGAATATGAAATCCCACTGATTGGTCGTTAGTATGTTGCCTCGTGTGGGTTGTAGTTTATCTGGTAGCATCAATATAACTTACTCAACCTAAATCATACTATATAATTGATTTCCATGGCCTTATGGCGTGGCATCGTGAGGACTGAATACCAACCCGATCACAGGGATTCTTTTACATGGCCATCAATTATGCCTCAACCGGATGTGTGAGATTCCGGACCAACCTCCTGGATCAAATGCTGCCCTTATACGATGTCCTTCTAACCTCTAATCCTATATCTCGTATTCGGTTTTCTCAAGCAAGCACGTTGCTAGCTCTATACTAAGCATTGAAATAACTGAAGACAATCTTCCAATTTTGTCATATCAAACTCCTTGGCTGTGAGATAAGTATGACACCGGCATCCTAAGCAGCAAGCTAGCTGCAGCTGTTTAAAGGTTACACAACGAACCATTGTCTCTCTTTCACCCATCCTACATACTTGACCAATTGTCACATCCATCCACTAGAGTACGTACGTTTGTGTGTTCGAACCCAACCTCGGGACAGGATGTCTGTCATACTAATGTGTGTACGCATGGTTGTAGCTATGGCCCCTCAAGAGTCCCCCGTGGCGACCCCTAGTGGCCCCGTGTGCGTGGTCCGGAAGGACGGTTCGCGCTTCGTCCGCGTGGTGGCGCCGCTGTTCGGCTTCCGCGCAGACGACATCGCCGTGAGGCCGGCAGACGACAAGCTGCTCATCGTCAAGGTGAGCCAAGGCCAACGGGGTCATGTCAACAGGCCCAGTTGTACTTTAGGTCCAGTTTAATGATGCAGTACAGTATGCAATATCAGATCCAGCTTTGTGGGGAAAAGAGGTGGGGGCCGCACTTAAGGGATTTCATGGGTTTCATACGCGCGATCGATGGCGGACATGCCAAAAACCCTACGAAAATGAAAATGAAGCCCCTCCCCCCCCCTATAGATGTATGGTATGTAGGGCCTCTCTATCAAGATCCTCAATAGAGACATGGTCTCTTTAGGAATGTTCATATTCGGTTTTTTAAATGAATGGTTGGTATCACGAGAAGTGGCTTTATTATAGAGGTGGTCTCAATAGAGAGGTATTCTTAATTGGGTTTTTTTACTGTATCCGATCAATAACTTTACTGTTAACCTGTGTGTGCTTTTAATGTTTAATCAAAATTGTTCCAACTTCTACATGCGTGTGAACGAATACACCTCTCCATTTGATCACCGTCTTATGGTGCTCAAATCTCACTGTACATGTTAACGTGCGCCATATGCAAACTTATAAATCCTCACAAAATGAATCTCTATCGAAGTTGTGTGCATTGACAGTACAGAGGACCCTGTGATAACATGAGTGTCATTGAAAGAGAGGTTCGATACATTGATAAATCATACATAAGCAGGGATATGCGTGAATCATGTATTACGTCGTCCACAAAAGACATGTACCCTTATTATTAAATGAAGGATGTCCACCACTGTTCCCCTGCATCGTTCCCGTATTAATGATCGCCGTTGTTTGACCGCCGTTTCAGCTGAACCACGTGGCCGGGGCAGCAGCAGCGGCAGCAGACGACACCACCACGGCCGCCTGGACCTTGCTGGAGACGATCACGCTGCCGGAGAGTGTCGACCCGTTCACGGTGAGCGCCGCGCTCGACAAGTGCGGGCGGCTCGTGGTCGAGGCGCCGCTCACCCAGGAGTCGCAGGACGACGAGGACGAGTCACAACAGGAGTACTCCTCGTGAACACTCTTGAACAAACATGATTGCAGTACATGCTGTGGTCCCCACACTTCGCTTTAATGTACTTCAACTGCTTATGCTGAGGAATATTCTCTCCATATTGTTGTCATTACTGGGAATTGTGAAGCATTTGGTGTTTTTTTCCCATAAAGAATACTAGGAGTACCATCAACATGAGGGTGAATAGAAGGAAAGTAACCCAAATTATATGGAGTTGGTAATAGTTTTGAAGACATTTGTATTTAAAAACGATCATATATACACATTTTCAACGATGTTTACAAACTTGAGCAGATGAGTATCCAACATAGACTATAAAAAGATCAGTGAAAAAATAAGACTATTTATTTAATCGTTTTAAGTATTCATTTGAGTATATATTTTCTAGCAACAAAAAATGTTTAATTGCACATTTTGTTTGGGGTATATTTTATTTACGTCTGAATTGTTGTCTAGAAGTACGCAAAATGTGTTTTGTGTGCACTTGTCTGATTGATTGTGAATTTATGAAAGGTTTTGGTTGTTTACGTGGTTTCCTTACGTGATCTCAAACAAATTATATATTTTATCAAATTAAAGATTATTTATTAGTCATGTATTTGATACACGTGTATTTTTTTATTAAAATAGCTATAATTGATTTTCATATTCAGCAATAAATATCCTATGCACATATATTCATATTCAGCAAAGATATTTTAAAAGCATATCTACACATTGCCCGATTGCATGTAAACCATATATATTCACATTTTTAAATGCATTTTATATTGTTTTGTTTATATGTACTTAATAAACAACCATGAATTGAATAACATTTCTAGTTCATTATTATACTAGTACGCTTACACTATCTGAATATATACATCTAATTTTTACTTTTCAATTATGCATTCATTTGCCATTAATATTCAATATTGTTGTTAACTGGTATTTAGCAAATGGATTCATTTTATATTCTTATTTTTCTTTTTTGCTTATTCCAACCAAAAAATAAATAAAAAAAATAACCCAAAAAATTATTTCAACAAAAAGAATAACCAAAAACATTAACTAAAAACTAATATATATTTATATGTTTTCAATTTTTTGTTTGTTTGTTTTTGTTGTTTTTTTTGTTTTTTTGTTTGTTTTTTTTTGTTTGTTTGTTTTTGTTGGAATAAGCAAAAGAAGAAAAATAAGGATATAAAATTTACCGTTAAATAAGTATTCATTAAGGTCAGGGTGAAGAAATCCAGTGGGTTTGCATGTCCTATAGGCCTATTTGCCTACAGAGGTTTTTTATGGGCTATCCATTTTTAAAAGGGCTGATGTACATTTGTACTTCACATATTACCGCGTGTATAGGGACCATGGCGACATAGGACCATTATTTTGAAAAGGGTACTGTTGTACTGAAACATCTAATAACAATAAAAACTTTTGGACCAATAGGCATTTTTTATTTTAGGACCACTTTAGAAGATAAGAGAGTAAAGAAAGAACAAAGAGAGTAGAATTAGATAATCATTTATTCACACCTATGCTATTTTCAATGGAATCCCAAGTTATGAATATATAAGAAAGCATTCAGAACAGGTGGTGGACATCCTCAATAAAAGCCTGCAGCTTATATCTCAGACGCTAGTCTGTCCTCGGGGTATTGGATTAACTGGTAATCCATTATAAGTCGATCAGTAGCACCACTCTGTCAGGTTATATCAGCAAAAACGCACACGTGAGTACTTTACCTTAGGCTATCCTAAATCATGGCACATTAGGGTCAAATAAGGATTCAAGAATCTTGGTGAATTCGAATTAATTTAGAGTATTGTGTACGTGGTAGTACTCGTTATAACACCAAACATTACTTAGGTAAAAAAGACTCAGATCATCTTTACCCACTAATGCCTAGAACATGAATTAATTTGAAAATTTTGATGACAATTGTTTTGTATATCAGTCCTTAAACATTAGCATAACATTTAATATGTGTACTTGTGCTGTTGATGCAAACCAATGCTATGAATGAAAATAGTTATGTATGTTTGTCAACTAAATTTCCCTTTGAATTATTTGGATTATAAAAACGTTCTACATTGCACATTATATGACTAAATCAATAAATATATGTAAGTGCCATTATTTTGTTAAGTACAAGTTTCCACATAAGTTGTTAGCCTGTGCGCCACTATCTGATAATGACCACACGTCAAATGATGCTAGCGATAACAAGCGTAAGGTACGGACCATTCGATATTGGGGGGGGACTAAATGTTTACAAATGAAACATTTTTTTTTATTTTTTATTTTTTTTTTTTTTTTACTTTCTAGAGACAGTTTTTTTTTATTTTCAACTTGAAGTGAGACAAATTTGGTGAACATCAGGGACAATTTTTTTCCCTTTCAAAATCAGAGGCAGATTTTTTTTGGGAAAATTTTGTCGCCCCCCCCCCCCCCAAATATCGAATGGTCCGTCCCTAATATATAAACTCACAGCTGCAGACGTCGTCACAAACAAACATAGGCAGATCCAGGGGGCGCAGGGCCCCCACATTCATATGCTTATAATGGAAATACTTTAGGAAGGTTTGGATAATCATTCACAGTTTGTAGACGCAACCTCGCTGCCTTGTATGCTGAACAATCTCAATGTTGCCAAAATAAGGTCTTCCAAATATTAACAACATGTGTATAATGTAAGTCAGTGTGCTGATCATTGCTGACCATATGTCACTTACACACCGCTATCGTTAGTTGTTACCTACAGTAAAGCAAAAAAATGTTTGTACAAAGTTCTGAGGTGACGCTTTGAAAAGTTTTTCATTATAAAAGTGGCCATTCTCTCTCAGTAATTGGGCAAAAGCTTTTCTACTTTGTACACGTGTGTATGTATGTGCAAAATTCAAGTACTAGATCTACGCGTACACGATTGAAGTTATAGCTTTTTAGATCTGGCAGAGAGCGGGTATGTTGCTCTGTAATTCTAAGAATATACGCCAGTATCCAACAAATTCCGTTTCTGTGAGAAAATCACCAATGAATATATAACACATCGATCGCTCTAATGTGCATTGACTGCTATATTTTTACAAACAGTAGATTCTCTTATTAAGACCAAACAGCTAATCTGGTCTCATCCGCTGCGTATCACATCGTCTTGATGGAGAGATGCTCTCTTTATTATTGCAGTTTCCAATGCTCATCATAAAGGCTTGGGGCCGTGAGAAATGGTCTTATA
This sequence comes from Streblospio benedicti, assembly GCA_019095985.1. Classification (NCBI taxonomy): domain Eukaryota; kingdom Metazoa; phylum Annelida; class Polychaeta; order Spionida; family Spionidae; genus Streblospio; species Streblospio benedicti. The sequence goes on along the minus strand of CM032661.1, from coordinate 15,643,142 downwards.
GTGGTGGTGTTAATAGAGGTGGTGGTAATTGGATGTTCTGTTGTATTTTAACCGGACCACTGTATTCTAAGAAGGTATCTGGCTGCCATTGCTGGATTCTTTCCAAGTTGATGTCCTTCATTATGTATTTAGAGAGAACTAGTTTGATATGGTACACCGAACTAATGCAGGACCAAATTTCAGTAACTTATTGCACCTTCTCAACACACTACGGGTGCATGTACATTGTGATGCTTAACTGTGATGCCTGTGGAAAAGCATTACCTTTTTTAATTGTAAATACAAAATAACCTCTCTGTCAAGGCCACCGCTAGGGCAGGCCTTAAGTGGTCTCGACAGGTGGTCTTTGTGTGAGGTTCGCGTTGGTCTCGGTATGAAAGTCTGGGTCCGCAGATATATCTTATTATAGAGGTGGTCTCTTTATAGAGGTGGTCTCTTTATAGAGGTGGTCCTAAAGGCAGGTTCTACTGTACTTCAATGAAGATCACGAGCGGTATCACACAAAAGCGTCATTATCGGGTAAACCTGGGATCAACCAGCTTTTTTGCATAAATTCAAATTACAGTGTAATTTTTTTAACTTTTCAGATTGAAGAAAATATAAATTATAGTTTTGCAGTGCATGTGTGTTTGTTTATGTGACAGTGACGTCTTTACTACATCAGCGTTATTTTAATGTTACAATGCGTGTAATGTTAGTACTTGTTCTTAATTACTAATTTTTCCGTGTGAAAATGAATGGGTTTGATAATACCATGTAAAGACATTTAATTTTATTGTATATAAAGTTCAACTGGAAGTACAGTAGAACCTTTTTATTGACACCACCGGGCAGACTATTCTCAAGTGTTCTCAATTGAGATGTGATCTTTTAAGGGAGACGCATATTTATCTCTTATTGTGAAGGTTTTGGACAATGAGAAATGGCTATAGTACTATACAGGTGGTCTCAATAGAGAGGTGGTCTTAATTGGAGGGTGTACTGGAGACTGGACAGCAGGAAGTCACACAGACAGCCGTGCTGCTCAGAATGCACACTCGGACGCAATACCACGTCCGTAAAGCCATTCTCCATTCACCACTGTGGTCTAATAATAGAGCGTAATCATTAAAAAGGAAATAAAAATGACACTTAACAGCCACCTGGCCTATGCAATGCACATAAACACAGGCTAACTGCATAGACGCTGTGCATAAAACCAAACTAACACATACACACCGCCGCCGTAACACTTGAAAGACAAAAGCGCCAACAAACCTGTTACCATAGTTACAAGGGTCATCATCAGCGACGGCAGCAGCAGACATATGTCACCATCCTTGGTCAGTTCCTCCTACTTGTGGTCACCATCTGGCTGACCGGCGCCTGTTATAAAGTCGCTGTCCACCACCGGTTTCTGGTCACAACAGCTCTGGCAGGTCTGTGTATATATACTTATAGCATCGCCATCTCTGGATTACTATATATAAGGTAGGGTGAGATTATTCCAATGGCTTTTGTGTACTTTTTACATATAACATTTTTACCAAGCATAATTTCATGTCACATTTATAATTCTGGAATTGAGAATTTCTTTTCCACTTCAGCAATTATTGTGGCTGATTCAGATTTTGTACATTTTGGAAGTGACTGTACATTAACCATGTAGATACACGTGTATCAACATTAACGTAGAGGTTGTGTGTCTTCTATGTTGTAAGGATTTGAGGCTATGTAGGAGATAAGAAAGTATGAAGCATGTTCTTTGAGTTGAAACACTGCATTTATCGTTAAAACATTAACATATTTTCACATTGGATAACAAAAATATCATGGACAGGGGCACATGAATTATGGATTGCACGCACATATTGCAAATAAGTTAAACATAAACTATTATTAGTATTTTAAGAATAGTAGAGGTTGTACTAAATGTTCTACGAGCTATACAGTTAGCCATAATTTGTCAGTGGCCATCTTAACTTTTAACTCAACCTTACAATTTCAAACGTTTCTTGAACCCTGAACGTTCAAGAACATATTTCATATCTAGAAACTGTCATTAAAATCCACCAGCCAGACTCAGTATGTCACACCTACCTCAAGCTCCCCATGATCTTCACTCAATGCCAGGTAGATGACGATGCCCTCCCCCGTCCCCCTCCTCCCCATCGCCCTGGGCGTCCTGGCCATGGCCGGGCTGGGCCACACCAGCTCGTACGGCCCGGGCGGAGACGCCTACGCCTACCACGGCATGTACCCCGGCCAGTGCAAGTACGATGGCCTCTACTACAAGGACGACAGCTCTTTCATCATTTGCTCCAACGGAAATGCGTATCCGCAGTACTGTGCTCCAGGTTCGTACAAAATCACAAGCTCTCTCCGGGGGCGTCACTGCAGGCGGATGGGTCCGGGCCCAAGTCATGTTTTTAAACATAATTTTTATCAGTTTGGACCCCTTTGGACCCTTTTTGCAGCATGCAATGTATATGTACGTTATAGTCCCATAGTGAAGTTTTAATTTGGTACAATTACTTTTTATATGATGGTCACCCCAAGCATCTTTGTAACAGTTTTGAAAATTATAAAACTTTGCCCAGTATTGCTTAAGTTGTTTGTCATATACTCCACGACAACAGTGAAATGCGACGCTGAATAGGCAAATCTACACACATACATGTATTTACATCTTAATGTTTGACATTGACGTTATGTGTAGAATTGCTTATATTTACCTTCATATCCGTATAGGCTCCAAGAACTCTGGGTACGAAGAATTTAGTTATGGAGAAAACTACGACGTGAGAAGCTTCTGCAACATCAACTTAGTTGATCAAGGTTATAGTGTAAAGCACGCTCCAAAAAAGCCAGAAAACAAGCCCGATGAGGCTCCTAAAAAGCCAGAGCACACGTCATATGAGGCACCCAAGAAGCCGGAGTTCAAGCCACATGAAATCCCAAAGGAATACATGCATAGGGAACCATATTTCGCCCCCTATCCATTCATCAAGCCCATTTATCCAAGGTCGAGATATTTTGCTAAGCATGCTCCACCCCCATATGGAGCCCCACCCAGATATGGAGCCCCACCCAGATATGAAGCCCCTAAGTATGAAGCTCCCAAGTATGAAGCCCCCAAGTATGAACCACCTAAGTATGAAGCTCCCAAGTATGAACCACCTAAGTATGAAGCTCCCAAGTATGAACCACCTAAGTATGAAGAACCCAAGTATGAACCACCGAAGTATGAAGCTCCCAAGTATGAACCACCAAAGTATGAAGCTCCAACGTATGAACCACCAAAGTATGAACCACCAAAGTATGAAGCTCCCAAGTATGAACCACCAAAGTATGAAGAGCCCAAGTATGAACCACCAAAGTATGAAGCTCCCAAGTATGAACCACCAAAGTATGAAGAGTCCAAGTATGAACCACCAAAGTATGAAGCTCCCAAGCACGAACCACCAAAGTACACAGCCCCTATGAAGGAGTACATCTACCAGTTCACCTACCATGGCAAGTTTGACGGTCATTGTAAAGACGATGGACTTTACTACAACAACGAGGAGTCGTTTGTGTTCTGCGTTAGCGGCAGGAAATACATCCAGCATTGTGCCCCAGGTAGGTTGCATGAGATTCACTTTAGACAAGATTTTATTCAATCCCCACGTACAGTTACGCACCATGCTAGCTTATTTCCCTTTAGCCAAAGCCTGTTTTTCTGTCATCTTTGAAATCACAAGTTTTACGACACAAAACACGTTGGCGTGTGTAAAATAATATGTGCCAGATAGCACGCCTGTTGCATGCACACAGTTTACCAGTTACTCACCTTAAGCAAAAACAAGTGTAAATGGGGGTCGGGTGGGGTGGGGTGGGGGGTTTACTTGTTGCCATCTCATGTACGAGCTCTTCTTCACCAGGCTCACGCATCTCACCAACGACAACTCTTGATAAGTCTGACAGTATAGAAATGTAACCACTGAATGGAAAGCTTAGGGCATGCCCAAATTGCCCTTCAAAACACTGAAAGGAAGAAAATACCTTGTCATCATTGAATGTCATGCGTTGATCTTATAACAAAACAAGCCCCGTAGTGATGTTATAGCTGCGGGTTGTCTGTCAGTCATGAATCATGCCACAGTATGCTGATTTTTGTTGTGTTATTTTAATTTTCTATTATTTTTCTTGGTGGTGCTGGTTACTGGCTGTTTGTCTCATGCATTGGTAGATACCAGCGTGTAGTTGTTTGTCACGATTTCGTGTGTGTTTTTTGTCCCATCCCCACCCCCTTACAACAACAACAAAACCCCACCACCTATATCTACTACCCCCTTGCCACTTCCACCCCATAAACAACACGTTCAGTACCCGCCGTGTCGTCTGCTGCAGGCACGCGTAACTCCCCGTACGTGGCCGCCGACATCTCGGCCTACAGCAAGCGCGACTTCTGCGACATCAACCTGGTGGACGGCGCGTACGTCTCGCACGACGGCGCGGGCTACGAGTACACGGCACCGCAGTACCAGCCGGCCGCCGCACGGTAACACGCCTTACTTTGTTTCTAGCTTTGTGCTGCTTGTATCTATGAATGTGGTATATGTGTGCGTGTCTGTTCCTTTGTACTTTTTTCAGTATGTATGCGCGTTTTTGTGTGCGCACGCGCGCGCGCGCGTGTGTGTGTGTGTGTTTGTTTGTTTTCGTGGGTTTTATTATGGTTGTTATAGTTGTCATAGTATAGTGGGTTTTGTTATATTGTTAATGTTTTTTTTTTCTTTTCTTTTTCTTTTTTCTTTTTTTTTCTTTTTTTTGGTTGGGGGGGGCTTAACTTTGTTTATTTCAGTGTTGCTGTGTGTTTTTGTGTATGGTTTTGTATGCCTTTTTGTCTTGTATTTGTTTTGTTTGTTTATTCATTTTTACATTTCATTTTTTGTTTCAAGGGGTGGGGGGTTCTGCAGTAAATTACAGTATGCTGTACAGGGACTGCAGATTTTTATAAGCCTGTTCGTGCGAAATAATACAGTGATATCATTAAACAATATATAAATATTGAGGGATAAACCTAATTCTGGTATCCACAAACGCATTTGTGTTTCAATACCTGTAACTTTTTGTGGCCCATTCAATCCGTGAATACCATACACTGCGTTTGATGACACTTGACAAAACAAAAAAATGCCAGAATCATCATCTAAATCATTGACCACTATGCCCTAAATCCTCGTGTCTGCTCCGTTGACACCTGACGTAAGAGCCGCCTGTGTTGTTATTTGCAGCCCCTCAGTGTACTACCGTGAGGGTGCGGAGGGTGAGGACATGGCCTTCCAGGATACCCCCACCCACGTGTACCAGCAGAGCAGGTGAGGCACGCTCAGCTCCAGCTGGCCCTGTCAGCCATCTATTTACACATGATACAGTAGAACCTCTCTATCATGACCACCCTGGTACTGCCTCCAAATGGTCTCAATCAACCGGTGCTCATATGGAGCAGTTGCGGCAATCTCTTCATAATGGGATCAAGAATGAATTGTCTTACTTTGAATGGGGTCTATTTATAGAGTTGGTCTTAGTTGGAGATTTGCTATACACTATAACCACCAATGAAGAACACTTTGATGAAGAGACCACCGAGAACCTATAGCAGTCACCTCGCAAATGAGACCTCTTCAAGATCCCCTAGTTGTTACTTATACAGTGGCTATACTAACAATTTTGCATTTCCTTCTTAAAGATATTACATCGCTCATTTTAGCCACAATAGGAATTTAGGGGCGGTCCGTCTTTTATTAGTTTTGGGAAAGAGTCCTGCATTTTCAATTTAAAAAAGTAATATGTCATCCAGTGAAGACCTGGGTTTGGAGCTTTTAGAACAAACTTGCCAACAAATAAAACTTCTGGATCAACTCATATGCTATTGTTTACATCGTGCAATATGCTACGCAGTATAATATACATTATGTCACAAACACACATGCAGCTATTCACCATCTTATATCTATCCACATTGATTCAGGTATATGGAAGAGCCACCCAGGTACTATGAGCAGGTGCTAGAAGAGACGGCCCCAGTGGAAGAGGAGGAGCCTCAGCAGCAGGAGGAGCCACAGCAGGAGGAGGAGGAGCAAGAGGAGTACAAAGAGGCTTCCGTGTGGGAGCCTGCACAGTCAGAGCCAGAGCTGATCAGGTAATGTAGCTAATCAGCATTAACAGATCCACGTTTTTAGAAAAAGGGTGGGTGTGCGCATCTACACGATTTTATGGGTTTCGCACTCGCGACGACTTGTAGAGATGACAAATACATGAAAATGATTTCGAGGGTGAAGAAGGTTTTTCTATCTCGATATTTCTCATTTAGAATTGTATGTTTTATGGTTTTGTTTCATTTTCGTTCAACTACATTATGGGTGTATGTTTTTATGATAGTTGATCATCTTGAATTTTGGCTATATTTACCATTTTACTGTCATCCCTACATTTGCGTTTTGATAATGACGAGGGACATTGTATTATATACCATGTGTGGAATTATGTGAGTGAGACACACAGGAACTCAACAAGTTTGAATGACCAACGTGGTCACGAGCGATTCTCTACAAAGGGCTGTGTTGCGTGTGTATTAGGCAAAAAGACAGGGAGAACGTGCATTCATTTTGTGAAACAATGTCTGAACCAGCTAAGACTGATGATCAGCAGACGATTTGTATACAGTGAAAAACATAACACTAATAAAGTCATAGAAAGACTCATAATCATGAAGAGGTAGAGGTGGATGGACGAGGCAGACGATAACCAGCACCCACACACAGAAAAAATCAGACCCACCACCCACCCCACCCACCCCCGCTTCTCAACACAACCCCAAACACTCAGACATGCACATATAAAAAACATCAACCAAAAAACATAGCTCCGTCGTTCTTGCTAATCATGCCCCATGATTCCAGCTTTGAGCCCAAGTACGTGGCACCGGCCGAGCCGCAGTACCTGTACAACGGGGTGTTCGAGGAGGAGTGCGCCGCGGACGGTTTGTACTACCAGGAGGACTACGCCTTCGTGTTCTGCGCCGGCGGACATGCCTTCATCCAGCCGTGCGCACCAGGTAAACAGAGGGTGTTGATAAGAGAGGGGGTGGGAGGAAACAAAGTCATCAGCATCACTGTTCGGTTATGCTTTATGTTTAGGACGTTGTTTTAAAAGGGGTGTGTGCAAGTTGATAAAAGGGGTGTGTGCAAGTTGATGTGTCAAAAGCCACATGAAAAGTGAGAATAAAATTGAATTCACAAGCAAGACTTGGGAAAAAAATATATACAGTTATCCACATGACAATGACATTGGTGAAGGGGAGAGAGGTTCTGGTGTTAAGGATGACGGGTTAGTGGAATGAGAAAAGATTTAGTGCACTGATAATGAGTAGTATTGAGTAATACACGTGCCTAAAGGTCACTACATTATAGGGTCCCTGTTATAGTATATATGGCTTACTACACTAATATGTAATTGGCACTGAAATACAAACATTTAGTCACCTGGCTTGCTTATTTGCTTGCAGGCACCATGAACCGTGGACCGGAAACCTACACCCCGGGCAAGCACTACCGCTACCGGGACTTCTGTGACGTCAACCTGGTTGATGACGGCTACACCGTCAAATACGCTTACGCCGCCCACGAGGCCGTGCGACAGAGGCTGAGGCAGCAACGGGAACAGGAACAGCAACAGCACTAGAACTATGAACTACTTGTATAGTGAAATGGTTGCATTGTTTGGTTGACAGTGTTGCCTTTTTAGATTGAGTTACGCAGAATATCTTGTGAAGTATAGGCAAGTCTATTATTGTTGATACAGGGTTTTCATAGGAATCGTTTATTGTTGTAAGCAAGTGTATTTATATCCACCAAATGTGCATTGTAGTAGTATAGAATTATTATTAATTCAGCATATCAATCATAAGCACTTTAAGTGATCTATAACAAAGGTTTGTTGTCGTTAAAGAGTCCTCTGATGTCATAACAACACCTATATAAGTGTCATTTGTCTGTGTTTCTACACCGCATTAATGTTAGTTTGCTATGTCAAAATGGTGCTATTAATGAAATCATCTCGAATGAATGTGTAAAGAAAAACTGCAGGCATTCACATCATGTCAATTACGTCATCTACAATCAGCATTGCTGTCATATCAGTATGTTAATATTTGTTAATTGTTATGCCCTAATAGGGTAATTAACCTCTTGCGAGCCGCATGCGAGAGCCTCCTAGATGGCCCGAGGCGGTGCTATTTGAGACTCGGGGTCGTGACCAACAGCTTGTGATATAGGAGTGGACCGAGTGTACATACATGTTAACAATAAAATTCCATTGGACATTCACTTGTTTTTCTTTTGCTTTGTAATATTGATATATGTACAGTATACGTAAAGAGATAACAATATGCAATTTAAAATTAAAATTTCACGGTGAAATTTAATTTATTCACGCATATTTCGAACTGGAAGCAATCATGCTCTATTATAGTCTACTTACCATGTGAAAAAACACACATGTTAACTTCAATACAATGTTTTATAGAATCGTTTTTTACAATCACTAATTATCACTAAAGATGATATCGGAAGAAGAATGATACTTCGTGCCTTCTTAAATTAGTACAGTATTAGGAAAGTAAAGTATCAGTAAAACGTAAATTGAGCTGCTATATGATTTCTTATTTATTTGAATAACATCTAGACCTTCGCAGCCTTGTTCAACTTCCTAAATGGCTCATAAACAAAGTAAACAACGGTTTACCATATCAAAGAACACAGTTAGCTTCAGCCACAAAATCAAAGAACTATTTATAGTTTGCGACTTTTACACCATAAAGCATATACAACATGAAGCATGTGCCCCGTCTACGTAGGCTTATGAATTTAGAATAGTGAAAGTATAACAAAAGTGGCCCACGGCACGGCGACCTCCTCTCGAGTATCACGCGCACATGATGGTTAGAAAGGTTAGACGAGGGAATGAAACAGAAATAGACACGCACAAGTGGCAGAGCTAATCCGCATGTGGTGAACATACCTCTAAACCGTCATGACGATTGGCCTAACGGTTAAAGGCGCCTGATCTACACATACGACTGACTGGCCTTCTGGTATCAGAAGATCGTGAGTTCCTAGTCCACGGTCGTCCAAAGCTTTACAGCGTAACCCGAAATTTTCACATATTAAAAAGTGTACATTAATCTTTATTCACTTTCCTGCCCAAATAGATGGGTTAAGATGTTCTGGGGATACAGAAATGAATACTGATTACCGTTACTGATCTAAAAGTTGGTCATTGCTATAATAGCTTGTAATAGCACCCATCTGATTGTCAGTTAGATTTAAATGCATATTGTAGACACCAAATGTCAAAATTTGAAGAGAGTGAGGCATTAATGATTTAAGTCAAATAAAGACTCTCATATCTAAAATATGAACGTATTGTCTAACATGTTTTATGATACACACGCGGACAAAAGTGAAAGTGACATGTCAAAATGTATTATGTATACAATCGGTGCCAATAATAAGAAATCATGTACATCTCAACCGTACGATATGCAAGCATTCTAGAGTGGTGTTTACAGATATCTGTGCAAACTGAACTCTCCAGAAAACGCACTCAATCTTTCTGGACCGGTTAAAGATTTGCCTATCCATCGTCGATTCACAATAAAACTTTTACCCAACCACACATAAGCAGTCTTTCAATAAATAATTATTTTCTATAACGTATGAAGTGAATAATAAGCCGGAAGTAGATGAGATGACGATCGTCTGCCATTAATAGTCATTACAAATAAGGAAATACATTACAAATAATTACAACTGTGACCGCCAGTCCTTATTTGGCGCAGTCTATTCTATGAGACTGTCTTCTATTCCTAGAGATTCCTAACAATGTTGTTCACAATCTTGTCGATCTTGCACACACGGTAATGTGTGAGCGCACCTGTCCAATAGGTCATAGGTCCTGACCCTGGGTCACGCTCCAGACACATGGAGCTTGCCATGTGCGCCTGTGTGAACTGATACGTCGCCCTCGTCATCATTTGTTTACATTACGCTACGTGGGTCGTTTGGCATATTGAGATGACAGCGCATAAATACGAGTGGTGGTATTTTTATCAGTGTTGGTAGAAGTATACTGGTGAGAACTTTCTTTGGTAAGACAGTGTCTGCTAACCACGTGGAATGTTCACAAAAAAAGATAACAACAAATGTGATGGCATCGCTTGCAACGAATGTCCTCCTTTTACGCACAGTAAAACAATGCTGTGAAGAAAACCAAAGAAATTGAGATAGGAAGATAAAAGACCATTTTGATTTCTAAAACTCTAGTTTGCTATGAAATTCTAAACCCTCATTTTGTCAAAGTTGTTCTTGTGATACGCACATTACTAACATGGGTACTTTAGCCTTGTAACTTTCCAAACGTCCTATTAGATGAACCGTGGTGTGGTAGCATGTGTGCCACTATCTGATAATGGCTACAAGTGAAATGATGATAGCGATAAAAAGCATATATATACACTCACAACTGCAGACGTGGTCACTTGCGTTGATCATCATGCTGCGGTTGACAGTTCTGCTTGCCGTGTGCTGCCTGCATGGCGCATTTTCCAACCCCACCGATCTCCTCCAGATGGCAAGTGCTGCGAGAGACCACTTCTCTTCCTGGTGCCTCCCTAGGCCCTTGATTCATTGGTGCACCATTTCAAAATATTGCTAGCGTATTACATTGTCGGTATGCACAGGTATGGTGATAGTGAACAAGGCCACAGATGTGGCTGAAAGGTCTATAAAAACTTAGACATCTAAGATATTATCCAGTATAAAGAAATATGAAAGAAATATCATAATAAATGTTGTTGCATCATATCAGTTCGAATCACCTACTTCGGGTTTTTTTAGTAAAAAATCAAACAGAAATCATATTGATTCCAGAAGTTATCCAATGGATGATATTTAATTCCAGATTCTTGACAAAGTCGACAGACTTGAAGGGAGGCTTGAAAAAGTTGAAGGAAGGCTTGAAAAAGACGTCACTGGGCTAAATGGTGAGTTCAATGCTTTCAAAAATGAACTAAGTACTAATCTATAAGATTTTAATAAATGTATCATATTTACTTGTGTGTAGTCTAAGTATTGACATTAGACGGTTTTCTTCAAATCTATAGCAGTATGCCATATAGGTCTGTCGGGACTCGAACCCTGGATCATTACCACTGTGGCACCTATTCACTAAGCACCTACGGCATTCGTATTTAGACCACACGGCCATCCTGACACAACTATAAGCACAGTCATAGACTGAGGGTGTAAAGACCCTGTCTTATAGTACATGTAGCAGTATTCAATGAAGTGTATCACACTTTTAGTTGTGTCATGATGGCCGAATGGTCTAATGCGCTAATACGGTCTTATGTGGTTGGTAGTATACATTTTCTGTTTACTATGGAATACAATATAATTTGTTTTCTTTACATTAAGTGAGAGTCTGTTGGCACAGAAGCAGACATATAGCTTTGTTAGTTTCTCATTTATAATAGAATTCAGATTAGCACCATTTATAGAAAATATTAACATCATCAGCACATAGCAAGAAAACATTTTATCTGAAACATTAGCCTACTTAAATCATTTATGTACAACAGAAATAAAATCGGCCCAATGATAGACCCCTGGGGCATACCACATAGTACTCTTTTTTCATCATCATTAAAAACTGTAAATTGTTTTCTATCAGTAAGGTAGCTTCTAAGTCAGTCATTTGATACGCCTCAAACACCATGGTGGTTCAATTTTTCTATTTGGATATCATGATTAAGGGCCCAGTCATTTACAATAAGCTGCGGGGGGGGGTTCAGGCATACTTTTAAAGATCCGACAAGAAAGTCTGACCCCTCCAATATATAAGTGCCGCAGTGGTAGTGGTCCAGGATTTGAGTCCCAGTAGAGGATAGACAGCTCTTTATGATTTAGACTTGTAGAAAAGAATCTGCTAATTTCCAAGGTTTTACGTGTTCAAAGGCTTTTCATGTGAAAATATTACCACATATACTATTATATAGAAAGCATAATATTTATCAATATTTTATCAGGCTTGGCAGATGTTGGATTCTCAGTCCGAATGACAGGCAGTTATAATACTGGCGCGAATGCAAAAGTTAGATTCAACACTGTTGATGAAAATATTGGGGTATGATAATTTTTTTTACAACTTCATTACCTCCTGTAGTTGGTAATATAAAGGTGCTTTTGGTGATAAACTAATGCTATTCTCATTTAAGATTCGCCTAGAAAATGTTTGACGCAGTAGTTGTTAGTGATGAATCAGATCCACAGACTGAATCTTATATTTGATTTTTTGCTGAACTTAATAACTTACACCTTCAATGGACAGAAAGACGAACATATTTAGGATTTCGTACTACTAGTAGACATCTTGCATAAGGTATTAAAAAAGTTGTGCAATTAGGCACTTTTGGTGTTCAACCAATCAGTGGCCAGGAAAAGTAACAGCATATTCATGAAGTGTGTCTAATTGAGTTATGATAAGGGTCAACATTAAAATGAAGCTTCTCCAACTCCTTATTAGGCATGTTGTTAAACAGTGGCATGCGGTGTTCAGACTGGCTGTAAACATATGATATTCGGTATTCATGAGTTATGAATTGACATTCATGGTAGTCTGATACAGTAAAATATCTTTAAATGATAGTATTTGATTTAATTTGATTTATTTCGTTTATCACAGGCATATTAATTACAAAGTAAATAATAGATTACAAATAAGTAAAAAAAAATAAAAATAGAAGTAAACTTGAATAGAGATATACAAATATAATAAAAAAAATGAACCATGTGTATGATAATATTACATAATGTAAAACATATAAATAGTAAAATTGAAGCATGGGCATGTATACCTAGATACCAAGACAATATGAAAAATCATAATCTCACTGTGAGATTAAGGTGACAGATAACAGAGCTAAATGGGCAAGGGATTTTGATGGCATATGTTTTTGTCAAAGAAAGATGAGAGTATGGCTGTTTAAAGAAGACTCGAGTTTCATGTTCCATAAAATCGTTCCAATCGTACAGATTATAGTATGTGTTGTAAGGAAATTATTATATAATATTTTAAAAGATCACAGTTCAAGTTTATTATAACATGCTCTTAAATTTTATTCACTAGGTTATTTCTTTGGTTGCACTGTAAATATTGAATTCTGAAACACTTGAGAAATGAGATTATAATAGGATTACAGCCAGAAGAGACTATCTACCATTGGCTTAGTAATAAACTATGAACAACAAAATACTTTTGAAATGAACCTTTTATCTATAATAGTTTTCCTATCATGATGCACTTTATGGACACAAAATCGTATTAATATATAGTGATGTTCAATGTTTAACAAGCCGTATATCAAAACTAAGGGGCGATCCAGACGAAAATCAGGGGGGGGGCTAGGTTTTTTTACTTGCTAACAAACTATTTTTTTCAGAGACCCCACAAAAACAAACTTTTTTTTTCGTGTTCATTGAACAACAAACTTTTTTTTTCAAACATTTTCAAACATTTTATATGTTACGAAAATACACAGTAAAAGTATAATATTTTGTGCAGTTTTTGTGAATGAAAATAATTTGTTTTATAGGAAAACAAATTATTTTTTTCTGGACACATATACAAACAAACTATTTTTTTGGGACATATGCAGAAACAAACTATTTATTTCAAAAAAAGACCTAGCCCCCCCCCCCCTGATGTTCGTCTGGACCACCCCTAAAATGGTGCTGTTAATGAATGTTTCGTACCAAATTTCACTTTAACCGTGAAATGTAGTCTTTTCAAATGTCGATATAATATATTTGAAGATATATGCCTTATGAGAAAAAGATTACAAAGGATTTTATTTTATTTTTATTTTGTTCATAAATTGTTAATGTTTTTTGTATTGATTTTCAAGACATTTCAGGAAATCGGTGTTTTTTAAAGTCAAAATGCATGTAAAATGAATAAGTGAGTTGACATAAAAAATTTGAGACAAACCTTTTTAGATAATTATGTGAATTTGTTATTGGATAATGTTTTCGATGATTGCAATTTTTTTTTCTCTCAATTATACGGTAATCAAGACAAAGTAGTAATATTTTCACTAATTGCTTCATAACAAAATATTTTTGCATTGACCTGTATATTTCAAATCACACTATATCATTAGATAAGATTATTACCTACACAACAAGGTGTAATTCATAAAAATTGAAGCAATAATAAGACAGAAAGTCGAATTTTAGTAAAACACCTAAAATAACCTTTCTTGTATTCTTAATTCGAAAATTTTGCAAATGTTCACAAGAGGTGAAGTTTGAATTTGGATGATTGTAGCATTGCTTTTAATGATATCTTTAGATATTTGATAAATATACATAGACAATGTAGTATAAGAGAAATCTTTTTAAGCCATAGTGTCAACAGTTTTACTGGCATTTTACGAAGAAATATTCTTAGTTTTAAAACAGGAATCAAAAGCAGCTGCAATTTGCTTTTATCATCCATCTTAAATTCTTCATATGTTACCTTTGTATCTAAATCCTGCATTAAGCTGGACTAGGCTGCTGTTTTGCTTCTTATGGCTTAAGTTTTGTACATGTTCATATGTATCTACTTTGATTTATATATGGATGTATTTTGATACTTCTGAAATAAAATAACTCTTATAATGGCATTGACTATTCAGCTTTTTCTGATTCATCCGTTAATACAGAATCAAATTTTGAAAAACAATTATTTAGTACTTTGTTCATGTTAAGTTTACTTCTTGAAAATAATCATAAAATGTTTACATAGAAATATGTGTTGCTAATACTTGTGTGGGTGTGTTTTTCAGACTGGATGGAGCACCACGGACCAGCAGTTTGTCGCCCCAAGCAATGGTTATTATGCTTTGTACTACAGTCTGCATGGAAGAAATAATGCAAAATCTGCAGTACGCTTCAACGTGAAGGGTGCTTTGAAGGTATGTACAGTCAGTTGTAAAAAAACACTTTGGCTTAGTAGAGGCTGCTGTGAGTGCATAAAACAACTAGTTTGAGCCTTGCCTCAGAATCTCTGAACTAATGTTAGGGGCGGTCCAGACGAACATCAGGGGGGCCTTCAAGAAATAAATAGTTTGTTTCTGCATATGTCCCAAAAAAAATAATTTGTTTGTATATGTGTCCAGAAAAAAATAATTTGTTTTTCCTATAAAACAAATTATTTTCATTCACAAAAACTGCACAAAATATTATACTTTTACCGTGTATTTTCGTAACATATAAAATGTAACAATGAACATGAAAAAAAAGTTTGTTGTTCAATGAACACGAAAAAAAAAGTTTGTTTTTGTGGGGTCTCTGAAAAAAATAGTTTGTTAGCAGGTAAAAAAAACCTAGCCCCCCCCCCCTGATTTTCGTCTGGATTGCCCCTTACTTTGAACCACTTCAAGAAAGACGTATGCACTGCATATAATATATCTGCATATGTTTGAGTATGGGTTCTGAGAATATCTTCTTCAAACATTGGCTGAAATCGCAAATTTACAAGTAAGTTACTGTTGATGCAAAAGCATTGTGTTGTTTTTGAATCTTTTTACCATTGTGTTATTTTCGTTTCTTTTTAACATTGTGTTGGGCGTCCGCAGTAGCAGTAGCAGCAACATTTGATTTCATTCTGTCTGCAAAGACAGCGCTTGGTGGCACAGGTTATGCAATAAAAAGCGTGGCATAGTTCGGTAAAAGCGAAAATAATGAAACGGTAAAAGCAAAAATAATGAAACAAAATTTGGCATTGTGAAAAGTGTAAAATTTGATCGTCAACTGCTCTTCGTTCTTTACTATCTATAAACTTTAGTCATCAGCGTATTTCTTACTGGTATGGTAAGTGAAGAAGAAAAATGTTTACATGAACAAAATAAAGATATTACTAGTTTAAATCAATGTAATGTAAAAATACTGCAGTACTTGAAATATTCTGAAAATGGTAAGGATCTGTTCCTCAATATGTCACACATATGGTTATAGAATATTGAATAGTGAAATATATATCTTGGTTTTATTTCACGTAAAAAAACTACCAAGATTGTTTTCATGAAGATGCCATGTCATGCCAACAGTGTTACACTCCCCACAAAAAGTAATATAATCAAACATAACTCTTGTCTGTCTTCTCGGATACATTAGAGATTTTTTTCCAGACATAGTTGCACATATGACATAAGATATGGTTAACATATAGAACTCTTCATTATTTTGCTTATTATCATTTTATCTTATCTATTTGCAGGGTACATCCTATCTAGACCAGTCTAATGAATCCATGGGTCAGCATTTCATAGTGGCGTATCTTCAAGGTAAGGGCAGATTCAGAAGAAAAGGGACATGCTTAATAATGTTCTTCTAAAGACCTTCATCATTGCAATATCTTTGAGGAGAAGAATTACTGAGGTAAAATGAGAAAACAAAGCAAAACACTACTTATTATCTGAGGCCTCCTTAGCATTCTGCAGTTCACTGCATCTGCAGCTTTTTTTACCCCTTTTCTGACCTTGAGAAAAATACCTCTTCCTGACTTTCCAATGTGAATTGCAATACATATATTAATAAATAATTATTTGCACTTGTAAAATTTCATCATTTCTTTTGCAGCCGGAGACATCGTCTTTGTGGAAACTCAAAGCGGCTTTAGTCTAAACACTGATGCGCAATACTGCACATTTTCTGGTTTCAAAATCAACTAATCTGTAAGATATTAGACATAATAAATGTGCTATAAACTTTTTTTCCTCTTGATATTTTTATCTATTTTATTTATTTTTTGCCTTAGTTGCAAATAAAATTTATTATATAAAATACAGGCAGTTAACAATAATTTTCAAAACATATCTTGCTGTAGACTATTACTAGTAGTAGGACTATTCATCTAGATTATTTTTTTGACTACACTACACTACTACTTACTATTTACAACATGCATGGGTTGACCAAAAAAGTGTGACTGTTTTGGTACGATGACGTTACAATGGCGCGAACTGGGTTTCCGCCAGGTGGTTCGCGCCATTGTGACGTCATCGTACCAAAACAGTCACTCGGTTGAAGGCATCTAGATGGTCGCCGCAACGTCAGTGCATGTTGTAAATAGTAAGTAGTAGTGTAGTGCAGTCAAAAAAATAATCTAGATAATTTTCAAAACATTGAAATATTTAAAATAACCATAGCAGATGGCATGGGTGGAAAAAAAGTGGATGATTTATCAAGTTCAAGGCCATGTATGTTATTATCACAGTTATTTAAACCATACTCACAGTCATTTAAAATATATTTAAACATTTTGTGTACGAGGCAATTGAAAAATATGTCCTCGATAGAGTGGTAAAATGGCCTTTCCTTCTCGGATCTTTAAAAAAGTCTGCCTGACTCCCCCCAGTAAATTGTAAATGACCGGGCACTTAATCACGAAATCTTAATAGAAAAATTGAACCACTATGGTGGTGAGCAAATGACTAGTTTAGAAGCTACTTTAATACTGATAGAAAACGATTCACAGTTTGTAATGATGATTTTCAAAAAAAAAGTACTTTATGGTGTGCCCAGCGGTCTATCCTTGAGACGATTTTATTTCTGTTGTACATAAATGATTTAAGTACTGCTTCAGATAAAATGTTTTTCTTTCTATTTGCTGATGATATTAATAATTTTATAAAATATGCGGTGGAAGCACGTGTATAATTTTGCCTCCGTCTTCCCCACCACCACCCTTTTAAGTTTGTGTGTGTGTTTTATGTAATTTTAGTGTTGCATTATTATTGTATTTAATTTTTCCAGGTATTCAAGTTTGTAATTAGTTAGGTTATCTATTACCATGCTTTTCCTCCCCCTTTTCCCATTAAGGTTTTAAGGGAGGTTTTTAAAGCAGACCTCTTTTAGAACGATGTTGTTTCTTTAAACACCATTGTTTTGTTGTAATCTCTGTATATATACTACGCATAGTGACTTGTATAAGGTTAATATTCCATCTATGTGATTTGTTTCTTTACCTGTATCTTGTTATACTAATCTGGTTTGTCGTTTTTTGTACCCCAACTAATTACTCAATAAAGTCGTCAGCATCTTCAATGCTGACAATTAACAACATTCACCTGTCTTTATTTTCATAATTACATAGCTAGGCGTGCTCGCCATAAGTCACAATGCAAAAATAATTTTATAAAATGTGCTAAGCTGAATAACCCCAATTCTATTTTTTTTTTAAATGAAGAAATAACAAAACTATATGTCTGGTTCTGTGCCAACAGACTCTCACTTAATGTAAAGAAAACAAATTATATCGTATTCCATAGTAAACAGAAATAGTATACTCCCAACTCAATGAATATATTTATATTAATGGATCTCTTATTAATGAGGTAGTCAAAACTAAATTTCTTGGTATCATTGTTGATTGTTGACAATGTATTATCTTGGAAATACCACCTGGATATTATCTTTAATAAAATTAGTAAAAGTTTTTTATCTAATAGCAAAATGCTAGGAAAGTAATTGACACAAAATCCATAATTCAATTATATTATTCTTTTGTGTATTCCTATATTCAATACGGTATTGTAGTCTGGGGAACAGCTAATGCCAGTATTCTAAACAAAATTATTGTACTTCAGAAAAAGATAAGAATGATTTGTGGAATAAGGATAGACCATAATGCGAGCGCAGTTTTTTTTAAAGGAACATGAAATATTAAAGTTAGGAGATGTATATAAATTTAAGATTTGCGGTATTGTATGCAAGCTAACAATAGGTGGTTTACCAAATTTTTCGTAGGCAACTGTATGTAAAGGTACCGATGTTCATTCCCATAATAAACAATACAAAAATGCTTTTAGATTTACATGTGAAATTAAAACTAACTGTTTTAAGAGTACATTACAATATACCCGTGCTAAAATGTGGAAAAGTTTACAAAAACTAACATCAAAGCAGCCAGAACGTATGTTACATATAAATATCTATTCAAGAATTATTCTACAGAAAATACATTAGATTAAATAAAAGCCGCGGTAAGTTTTAGTTCAATCTCATCTCATACTCTTACAGTATTAGAGTATGGGGCATTATAATCCTTTAAGCCGTTCTGTGCACCCAACCGTGAAATGTTAGCGTTGTACTGAAATAAAATACAGTTGAATGAATATTACATTATTCCGCAATAATGTGTTGGAAAAATTGCTGCTACATCTTCAGAATATTAAAAACCTAGTGTCTGATATTAGTTTCACTGATTGCAATAGCTTAAACAATGTTATTTGGTGTAGTCAATTTGTAGCATCAAATAAACTGTTTGTGAAGGTTAATCTGGTATAATGAATATATGTCATGTTTTCCCGGCACAATTCGGGCATTGATTCATGCATATCGCCCTCAAAACCATGAGATATTTCTTCAATATATTACAAAATGAAAGTCCGACACACCCAGTAATTGAGAAATAAAAAGTATGACCCCCCCCCTCCACACACACACCCCTCCCAATCCGTTCAAGTGAAAGTCATTGAAATTCATATTTTTTTCAAGATCAAAAAAAGTCATTGATTTGTAATTAAACTGGTAATTTGAATGCCGTTTGAGTTGAGATGAAATTCTGTTAGATTCGGCATCTTGATAGCTTCAAAAGACTAATTTCTATGCGCTTTGAGCGAGACCCACATACAACATACTATCTGTGGTAAGATTTCTATATACATGTATGCAGATGTGTGCAAAACAAGAATATAGCTCGATTATTTACATATTATTGTCATCTTTGATCTATACATAGACCCTAGTTAGATGAAACTAGGAATCCAGAAAAAATTATTGGAAAAATAAAATCTGTCTTGAAAAGTCTTTGAATCTTAATGTGCAAAATCTGTGTAAACCCTGGATTCACAAGTCAAGTATAGCAATGATTAAACTTCATTTGGTCTTCTTATCCAACTTATTATATCTAATCGATTATGATTTGAACTACCAGAAATAAATGGTCCTGGGATACATAAATATGAATTTTAGAATGACTGTAACCCTGATTCAGATTCAGAGTCTGAGATTCTACCACGTCTACCACTTCCCATTGCTTCATCATTATCATACTCTTTTTTATAATACTTCAAATATTCCTCCTGGAGGTATATCATTTGTGATTCAGTTTTAGTAGCAGCATATACGAAACTGAAGTATGAAATGGTGGCCATATTTACGAAATGTCACTAGCTCTATTAGTCTGGTGTCCCCAACAGGAGGTTTCACTGTACTTAGAAACTGCTAAGGAGTCAAATGACCTACCGGACATACCATTGCAGTGGTCAGTGTAGTAAATTCATGTGATTCAATAGAGTAGGGATGGGTACGTCTGTGTTTTGGCTCGGCACGGTGATTGTAAAGTGTCGAAGTAACAGCTTGAATGGTGTGTGTACGTCATCGCAAAACACTCCCCCTGTCGGTCACTGCATGAAATTGACAGTTGTGCTGAAAAGATTTCTCTTGGTTTGTTATAGACCGACATACAAGAAAGTGAAATGTGTTGCAAGGGCTGTGTGGTTATTATGTACTAGCAGATAAAGGTTTTCATAGGCAGGGGGCCAGTTAATTTTGATTTCATGGGGTTTATGCGCATGAACGCTTGCAACCAAGTCAAAACACCATGACACTGACATTTGAGGGGATTGACCCACTAGATCTGAATATGATTTTGTGTTAATGTTTTAGTTGCATGGGAAGAAGCTGGTTTTCATTTTTTTCATTTTCTTTGACATATTTCTCTTGTATCTTACTTGTGGTATTTGTGATTATTCTATGGTTGATATGGTATATACATTGATGCTAGTATCATACATATATCTACTTATGGTATATAGATGTCACTACAAAAAAACTAAATCTGTCCTTAAACCCGAGTGAATTAAACTGTTAGTTTATATTTGCATTCGCCTGCATCTTTTCGTCCTCAAACATCTTCTAGGTAACTTGTTCCAATATTATGAACCAAAAGCAGCCCGAAAGCATTAAGTAGTTTCATCGGGGATACAGTATAAGTAGTACGTGCTTCTGTTGTGTAGGCTCTAAAGATTGGAAAACATCTCATCCTTGACCATGGGGATCTCGCAATTCCAAACATAGGTAATAACAATAATAATACTAAACTATACCAGAACTACAGACGAGGCAGACAGTGGCATTTAGTTTTTGCTTCATTCTTATCAACAAAGCTGTGCTGATAAAAGTGTATCTTAAGCAATATATTACATGCAAATTAGCCAACAATCACGCCTCCTAGCTACCGATGATTGACACCTCACTAATCACCAGCGCCACCTCTCACCTGTGTTGTGTACCAAGCGCTGTCGCTGCTGCCCTCAGGCGGTGGCGTTCACAATCACACAGCTTAGTCACGCCATTGTTGTCTGGGCTTCTTATATGACGTCTGCCAAGCCAGCCGTTCAGAAACATTAGGTGTACACGACGTATACTTTTTTACCTATACAGTACAGAGCATACCGTTGAACCGACCTGAGAAACGGATCTAGAAATCGACCGATAGGTTAGGATTGAGTGTATGTCAATCATTCACCTAACTTCCTATCTTATTTTATTTTTCGATTTCTGTGTACTTTGAGGTGCTGTGATGTGTAATGGGGGCTTAGACTTCCCGTTAATCCACGTACACGTACGTGTGCTTTATATATTATGTGCTTATAGGTGAGAGCTATAGCGACTGCGTTGAAATGCTTCTCTGTTTCCACATGTCCACACCTTTGTGAATCATCTGGTGTTGGCCACGTTTCCCTGTTTGTTTCCGACAGAAAGTTATCACACATTTAGTATAAAGGGAAAATCTACCCATTACCATTCATTATCAGTTCAGAATTGACTTAAACAGCTAAGAATCATGTTGCCACTGGGTATATTAAGCTATATCACTAACCGTTTGCCAAACAGCTGCGATGTTAATATTTCCTTGCTCGGGCTAAAAGGGGCACATCTTGATTTCTATGGGGGAATCTTGCTTACTAAGTTCAAGGACACACCACCTTGTATTAAGATTTGACCCTGGTGTATGCTAAGGTTTGGAATGCGGGCTTACCCGTTAAATGTACAGCAGAGATGCAATGGGGCTGAATGAAATGATGTTCCTGACAATGGATTACTAAATTGTCTTGCAGTGGCAGATACCAGATTTGTTAAGAGGGCACACGTATATACTATAGGTGGATTGTCAAGCATACCATATCTTGTTGTCTTGCATGTTTGCAGTTCTCCATGATAAAATTGCACTTTGCTCGCCTTTTTGTTCTTTAATCTACTCTTTTCCATCAGAAAGATGGCTTACTCCAGAACAAACATTCCAAACCCTGATTGGTCGAAATTACAAGAATAACGTGATAGATAGCACAATACGTCACTTTAAAATGGCGGCTATGATTTCCGGTTTACGACGCTAATAACAAAGAGTTGGCCACTGAAATCAGGATTCAAATTACAGGCCATGGTTTGTGTGTCCAAAATTACAAGTCCGCGAGTTCATTGGCTGTAAGATTGGGAATAAAATGTGTGTCGGTGTTGTTAACTTGCAGACGACAAGTGTCCTGGGCTGATTGTGACACGAACTTAGGAGTTTGAGAGACATGGGGCTGTAGTGCACCGTCCGTCTGCCCTCTGCGTGTCCGTCCGCCTGTCTTCTGTCTGCCTGTCCGTCTGATAAACAAATAGGGATGTACTAGATACGACATTGTTGGCTATCGATCGTCGGACTTTTGTGAGTCCTCTGCGATCACGTGATAAGTGCCCTCTACTCTACTTTGTCCTCTGTCGCGTGTGCAGCAGCGACATTTACATATATATGGGCGTAAATACCAGAGATTCGTCATACTGCTGAGTGGGGTTGTGGTCACCCCTTTTCATGAAGGCCTCGCGACAGCCACAATAAGCTACACGAGTGGTATATTATAATGGGTTTCACCTAACAGCTGCCTTATACGTTTTTGCCCATTTGATAGACCGTCTGCGCCATGAGTGTATGCATGTAAAGAGCTCCCATTATAAGCTGCTATTCGTACAGGAAAATGACTGAACAGTAAGGTAGCTAGATATTTAAGAGACAAACAGCGCGGTTATTTTATATAGCACCACCTCACCCCCACACACACTAACATAAGATCTTAGTGTTCAGTGGGGAGCCTCTTCAACAAGAGCACAACTATTCTGTATCACACGTTTAGTTTGTGAGAGGTTCAGTAATGGATTAAAAATCTCTTTTGCTTAGTCTTTATTTTTTATTTATTTTTTATTTTTTTTTTTGGTGTGCGTTGGGGGGGGGTCTGTATGTAAATATATCTGCAAATGTGGCCAAGAATAAACAGGACTTAACACAATACCCTGTATTCTTCTATGTCTTCTATGTACCCCTTTCTTGACAAAGAATCCCAATGAGGGGGGAAATCGAGGCAAGTGCAAAATTGAATTACTTCGTCATGCAATGACAATGATGTAAGGGGGAAATCCTCACCACGTAGCAAAACGGTTAACTCACAATTATACTCAACGCTTGTCTTCCAAAAACTGTGTAACTCTGCCAATAAAGCACACGCAGTACAGTAAAACCTCCAATTAAGACCACCTCTTTATTATTACCACCAATTGTCTAGCCCCCAAATCTTCATAAAGCTATCAAAATAAAACTCTGTATAGAGACTACCTCTCTATTGAGACCATCTAACACTGGTCCCAAATGTGGTTCTAATAGAGAGGTTCTAATGTAAATGTAAATGTTACCTTACTGTTTTATATGGTCCATGACGTGCGTTTCCCCTAGCCTATTTCTGCACGCCATATATATTGAGTTTCTACTCTAGTTACCTCGGTGTGTGACCTTTGAACCCCACGTACTACGGCTCTTGTCGTCATGTGATGACATGGTGATTGGCAATGACAACAGGTCAAGGTCACCACTCACTGTGGGTATACGCGTTTTAGGTTTCATCAAACGACGGAGTGCATAGAATGAAAATGAAGAGACGCGTGTAGCAGACGGCTTTTAGTCCAAACCCCAACATCAACAAACAATCGAGATGAGGGTATATAAAGAATGGGGATGTGGGAGAAAGGCTGAAAAAAGAGGGATGTCCGGGGCTGCGCGTTCAAGACCCAGGAAATAATGTGTGTGCACCCACAGACAACCCTTTTCCTGAAAGCTGGATCTGCCAGTGGGATGTAGGGTTTCTTAGCATTTATGAAACACCTATCCCTACAAATTCCAGCACTTCATTATGCTGGTGGCTTATTCATGTGAATAAATATATTCAGACTTCATTAAAACAAAGATTGTTCTGCGTTATTTTCATTTCGGGTCATAAATCATATCAATACAATGTACTATAACAATGTCCGCTATACTATAACAACAATTCATTCAAGTATATTTCCTTCTTCAACTTGTTCACGAGGTCTCGACTACGTCAACAAAGCCGAATTTTTGCTCATATCAAATGTGACTATAAAACCATTTTCAATCAGACACATAATTCGATTTTGATTTTCAAACAGAGTTCAATTGCACAGTGCTTATGACTGTGCGTGTAGTGCACAATTGCCCACGTAACATCTTTTCAACTACACATTGTGCGATCAAAGCTACAGGTCTACTTTTATGTACCTCTAACACATGGACTTTTCACAAAGGGACGTTTCACCGTGACTACTGTCGGTTTCATCAGCAGGATACAGTCCAACTCAACAAGGCTGGAGAAGCGTGAGTGATGTATGCAGCACCTTCCCCCCTCAGCCTTGTGTCTGGTTCAAGGTCGGTTGTTTCTGGCGGAACATGAGAGCTTTCAGCACTTGTCTTCTTGTTTGCCTATTTCCTCTCTCTCTCTCTCTTAGCCGTTACAGTCTTCGATGTTACAGTTATGTCTGGTGTCCAGAACTGTGCCATATTCTGATGAAGCCGGGGAGTAAAATCAACGAAACGTTAACTTTTCGACAAAACCAAGCATTGGAGGAACGAAAAATGTTGAGTGAGCAATTACATTGTAATTTCACTTAAACATGTGCTCGAAATAGGTACCAGTACCATTTCAAATTTTAAAATCAAATTATGCCACACGCCAGCTCAATTTTGACACCCATCCAAAGCAAACTTTAATTTAAGCAAGACCATGTTACTACACATGTAAAATCATCAGCAGTTAATGAATGAATGATTCACATGTGGTCAAGACGAAACCCAAATGGCTATTTATAAAAAGTACGTGCAAAGACAAACAATCACCCAACTTATTGTAATCCTAATCAAACTTTCATCATTCCCCAGACGGAAGTGGATTGTTCGATTGTCACCATTGACTGATTGTCGTATACACGCCCGGGGCAATTGCACGTGTTGTATGGTGCGACCTCAAGCCTTGAGGCCTCTAAACCAACACTCCTACCACATTACAAGACACGGCTGATAGAGGCTGTGCACATAGTTAGAAATATGGATCTATCCTCAATATACAACATTTCACTCTGCATTTGAAACACAAAGCTGACCTCATCCAAGAAACAGTGGATTTCAATTAGACCAGCATCCTTTATCTGCCAAAACGCCCACCATCAGCACAAAGCCAAAACGCAGGCCATGCAAAGGCTGCAGATAGTAACTTTTAAAAGAGAAATGGCAATTAAATAGTGATGACACGGCACGTGGGTCGTATATAAAGCTGGACACTCATTGTCCACTCATACTTTTCGTTTTGTACACCATGACACGGTCTGTGATATTGTTGAGTGTTGTTGCGGCACTGGCCGCGGCCTCCCAAGTATACCAAGGAGAGTACCAGGGGCAATGTGGAGCGGACGGATTGTACTACAGGAATGAGGATTCTTTCGTGTTCTGCAGCGGAGGCATGGAGTATGTGCAGCCTTGTGCAGGAGGTATGAAGTTGTTTACTGGATATGCATCGATACTTACTCTATGTTTTTGTCAGTAAGCAGGGGTTAACATTAAGGAGAGCCCAGTTGTCTTTGGACACCAGAAGCTCAGTAAACATTCAGGCTCGTGTTGGGCCGCTGCCTTTTCTGTATGGTCTGCTATTTGGATATGAGTTTTTGAAATGCTACAGTCATGACGGTGTAAAGAAACTCTCAAATCCTAGCATCCAGCTCTGATGAGCAAAGCATCTTTTTAAGCTTGCAGATACGTTACTAGGACTATGATTTATTTGTTTACGAATTATGATTATTTTAAACCCAGGTTCATTCATCTCGAACCCCAGCTATTTTAAACAACTTCAAATTACTGAAAATTGCATGAATGTTAAACGTAAAATCGAGTAATAATAAGATATTGATGTAGACCTTCTTCGCGTTAATGTTCTATTTATGATTTTCGTCGCCGGCCTAACTGTTGAATGTACACCAAGTCCTTTATATTCCTCCTGCTCCACCTAGTAACTGATCATACATTCCAACACTTCACGACCGCGGTCTTCACACTGCAGGTACCAAGAACTCCCGGCCGGAGAAGTACAGCGCCGGCCAGCAGTACAACAGCCGCGACTTCTGTGACGTCAACCTCAACGACCACGCTGCCCCCGCCCCCAAACCTGTGTACGCTGCTCCCAAGCCGACCTACCACCAAGTCCCCAGACCCGTCTACAGACCGGTCTACTACCAGCCTGAGCCAGTCTACAAGCCTGTGTACAAGCCAGTTTATAATAACTACAAGCCAGGTTAGTGTGGCATTTTCGTTGCACGTGTTTTTATATGACTCATATGGCTATAAACATTTATAAATATTAGCAAAGCGTAGTTAGTATCAACTTGATGTAAGCTGCGCAGATGCATAAACTGCTTTAAGGACAAGAACAATATTTGAGCTGTAGATTTTTTAAGGAAGCAACAACATGTGTCTATGCAGGTATGTTGTACATTCTTCCACGAATACACAACAGTAAACGCGTGCATTAATTATACACCACGAAAGCACATATATATAGCTGTACCGACACTCACACATCCCATTCCCATCAACTTATTCCCTCTTACTCCCACCGCAGTGGCCCATCCTCGCCCTACCGTGTACAAGTCTGCTCCTGCCAAACCGGCCCCCGTGCCCGCAGCCCCCGAGCCGGCCCTCCACTACCAGGGCGCCTACGCGAGCGCATGTGGCGAGGACGGACTGTACTACCACAGCGAGGACAGCTTTGTCTTCTGCGTGGCCGGCATCGCCTACGTGCAGAAATGTGCGCCCGGCACCAAGAACTCAGGGTGAGGATGATAAGGCGAGAGTGAGGGGGATGGTGGAGACGGCATGGTGTAGGGGGTTGGGTTACTCGGGATCAGCCTTACTCTAACAGCTACCTGTCCGGCTATACGTGCTTGGGTCTGGCTGATCCGCATTAGCGTTGAGGAGGGTTGTTGGAGCTGGTGTAGTTGGTGTAGTGAGCTGGTGTATTTTGACCAATTCAACTTTAATAGTTTGTTTCTTTGTTGCTTTGTTTTCATTTACTGAATAAGTCCCGTTGAGCGCCCATTATTTAAACCTGTTGTTTGATACATAGCCTATAAGTCCTGTTTTCTGAGATGTGTGGTAAATCGTTAAATATTAGTGCATATTCTACATATTGCTGAAACCTGCAGTAGCACACCAAAAACCATGGTTTCTGAAGCTCGAGCGAAGAGAGCATAACGTTGCAACTTCCAAAGGTACAAACTTCAATAGAAGCATGGAACCATTTTTTTTTCATTTTTTTCTTTTTATGCTGTATGAAACTTATGTAGAATAATGCTAAAATGTTTTTATTTGCTATTAAAGCTTTCCAGCTCTACAGAGTCCTAATCATGATGATGAGGGCTCTGTAGAGCTGAAAAGCGTTGATAAAAAATTAAAATATTTTCAACATTTTTCTACATTAGTTTCATATAGCAGTGAAAGAAAACAACAGCAAAGTGTGTATAGAGTACTATAGACTCCTAACATTACTAATATTCATTGGAACCATTTGCAATTTTGCACTTCTTGCTGTAGGGAGACCACGGACGAGGGCCCCGTGCTGTGCGGCGTCAACCTGGTCGACCTGGGCGTCGTCAACTCTGCTCCTAAACCCAGGTACCACGATGGTCAAATAGTATTCAATAGTCCTATTTCAGCCCCACTATAGTAAGTAAAACATTGTATGCACAAACATACAGTATTTTAAAGCAGCGTGTCTTACGCATATAAGGTTATACAAAATGTTTGAATACTGTGGTTGTGGTGATGTTTGTTTCTGTAATTCTGCCATTTAATCTCACGCCTATTACTGCTACTAGACGCGTGTCACATACGGATATGTACACAAGTCAACTATAGTGTAAATAATTTTTGTCCACTCCAATAGGACCGTGTGGTACGCCAATCTAATTCAAGTTACATAGAATTACACGAACTTTTACTTCGCATGACTAAGGTATATATTGACTACTGTTCATACCTTTCAGCTATGCCCCCAAACCAGCCCACCCAGCACCCAAACCTACGTACGCTGCCCCAAAACCTACCTACGCTGCGCACCCCGCACCCTACCAGGGCCAGTACCCTGGCAAGTGCGCCGTGGACGGCCTGTACTTCCGCGACGCCTCCTCTTTTGTCGTCTGCGTCAACGGCAACAGCTACGTGCAGAAGTGTGCGCCCGGCTCACAGAACTCACCGTAAGTTTTGTCTGTGGGTATTCAGCAGGAAGCGTCACTGGCACACTTTAAAAATTGGTCTGGACCAATTACAATCTCATTAGACAGCGATTATTTCTTATCTTGTGTAGTTTAAAATAAGACCAAACGAGAGCTGTGGTTGGGCCCAGCCTCATCCTACTAACACACTTTTGATACCCCAGGTCAGGGGTAAGTTTAAGTACATGTAGGATTGACCACACTGTTGAGCAAATGATCTGACATGTTTTGAGTGATTTTGATTACCGAGGTAGTGGTGATAATTTTCTTGTTACCTGTCTTGAAAAAGCAGTGTATAAATACGGTAGTCATCGGGGCAGTCAGGATGATTGTCGGGACAGTCAGCTTGACTAGCCATACCGTCTACAGTAATTTTTGCTGGCGCTGTTGTCAAAAAAGAGTCCTTTATATAGTCAGTACCATTGCATTTAACTAAGATATGACAATGACTTAAACTTGATATCAAGTTAGATTGTTTGTTACCTGTTTGCACTACTCAGCACCAACGCCACTGGCAAGATCCAGGTGGGTTTTTTAAGGGTGCACATGGGTTCCATACACAAGATTGATGGCGGGCATCCATAGTCCCCAAGAAAATAAAGTATTTTGGTTGAAAAAGTTGGCGCCCAATCTAATGCTCAAGACGATTGCTCTAACCTTTGACCTGTGTGCTCCAGGATGTCAAAATGAACTAACGGGTCTTTTACGGTGCAAAAACAAGTATTGTTAATATAATTTGTTGCCAGTTTTAATCTCTACAGAAATCCTGAGCGCACGAACATTCGCAACAAAATTAACTTAATGTACCATAAAATGCCTGTTCCATTATTTGGATAGTCAGCAGTTTCAAGATTCCAATAGCTAAATAAATATGTTTGTTTGAATACTGTTCTAGCCCCCAGAAGTACAGTACCGGCAGCCAGTACAGCCAGCGGGACTTCTGTGACGTCAACCTCGTCGACAACCAGAACTAACCATGCCGTGTTAATGACAACAAATAAAACTTCTATATATTTGGTTCATTTTGATTTTCGCTGTTTATATATTACATCAATAGCTATTGAACCACAGTATGGTGGCAATTTGTTTGTTTTTTTTTGCAAATTTTAAAAAAAGATAAATAAAATATTGAAAAAAATATGAAAAAGAAGAAGAAATATGTGATACGGTGGAACCTGTCCATATGGACCCGCTGATATGGACATCTCAGAATACATTTCTCATGTGGACACGTTTCACTTCTCCCTACCTGTGCCCACATAAGACAAGTTACACCACAATATAATTGCTACTTCTTTAGTTGACGTGTTAGAACAATGCACGATTTTTAACAGCTAACATAACTGGCTCGTCTTCAATGATCGACAATATCTGGTCGCAATCCTACCATACAATAAACTACATCCTAGATAAATATAAAAACGTCTCCCATTGCCTGTATTTCATTCCCATCCGTAGGGCTGAACAGTATAACGCTGAAACCAACATTCAAAGAAAACTAAAACGATACCTGTTCACAGCGTACTCAAATGTGGAAATAAAACTAAACCTGAGATATGCAATAATAAATATTACAAAGGTTCCACTGTATAGCCGGGGTGGCCGGCCGTGTATGACTAACGCGGTGTGATATTGGGCACCCGCGGTGATTAGTTGGTGGTGGGTGTCAGGCGAGAGACGCATGGCGGCGGCCGGCGTGACGTATGGGCCGCATAATTGTGGGGCACATATCACATGCCAGCTACACTCGCGGAATAGCGACGAGTAGTGCTGCTGCTGCTGCTCATGTTTGGGTCTATTGGCCCAGTGTGTGGTTGTTCTTGGTCTTGTTCTTCTTGTTCTTGTTCTTCTTGTTCTTGTTCTTCTTGTTCTTGTGGTTCTTCTTGTGGTTCTTCTTGTTGTTCTTCTTCTTGTGTACTGGTCAGTGGCAGATCCAGGATTTGGAAGAACGGGGGGCCTGGAACCGTTCAATGAGTGCCAAAGGCACGAATGCGCCGGCCCGGGGATGCGCAAGCTTGGGTCACCCCTCATCAAAACCGTCCATCTTAGGGTGGAACCCGGGGCCCGCTCCCCCCCCCCCCCACACACACACACACCTGGATCTGCCACTGTTGATGGATGGAGATGTCGGCATGACACGACATTCACCGTGACGTTGACTTTATATTGTTATTGATACGTGATTGCACAGATGAACATGCATCTTAATCACGAGCAAAATCTCTGTACATGCATACGTTATAGTTAACGCAGCAATTATAGGATCACGTTAATGATATATTCCCTGCGGAATCTTGTACAAGAAGTATGTTATACAGTTGGTCTTAAAACAGAAATGTGATACTGTTTCATGGTTTGCCTTAGACTGCACACAGTTCCTCTTTCTTTCCATATATACTCATAGTCAGATCCAGGTTTTTGGAAAATGGGGGAGGCGCACGTAAGGAAAAGGGGGCGCACTTACGGGATTTCATGAAAAACCCTATGAAAATTAAGTATTTTGGTGGGAAAAGGGGGAGAGGCACCCCCTGCACCCCCCCCTCCCCGGATCTGCCTATGAATACTATCCCTACTGATGAACATGCTCTCCTTATTGTCTCTATACACCCATGAAATCCCAAATTACGCAGCAATAGGAACTATATGTATACCTATGTTTAGACTGGATTTGCCTCAAGTGCTCAAAATAACAACATATTACAACATATCAGAAATATAATTATGTAGAGTCCATGTTCATGATGGCTGCAACATGAATATGCTCACAATACAATGTTGTCCACGTACAAAAAAGCTGAAAAATTCATCAGGAACGTGTATACTTGGGAAAATGCCTCCCGTAGCAATTTAGCACAGAGACCACCTCTCTATTGAGACCATCCCAGTCCATAGTAAACCCATTTTAATTACGGCCCCAACCCTTCACAAAGAGACCACAAATGAACCGCCATAATAAAGCGACCACTACCACCTCCATTTGTGGTCAGTCCCTTAGGTGGTCTTAATAAACTGCTTCCACTGCACAGTACAGGTAGCAGCAGGGTGGTCTCTAGCGAAAAGTCGTCTTCTTCAGGAGGCTGCACTCCGCACACTGCGAGGGGTGATTTTGATGGATGTGCTGTGCTGTGATTATGACAGGCGGGGCTCATTATGGAGTAATCACGCCATGGATCATCCCTGATGAAACATCGTGCGCCGCCGTGTAATTACAACAGCCGCTTGTCGGGATTCACGTGTATAATGTGTGTTCTGGTGCTGTTGAGCTGCGATTGCTACGGTTGTTGTTTGTTGTTGTTGTTGTTGTTGCTGCTGCTGCTGCTGCTGCTGCTGCTGCTGCTGCTGCTGCTGCTGCTGCTGCTGCTGCTGCTGCTGCTGCATACGTGATAATAACCCTCCACCATAAAAGTTGATATCCAAATGTTATTATACACCTTCTATGCTTAATAAAAATTATGAGTGAAAATGGAGTAATTGCATATAATTTCCAAATAACTATCCCTTTTATACATCGCCACTGGCTCTACCAAAGGAGTTCAGTGGTTCTGTACGGGCAAAGGCTTTCAAAGATGATAAAAAAACATAAATGGAGTGACAAGGGGGAAACTTGCCCCTTGCGGCCTATGATCGCTTTCTCAAGTGTTTGTCCCAAGCCTAATTAACACTTGCATAACAAGTTGTTTACTGCTTTGATGCGTAAATGCTCTTCACACAGTAAAAATACAAACAAAACATTGAAGAATCCATGTTAGTCTGTTCAGCAAATTGAGCTGAAGATTTATAACTGTGTTCCCTAAGATTTACTCACAAGTGTACGTGTTCGGGTGTTTGCTGTTGCTTGTATGGGTAATTGCCAGGCTTTGACCGTGGGCACGACCTCTATCATATGCTACATGAAGTGTTATTCTGCTGTTTCTTGTTGCTTGTGTGTTCTTGCTGGGTATAGAGTAGACCCCCAATTGTTCTCCATACAGACACCACCTGTGTATACTAAATACTAATTGTCACAGTCCCAACCCCCTACCACAATTTACCTCCGTAAAGACATTTTGAAGGTTGTCCCAATGCTGGTCTAATACAGAAGTTGTATGTATTGTTGGTTTGTTGAACTTCATGCTACTTATTTTTTTTTAAACTTGCCTTTTTGTCAGGTGGTGCGGGCTTTCAGATGTGAAAGTAGAATATTACGTCTGGGGATATTACATGGTACGTGTCTGAAGAAATAACCCTTGTGACCGTCTGCAAAGAATAACGTCTTGGCTGCAAAAAAATGTCATTACCCATAAGAGACGTTTATATCATTGCTCCGTTTTACCAAGACCCAGAGGACTTTACTTTGTTTGTCAATCAATTAAATGCTAATTAATCAGTCTGAAGAAGATATAGTGTTTTCTCACAGAAATCTTTACCCAAAACATTTTTGTCATTATTTTATTTTACAGTAAGAATTGTTTGTGTGAACTAACTATTTTGCACTATTTTGTTACCACCTGTCTCAATTATGTTTATCGTGGTAGAAATATGCTTGCCAGGGAAGGAAGGTTGTAAGTATTTTGCCAGTCGTTTTTCTAACGATTGATGCTGTTGCTTGCAATTCATTCTGTAAATTTGCATATTTCCCCGAACCAACGAAAGCGTTCTTCAAACACAAAGGTTTCGTCACACCATTAGCACTGTTTTGTCCACTAATTAAAACCTGCTGTAACCGTATACTTCTCTCACAGGAAACTTACTTTCAGCAGCAAATAAGAGCTACATCCAGGATCAATTAACAAGACGGGAGCCATTGGGTACCGACAAACAAAGATGTCACCCAAGCTACTTGTTCAATCACCAGTGCTCTCGAAAATGCTAAAAAGCTGTAACGTCTATCACCCAGTCAATTAGAAACAATATTCGCCGAAGTAAGGAAGTTAGCTCACTTATTTGTGAAGATATCATGTCCCATGTGGATTCGTATCAACAAGACACCCGTACACTTGTGTCCGAATTCAAGTAAACATAGCAACATCATACTGAGTTGTTTTACACAGGAGAAAGTAGAATTGTCAATACGTCGTTCACTGAACAGGGGGACACAGATTAGTTAACTAATCTGCGGGGGAGAGATATTGAATAGGACTGTTCTGTCTGTTTTCGTGCACGAACACGGTTCATGATGTACCAGTTGTACCACCCGTGTCTAGTCTGTGTATATGATAGTGGGCCTGCAAACTTAATTGAGTTATACGTAACAGCACAAATCTGCACACTACAGTAATAACATGTACATGTATCTAGATCTAACACGTTTTTGTTTTGCCAAGCAGATTTTGTCAATATACAGTGTGGGGGTGGGGGGTGTAATTAAAAATCGAGTTATCCCAATCTTAGAGTTAGATGAGTGATCACAGTTATCGAATAGTTATCGAAATATACAGTTAGTGCTGTATATACCACGTGGTTAATCATCATTCGCATACAGTCTTTCATGGTATATGTAAATTCACGTATTTCAATGAACACGCGTGTATTCTATCACAGCCTAGATCTAGATTCCCCCACGTTAGTCCAACTACAAAGCCACTATAAGCTACTATATCACCCTCAAAATGAAATTGTCAGTAGCATCAACTTTTCCCCCCGCACTTGTCAAAAATGCAGACACAAAGTGTACAGTTATAGAATAAAATAACAATGGTATATCTGGTGCTTCACAATTTGAGGATGATGACACCCCATTTATGAAATGTCATTCTGACCACACAACTTGCAGGCTTTGAAGTACAATACTGAATGAGTTCCGTTTTGTGTGTGACTTCATAACGTCTCTGCGTCTGTTACTATGGTTACAAATGCGCAGCTCTATATGGGATTAAATAAACTCAATGATATACTGTATGTGTGCATAATACATAACCACGAAGTGGTCGCTATCAAGCGCTGCCCGAGCTCCATCCAATCATCTCATTGTGACCCATTTTTTACACACGTCAACCACAGTCTAGAAGAATTTTGCGTCTGATAAAGTCCGCTGTGAAAAAGAAGACTAGTATTTTACCCAGACAGACGTCCATTCTTTTTCTTTTGGACATATGCTGAAGACGTAATGGTTTGTGCATGTGAGCTGCTTACGTACCCTTTTTCAAACCATGGCCAACAAATTTGGAAAGTGAGACATAACAAGCTTCAAATACCTTTGGATGGATGTGTCCATCGTGTGTTCCTTTGAAATCAAATATACTCTTTTCAAAGAACCTGGGTTGGGGACGTTTCGCTGTTTTCTCCATGGTTTCAACAGTGCTACTAGTAAGCATCAAGATTAGCCCCCCCCCCCCCTCCCCCATTAGTCAGCAACAAACGAACAACTATTGCTAGAGCTTACAAAATCGTTTTTAGATATAGACTGTAGCATTCATAACCGGCACAGACAGTAATGATCGACAGCTGAACGAATATTATCCTGACGATTTTAATGGCTTAATATATTTCAGAAGGTTTCCACTTTTATAGTTATTTTCGGATGATGTGTTATTTTTTCAGTAACATAACTCGTGTATTGATTAATATGCCAGAAGTAGATGAGGATGAGTCTTGAGAATCTTTAAAGAGGCCGGACTTGCACTGTCAATGCCCCAACAAACATCCACAAAAAAGGATCACGTGATACATTAATTTGCCCTTGTACAAATGTTCGGGAGAAACCGAATCATGCAACAAATACTGTGTCTGGAGAAAACATTTCCTCTCAACGTGCTTCAAAATCGTTGACATGGCATCGGAAGTAGGACAGCGCCACTGCGCTCACCCAAAGTTCAACTCAGTACAATGCAAGGATTCTACATGAAAGTAAAGTAATACCCAGGATACCCTACTGGCATGAGGGTGTATACCAACAACGACCCCCACCCAGCCAGAAAAGAAAAAAGGTGAAAACGAAAAAAATTGTTTGCTCAAAGTGTGAAAATATTGCCCTAGTGTCTAGTACATATTTAGGAACCTGTCTTAAGTGGACACCGCCTGAAGATGCACTATACGTAAGAAAATGTACACATAAGACCGGTGTCCTTTAAAAAAGAGGTTGACTATATATCATAAGCTTCAACTCACACCAAAAATCATGTCTCCTGAGATGTGCAGAATACGCCTTTTGTCCCCATGTCTAGAGGTGTTCTATTTTGCCTTTACTGTCCCACAAGGAATGCGCTTTGCACATTCACCAGCATTGCCCAATGCGCCTGTGTCGACGCGAGATATGGTACGTCATAATGGCTATTGAAGTGTCGTCTGGTACTCCGGGGATACGGCGTGCTAAAGCACGGAATCATGGCTTCATGGCGGAAATCGGATATGGGCAAGGGTATTAGTTGAAGAATGACTTTCAAATGGATATAGGTTTGCGTTTAACCATAATTACCTGGTTGACGGTCGTGCCTTGCTTGTGAATAATCGTCAGTTACCCATTTATTGGGGGCACAGCAATGCATCTATAGTAAATTAGATACATGTAGCAAATTAGTAAACAATACACGCTTTAGCATATATGCGTATGCGAAGAAGGAAGCCTCGCTGGGGGCTGAACGGCTTCCTCTCTGTACAAAATGTAAGGCGAGTGCAAAAATATGTTGGTTAACCGTATGAAAAATACTAATATAATGGACAGTGAATGAGCTCTCCCATAGGTCTATGTATAGTACACCGTCATATATCAACATTGCGTGGGGCTTGAGGTCTCATTAATAAGATGGCACGGTCAAACCCATAAGCAAAGAGGGGGGCGGAAAACACCTACATGACAGGAACCTTTGACAGTGACATTTCATCGTCATACCTCACGGCTATATACACAGTTAATATGATCATGGACTTGTAAAGGTGAGTGATCAAGCCCTGAAAACCAACGACGCTGACATTTCATCTCACACGGAAACATCCTAATCGCGACCATTATCTATAGATACCCACATGGGTTAAGATTAACATGTAGACACGGTCATATGTTTTTTTACCATATAAAATGGACATATTGAAAATCCTCTTAATACACACATCATCTATACCTAGGATCATTAATCAGTTAATAATCCTAGCCTATACTAAGTAGTCTATCTAGACACATGAGGCACGCGCACTTTTTTCTACACCGAAAATCATATCAAAAGTGACACAGAAACAAAATTGACGCAGAAAGTTATTGAGATCTGGCAAGATACGGACACATGGAACACGGCACATATTTTCTGACCCCATACAGTACACGGATCACAAGCACGGATCTAGGACCCACCCGTTGCCTGCCTCCGGCGGACGCTTTCGTCTGCCCAATTAGATCGGCGCTATACAGTCGTCAGCGGTAATAAGTGATGAAGTTGTGTTCAGATGGGGAGCTGTCACAGGCATACATATTTACGCTGACAACGGTTGCAGCACGCTGTGTTATTCATGAGATGCAGCGCGTAGAGCGAGACGACGTGTAGAACAAACAGACGACAGCCGCAGCGGTCACGTGATACATCATTGTCTGCTTTGGGGCACGGAAACGCTGGGTGGTTACAACGTGGTTCCGCGGCCACTCCTAATTAACTTTCAAGTTCTCTGTGTTCTCGCTTTGCTGTTTACCCTTTTTAAAACTGCAAGTAAAAGGCGAAGCTTTGGCTGCCGGACACTCCGGCTTATTTCCAAGTCTTATTTTCAGCATACACATGTAATTTTAAACCTGCAGGTGACTGACCACACAGTACTGCTATTTACAACTGCCAAGTGTTTATACTGACAGATTAAGGCTTTCGAATTGGTGAGGGCCCAACAGTAAAAAAAAAACATTGGATTTCATGGGTTTTGTATGCGCAAAATAACAATCTGGTGAGTTGGCACCTGGATCTGCGTATGACCTCTGTGTGTACTAGGGCGATACTTGGGTGAAATCTATGATGTCAGCTTTTGGCAAAATCTATGATATCAGCTCTTGGCAAAAACTTGGCAAATTAGCGCCTCCGCCTGTAATGCAAGGGAGGTTGACATGACGCAGGCCCACGAGCATAAAACTCCCTCTTCAGCCAAGGCCCCGAGACGAACTAAACCCACACACTCCGGGTGAAATACTGTAAATACGTACATCCATGCATTTCCTATGTGACAGGGCCCAATGGGGGAAAACAGATTGCATATTGATTGGATGGATAACATTCCATTAATGAGAAGAGATGGTTGGTATCAACTATATTGTTACAGTTTGGCTGTGTTGAGTTTATAACTGATGGATATTTACATGGCCTGGAAACCACAGGGTGATCATGTTTTGTTGTGGATGCCAATCAAAATGTGTGTTTATAATGATCATAAGAGGGATGTGTTTTAGTATGAGCATGGAAATTATGGAATTGTGTTTTTGTTGGACTGGGATATGATGTGTTTGATGGGGTATTTGGCTTACGCTGTCTTTGATGTGAATTGGATATGAAGGATTAAGTTTATTCGTGGAATTATGATGATCTTGTTTGAGTTATGATTAATGTGCTTTCACAGGGTAGGCTATGCAAATATGTTTCCTAGGATTAGAGATCATTATAGATAAAGGTGGAATTATTTATATTAGCAATAATCAATTTACATGGAACTTAAATATAGCTCTACATTATGGAATTGGATGGTCGTGCCAGTTTCTGTTATACAGAAAAAAGATAAAGGGTGAGGAAGACAAAGAGTTTTAAGGTTGTTATTCAAAATATCCCACTGCGTTTTAAAGTGTAAAGGGACGGTGCAATATTTAACAGATGGGGGGACCAGTGCATATCAAAAAATATGTCTGAAAAAGGGTCTTGTACCCTGCTGATGTGATGAAAAAAACTGATGTCCCATGACATCTATTCATAAAAAAAAGTCCGCGTCCCCTCCCATGAATATTCGCGTGATTAATTTGTACCGATTCGCTCACGTCGAGGCGAGATTTCAG
Organism: Streblospio benedicti; assembly: GCA_019095985.1. Lineage (NCBI taxonomy): Eukaryota > Metazoa > Annelida > Polychaeta > Spionida > Spionidae > Streblospio > Streblospio benedicti. The sequence goes on along the minus strand of CM032661.1, from coordinate 15,604,436 downwards.
CAGCTGAAAAAAAGTATATATGTCCCACACACAATTAGAATGAAGAATCATCCGGTCCCCCTACTTTGCACCTTAAAAAAGTACCTGTCCCCCTACCAAATGCACCAGTCCCCCTGTCTGGTAAATATTGCACCGTCCCTAACTGTATACGCACAAACAAAATCCCAATACCTCATAGACAGCCATAGATGCTGATTTTCCCGTTTACTTTATAAATTACTTACCCAATTGATGTATAGATATCGCGTACGAACATACAACGCAATAACAATGAAATGGTACCTAGAAATGCACCCATAGCGTCTCGTCATATCCCAGGGTTCCAGCGTACCACGGCCTCCTTCATAATGATTGGTCGCGTGCAGAAAAGGAGACTATTGACTAGTGCTCAAAATTGGAATAAGAAATTGTTGCGTTTCTGCATTAAAATGCCTCTGCATGGGTGTGTACTCCCCTGTTAAAATATGATCATACCCTAAGTGTAAAAAAGTTAACCTGTTATCCACCCAAACCGTCAAATATGTAATGTTGGTGTGGGGTCTGTCCACGTGGACACTTCCCATTTAAGGACACAGGTCTTATGTGGTCACTTTTCACCTCTTCCTTTCCAAATGTATCATATGTGAAGTGCACCTCTATTTCTAGGCCCCCTATCTTATGTGGACACTTCACTATATGGTGTCTGCATGAAACAGAGTTCACGTTAGGCCTATACCAGTGCTGAGCCACCGAGCCGGCGAGAGGTATATGAGAGGGTGTATGTGTGGGAGTGACTTCAGAAGTGTTTTTAGAAGGTTTAAAAACATCTGAAAACAAGGACTTGTTATGTAGTTTGGTATATATCTTGAACGCGAATGGCATGTTCACAAATAGACTAGTGGTGAAAAAGGACCAATTCGTTCTACTCCACGAGGCAAGTCTTAATTTACGAAAGTGCTAAAGTCTATTAGGAATGGCAGGCACACGAAACCAAGGTCTTAATGAAAAGACAAGAGGAACTTGGGAACAAGGGATTTTATAGGATGGCCACGGTTAACTAACTTCAGCTTCACAACCATCTCACCACTAAGCATGGATATAGACTGGCTAATTAACTACTGACACCGAATGTACGGATCAACGTAGGCTAAGATATCTTTAAAATAATTGTGTGTGTACGTGTATGTGTAATTGCAGTTGGATATGTTTTTATTGTTATCTATATAATTATGTTGAATATAATAAATAAATATCTCTGTAACCCACTTGGAGCGGTCTGCTGTAATGAAAGTTTTGCAACAGAGTCTCTCGTATGCCCAGGGACAGGGCACGAGAATCTCTTATACCGAACACATTGTCCAGTGTTACGATATCTCCAGTAACATCTGCAATAACTGATAAAACGACAATGCTTCAAATGCCCATTGATTCTATTATCATTGAAGTACCCTACCCTCATGCATTTGCATGTGCAACGTTTATATTCCAGCATGTGACTATCAAACGTAGTGGCTACATGTAGAGCCTCGGGGCCTACGTGCTTGCTGCCAATAAATCATGAACGTCTTTGAGTGATCGGAGCAAAATTGATGTTTTAAGTGCGTTATTGAGACACGCAGCATACATAAACTGTTAACACGTTTATACTAGTACTATTTTCTAAATATTGAGGCCATTAAGTGAGTTCATTCTCAACGATACCAAGTAGTTTACAAACACGATGGTACCCAGCCACTCCTGTCGAAGACGTGGTCATCGTCTTTTCTGTCAGGCCATAACATCGGGTTGTGATTTACACGGTATGCACGAAACACGTAATCATTCATTACACGTAGCATTGTCATTAAAGGGGGAGTCATTCACTTTAGTGATTTCGTAATGCATGTGCTTGTCTAGCTCTATACTTGGCTGGGAATGAATACTTCCGTGTAAAAAAATAGGTGACAAAGAAGCTTCCTCTGAGCACCCAAGAGAGGCAACTGTATATGGAATTTGCTTCATGGTGGTCATGGTGGTGTAAAAACACTCACTCTCATGAGACATGAAATGGCAATGCATCACCTAAAGCGTCTTACGCATTAGTTAAAGACACTGAGTCTTGCATGCCATTTGCATGTATTTTATTTATTAGTAAAACTACATTTCAGGGGGTTGGTGGAAGGGGGAGGGGGGAAGCGGGCATACTCACATTTATACTACGTCTGTATATCTGTATTGGGACTAAATTTGATCTTGTCCATAGACACTATTTCCATTGGGTGTTTTTTTTTTCTACTTTCGTTGTTTGGGCTATATTGCCGTCACATTTTAATGCCGGTTGCGAATTGGAATTACATAAAAGTGACGTCTTGAAATTATATCAACATATAGGAAAACATAAGGAACGTGAACAATCGCCAATTTACAATTAACTTATGTAAATAGCTTAAATAATGTAGTCTTAACAAATTTAGTACACTTGTACTTGGTGCGGTGGAATGGTTTCCTACTTTGACATTTATTACTGTCCCATGTTTGAAATATAGTAAGTTTCAAACATAAATTGTTGCAAAAATGGCACGCCTGTAGCAAATTAACCATATAACCTATAATATATATGAAAAAATGGCACCACTCAGAATATGGTCCAAGCTTTCTCATTGGAGAGATAGTTTCTTTATGGGTTTTTAATGGTTTCGACTTCGAAAACTGTTCTTTATTGCTAAAGCAAAAAAGTGGCCTTTTTAAAGAGGTGGCATACATTGGAGGTTATGTTCTATGAAATTTAAAAATTGACAGAAAAATTGACATACCACCACAGTCCGCTATAAATTTACATATCACACCGCCCCAAACATTCAATCAAAATCTACCTTTTAAATGACATTCTCGGATAATTGACAATTGTTTTAATTAGAGTATTTGA
>CM032661.1:15539111-15601452 GCA_019095985.1 Streblospio benedicti | reverse complement strand
AAAAAAGAACGTAACCTAAATCCTCCATACCTTAATAGGGATGATGGCATGCAGTAAACTAATAGACAGGTGTTGCTGGCAACAGTAGTCCACTAAATTGAACTTTCCTTTCCGTCAGTCCGGGATTTGAGACGCTGTCAACAACGAAATGCATTTCACGTCAATTGTCAATTCCAATTTAGAGTAAAACAAGTCAGCTTCTGTGCAAGCTCGTGCCTTCCATATAAAACTCCATTAAACTTTCAGTTTGATGATTTAGGTACAGTTTTTTTTCTTTCTTCCTTTTCATTTGGTTTAATTTTGCGAGCATTTTCTTATTGTAGGTGAGAACTGGGGTATGTTAGCTTGGAAACAAGGTCTTTATGTAGAAATGTTATTTTCAATTTAATCGCATTGCAAGAAAATGATAACACATACTAAGAGGGTCCAGCAGCCATAATTTTGTTTCAAATAATAATTTACAATTCGCTGCTTGATGAGGGAGACGCCGAGTGATCTACAGCCACGGGCCCTGCGCCTCTAGAGGGAAATGTTTGCACACTGATTTCATATGCAAAGTCAGTCAATGATTAAAGGCGTGTATTAAGCAGCAATTATTTTAAAAAATAAATGTATAAAGCTTTCTTTTTTATAAGATCATAACACTTGTACTTTTTACATGTACATCGATGTTAAGACCAGATCGTTTATTATAATGCTCAGCCTGCATAATGTCCGCATCACGATAGTCTGCAAGAGACCCCACGAAAACCGTACTTTTGATCGTGTTTTTCTGAAACCTGCCCAATTGTGATCATTTCCCCCATTAGACTTGCGAGAGCATTTAAATGTTTCGGGAAACTACACGAGTGTATTAGAATGCCCGAGATTAGAATCTTAGATTTTGTAAAAGTGATGTCCAATATAGTGATGCACGAATCCCAGTGTTGAGACCATCCGCAATCATTCGAAGTGACAGACCTCAACACCGAAGATATGTTACCGGTAATTTACATAAGCTCCGTATAGGGGACCATATGCAACACCATATACAATTTCATATTTATTTCGTAGGCATCAGGGCCGGCTCAGTTGACAAGACGTACCTAATAAGCGAATTGACAGAAAGCTTTTCTGTGTTAGTACGTCATTCCAATAGAAACGAACTCACATACCGGCTGCATACCACTGAATTTTACATAATACGTTTATCCTGGCTTTATTGCCAGTGGCATGTGCATGAGAATGGTACATATCAATTAATGCATCTCTAGATATATACGGGCTATTCCAAATGTCGACAGCAGCACATTTCAAAATAACCGTAGGTCAGCAGTAGGTATCGATTCATTGATTGGATTTGGTCAACATATATACGGGCAATAAAATGTAAATTCATAGCGTATCCAATTGACTACATATTTAACACACAGCAATAATTTACTGATATCATCATTACCATACACATATATATCCCCTCTACCCTTCTCATGGTGTTGGGGCCCATCGGCCTATCGCTCCTCCCAGTTAGTTAATCATTTTGACCAAGGTCTAGTGATGTTCATGTCCCTTGGGTTCATGTCGTTCATGTACTGTTCCGAGTATTTGACATGTGAGCCACCGATTCTGCCATTCTAAGAAATCCTAGATTAGCCTCTGTAGATGTGACATCACGGTTTAGCGATAATAGCAGAATTTTTCACTGTACAATTGTAATTCGCAGTACACACGTTATTATAAAACGTACTTAGTAGCATCATTTGTCATATCTATCATTAGGCTGCATACCATACTGTGATATCAAAGTGAACATTGAATGTCTAAAAACTAGATCGACTGTTATTAATGCCAAGCAAATAAAAAGATTAAAAAATGCAAATCAAGAAAAAAAAGGAAAATTACCTTAATCTTAAGATAAATGTGTTTGATTTTGAGCAAATTGAGACAATTAGTCAGAATGAGTTCATTAGACAGAATGCCCACTTCTGTTATTGGGAACATTATTCCATGCAATCACACTGTGCCAGGGCTGATTATGAAACTTCAGTGCGATTTCACTTTCAATGAGTAGACCCGGACTCGACATAAGGTAACGACGGCACGACATGCCTTAGCTTGTGTCACCAGGGAAATGAAAGTTGTTGGCCACACCGCTGGTTTCTCTCAAATGTTACCAGCATTGAGCAAAACAAAAAATAATAATTGAACAGCCTTACATGAATTCAAAGCTGTTGCTTTAAAATTTTTAAATTTTGTATTGGTCAAAAACCTTTTTTAATCAACTTGCATGTAAGATCAACCACCCTGGTCACTCGGTAGGTTTTCATCTGACTCTATATGTACACAATTCATATGCAGAACATGGCACATAAAACGGACAGTATTATCATTTTATCATTCTTTTTCATATTATTTCATTGGTTATCATGATCCCGAAGTATCCAATAACCCGGTAAGGGTTATCGCTCTTGCTTGATCAGTTGTAATACTATAATTATATTGTTATGGTTTAGCATGGTGGTACTATGGTTATCATGCTTATTCTCAGCAGGCCTACTTTTTCACATTTTTAAATCAGTGTTGTAATTGCTTAGAAAAATGATAAATACAAAAACCAGGTTTGTTGTATAAGGATTTATTCTTGTGGCACATCAGGCTCGACCTTCGGGCTCACCGTGATCCGCCCCAATTAAGAGCTCACCTGATAAAATAATTCATGTCACAAACTTACCCGGTTTTGTCTATGCATCAAGCCAGATTAGACAGATTAAGCCTAGTGTGTTTCTAATTCTTTCAAAAAGTTCATCAACCCATAATCTATTTTCTAGTTAATTTGAGTTTGCCCGTCACAATATTGATGAAAAGGAGAGTGGCAGGTACCGATTTCTTGTACTTGCCCATCTTTAGATACAGTGTACAATTATCATTCGATGTATATATCTAGAACATTAGAACATACAATAGAACCTCCGGCTAAGACAACCTCTGTAAGATCAAATTACACCGACCATAATGAACGTTCTTGAATAGACCACTTGTCCCCCCTACCGAGACCGCTTGTATGCAGTCACAAAGCTGGTTTTAATAGAGGTACTACTGTACAGTGTAAGATATCACTTACCGGTACATGTTATGTAAGCTGTTATTTGTCATCTTTAGTAAGATGGTACGCAACAAGTTAGATACACATGACTAGGTCTACTGTTGTTTTAGTGTTATATTACCGCTTTACTAGTACCCTTCATTAACCACCAGTAGTCGTCAGTAAAATATCAGCAAATCGAAGATATACAATGCCCGTACATATAAAATATCATAGGACAGTAGCTAGGGTGTGGCATTTAGAATGGATGTATAGCAACACTTCACACAATGCAGAGTTGTGCCGCATTAGCACCCTTTTGATGCTATGCTTCACTGCTCATCATGTTCTTTAACAATTAGAAAACTGACATACTCCAAGCATAAAGATTCGCATAGCGCAAGCATGACAAAGGCCGTGTGTTACATTAAAGGCTATGCAGATTGCCAATCAAATTAAGTTAAGTGTGAAGAGCTTAAATACATACCGTATAATATAATATAGGCACAGAAGAAGTATATGACAGAAAACAAAACACTCTACTTCACATTCATTGATCTCGAAAAAGCTTTTGACCGAGTTCCGAGAGAGGTACTTTTGTAGTCTTTGAGAAAGGTTGGTGTAAGAGTAGCTGGTGATATTGGTGGAGGCTGTGTATCAAGGAGGCAAGAGCAGAGTTAAGAGTTCGCGACACCTACAGTGCGGCTTTCAGTGTGAAGGTGGGTTGTCCGCCAGGGCTCTGTCCTAAGTCCCTGTCTTTTCATTATCGTACTGGAAGCACTGTGACGTGAATTTTCACACTGGCCTTCCATGGGATATAGTGTATGCAGATGACCTGGTCATCATCACAATGCTGACTCTATTGATGAACTTATCACTAGAACGCTTGCTGTGTGCATAAAAGCTGCCGTGGCATTAAGGGTTGACTGAAGAAAGATCTAACGTATAGGTGTCCTCGTTGCCTGGGCACATTTACACAGCTCCAATAAACTATATTCTCGTCAATGCCATCCACTTGAGTTACTAGACACCTTTTGCTGTCTCCGCAACACCATCTGACAGTGTGCTGATGGAGGCTGTCGTTAGTGTAATCACAAGATGCAATGTGCTTGGGGCAAGTTGAGAGAGCTACTGCCAATCCTTCCAAACAGAATTCTCTCAATGCCCACCCGTGGAAGAATTTATAATGTATGTATAAGTGTCATGTTATATGGAAGTGAGTGTTGGACCCTTCGTAAAGATGACTGTTCCTATTTGTTAAGTAATGATAAAGATATTGTCTGCTGGATCTACAGTAATACAGTCAGCGAAAATGTTAGCTGGGCCTCACTTCATGAGACTGGGTATTCCTGATTTGGAGTCAGTAGCAAGGCAAAACAGCCTGAGCACAACAGTGGTTGGATAAACAGGTGTGACAAGAGTGTGATTGCTGGCAACAAAGTGAAAGGAAGACCCAGAAAGGTACCATCAAAAGAAGACTTACAGGCACGGGGATTGATTAAGATGGTAAATGACAGATTTGTGGAGGGAAAATTGGGGACAGCCATAAACTAGCCCAACACCCTCTAAGGGTAAATTATGAACTTAACACACTTGATGAGGACGACAGCGACGATTTGGGGGGAAAGTGAGCGAAATTATTATAGAAGTTTTAAAAACTGGTACTCCAAGTCGAATAAAATCGTTAAACCTGGGGATTTTGAAAGAAAAAAAAAGTATTTTTTTGTCAATCTATCAATTCCAACTTATATGTGTGTCCCAATGATAACATTGTCATGAGTATTGTATACAGTCTGCTATATATTAGAAAAGTGTTCTTAATAATTTTCTCTGCTTTCAGATAATCATCCACAATGAGTGGCAGTAACAACACCACCTCGCTGCTAGAGGAATGTGGCAGTCGGTACACAGATGGTGAGACCATTGTCCTCGGCATTGTCCTCTACATCATTGCCATGGCAACCATCGGCGGCAACATCCTCGTCATCACGTCGTTCTTTCGTGAGAAGGACCTGCGCAGCTTTGGCAACTACTTCATCCTCAACTTGTCTTTCTCTGACTTGGTCATTGGCGTCCTCATGACCTTCTATATCCCCTACATGCTGACCGGCTGCTGGAACCTGACACGTGCAGGCTGCATCACGTTTAATGTACTGGACTATGCAGTACCACTGTCATCCACGTGGAACATTGCACTGATCAGCCTGGATAGGTACTTGAGCGTCGCCAAGCCGATACACTACCGCTTGAAACAGAACAATAAGCTGGCCATAAAGCTAATGTTCATTCCGTGGATTATCGGTTTTGTGTTTTATGGACCATCAGTGATTTTCTGGGAGTACTGGACTGGGAGGCAGTTGGTTCCGGATTATCAATGTTACGTGGAGTTTTATGACAATGTCCCTTATTTATTAAGCAATTCTGTGATCGAGTTTATCATTCCATTTGTTATTGTTGCAATCATCAATTTCCTTATCTATAACAACATCAGGAAGAGATCTCAAAGTCTCTTGGCTGGTAATATGGCTGTCAGTTACTCAACCAATCAAACTACTAGCTCCATGTCGCCTAATCAAAAGTTAAGTGTATCAACCAGTCAGAACACTGCTAATAGTGATATCCAGCACAACAAAATTTCACCAGAGAATCCTACCATGCCAACACGTGCTTTCAGCGTAATCCAGAAAAATCCCTCCATGATTTCTCTACCAACGTTCAAATCATCACCAACCAAAGGCGCAAAAGTGTCGATTGCTTCTATCAATGCAGACTCAAAAATCAAGCAAAGTCTGGCACGTGATAGAAAAACTGCTCGGTCGCTAGCTATTCTAGTAGGAGTTTTCCTATTAACGTGGGCACCGTATGAGATATGTGCACTAATCAACCCTATGTGTGACTTCTGTGTTCCGGCCACTGTGTTTGATGTAGTGTTCTGGCTCCTATGGATCAATTCCACGGTGAACCCACTCCTGTACGCTTTGTTGCAGGTTCGTTTCCGTAATGCATTTGTGCGGATTCTGTGCTGTGGTAGAACGAAACTGACCAACAACGTTGTCATACCACTCGAAGTTAGACAGTAAAGAGAGATGGAGGGCACAGTGATTTTACCAATGTAGATTGGTATTAAATAATACTACTTCTTCTAAATATATTTATTGATAGAGCTTTTTACTGAGTCCACAAATTGAATAATGTTCAATGGCCATGGTTTGGTTATCGGAGTTCTCTACCTTCTGGAAAGTGATTAGAAACCGAAGGATAAATGCAAATGAAAGGGCCAAAATAAATACATAAAGAATACACGCAGCCCTCACCCCAGTTTGCACCAATTAATCTATGTTTAAATTAATACACAACAAACTGATGGGACAACCTCACTTTTGATTGGGTAGCAGTTGAGTGTGAGGCCTAGGTTTGGAATACCATAGGGATTTAAAAGGACATACATGAGTGTATTTTATGCCATTTGTACCTTTCACACATAACAAACCATTTCCGGCATTAACATACATTTATTTATTTTTATTATAGCAATACATATATATATAGCATACAAAATATGTAAAGTCGCTAGAGCACGATAACAGTGAATTGCGACTATTAACAACCACATTTACATTTACATGTATTTCTAATCAACCCTTTTGATCACGATTTACACTTTGAACCCATAAAGTTTTTAAAATAAATTAAATTTCGAAAATAGAACTACAGCTAAAAGATTTAGTGTACCCCATCAGCCTTTGATAAGAGATTTACAGCCCTAAGATTTAAATTTTTTATTACCTTATTGATTATTGACGCCGTCTTCAAAATCTGTAGTGTGTAATCTCTGCATGCCTAGAATTAAACTAACTCTATTAATAGAAAAATGACAAAGAAATTAAATTGAAGCAACAAAAATGTACACCTAATAAAGTTTACAAACAAGATGCTAACCATGAAAAATGTTTTATTAGGGGTCTACATGGGCTAAAAGTGGTACACAGTGATACAGCCAATTATAACAGTTTTACCACGTAAAAGTGACAAATTTGAAAGCCCGTTTCTATGGATACGAGACACACCCATATTTCTTCTTTATGGACATCATCTTTTGTGGAATGTCTTTATCATGGGCATATACAGCTCGTATATCCTGACCACATGTAGATTTCTTATTCATGCTCAAACATAATCTAAAATTCAATTTTAATTGACTATGCTATATATTTACCTGGTAAGATTGGCCATGATCATGGCATGGGAACCCAAAAGAGAAAGCTGCATCACGATCTAGACCAAATAAGGTTTTCCACATGCTTTTGGAGTTTTTTGTTTACAAATCAACAGTAGGGTATTCATGCTCTCTATGTAACCTTAGTTGAAAACAATGTTTTCATTATTTTAGACAACTCTAAATGGTGTATAACACAATGTGCATTTGGGACATAGGGTGATAAATAAAGAACGTGGTTAACTGCCAATACAGGTCTTGTGTACTTGACTTCTTTGGGTGCGCATCATGCTTGCCTCATACACCCACATATGACTCGTCCAACAATCTGTACAGGAAGGACTATATACGCTACAAACTACATTCTCTCTATTTGTATGATTACATCGTTTTGAAAGAATCATCAGTTTGATGTATTTGTAGTCTATATAAAAACATTGGACAACAGTAAACTAACTATATTAAAAGTTAATGGTCTGGTACGGTTATTGAGTACCATTTCTTTTCTCCAAATACACATACCGGTATGACACTATTCAATAAAATCTCACAGTATATTTTGTTATGCATTTATGATGCGGAGCATGAGAATAGCTAGCCACTACTGGTCGTTCACATACATTTCGGTATACAAGAAATATTGCATTTTTGCTTTTCATGTCCAACGTCTAGCATCCGTTGCTATTCCTGCTAAAACTATAATTCACAACCTAATATGTCCCTACAAACTAAGTAACAAAAGCTTCTTTACAACTGTAGGCAAGGAGAAAATATTCCTGAATCGACAATATTTCACCAAACATCATGGCGTCTTTTGTTTACGTTTTGCAAAGAACTCGTGATTCTAGTCTAGCTAGGGAGCGCTACATTTCTGATATAATTCATTCGAAATTTTAAATTTGATTACCGCCGATTATAGCCAATCATTCCATGCTATATACATTTATAAACACTAAATAGAATCATTGAAGCATAAAAAAGCAATGAGAACAAAATAACATAGTTTAACAGGTGATGAGTTTCTTGACTCAAGACCAAAACAACTTATGATCCTCGTAAAATATTGCATTCATAACGTAAATAATGTAAGTGACGTCAGAAATGTTAAAAAATTGAATACTCATTTTTCTGCAGTAAAGTTGATAAGGAAAATTCCCGTAATAAAAATAAACATGTAAATAACAAAAGTATCATAATAGTCGAAGATTTGTATTGTATGTCCACATATAGGTTGAAAAACATAGATTCTGGATAACTATACATTATTACTGTGGTAGGATTCAGAAATGAGTAAACTTCATTTCTCTTGTATACCGAAAAATACGTGAACGACCAATACAAATAGAACAAGCTGATCAGGAGTAATGTTAATTCTTATTATTTGACAATCTTCAGTTATTTATTATTGACAATCATAGAAAAGAAGGTATTTGTTTAATAAGCAGACTACCGCAGAAAACAATTCTTTCAATTTACATTGTCAGCATTCCCTACAAGATATAATTGTTTGTGCTCACCAATAAAAGAAATTCATGGATATAAATTTCACTCATTATAAATTAATTGTACCTTGTTTGAGAACATTCACACAATTTGCTTTTTTTTTAAATCTATTCTCCTATTTGACACAGCACTATTCTTAAATTTTCATTCATATAATATGCGGTACAAAACACAATTAGTAAATAACTATGAAACTACAATATTTTGCAAACTACAAATGAAGCTTTTGAATGTTTGGATTTCTCAACAAATTAAACATTTAACTGGCCACGCTTTATGATGATGAATGCTGACATTGTAATGAATGAAAGGGAAACATTTCAAACATACATTAATTTGTATTTTAGTTAAACATATTGCATAGTTATTATATTCATTATGTGAAAAATATGATCATGTATTCATATACCAAAGACTTCAATACTCTTCAGCTACTCTATAATACAATGACTATCAGTTCTGAAAACACTTAATATGTTGATTAGATTTAGAACATTATTACTTTTTAAGAAAAACAACTTGACCTTATCCAAAAGGGTTTCTGTTCTAAGATTCACATTTGTAACCTTTCAAAGGCAATTGAATCATGCGGTTTACCAGATTAAGTAATTTTAACACACACAATTTGAAGAAATCTGACTACTAATTAAACATTTACAAGGAAGTAGCAATCAGTAGACATCTACACAAAAGTAAATTCCCTTTCTCGATGTCAAGAATTAGAACTGTTTTTGCGTGCCAAGTACCATCAGGTTTCCAACAACCAAGACATACAACTCTTTGCAAGATGCTATCCAAATCAATGAGCTCCTGAAATATAATATCAATGTGTGCATATACAATACGGTATTATTATCTCATATATTCAATTATATCCATATTCTAATCAAGTTGGGAGTAACAATGGATCATCCCTAGCCCCCTTGTTCTGCTGTTGTACTGACCTGTGCGTGAAGGGAGGCTGCTGATCAGAGGTCCAGGGGTGTGCAGCAGCTTGGGGGTGCGTTCATTTGGGGGCCCTGGGGTGATGGGCATCTGGGTCCGTGACATCGGCAGTGTTTTCCTGCATGAGTTCATATTCAATACAGGAGATTCATAATACAAGTCGCCAACCATTGGTGTTTATACATTAATAAAAACTAATATAAAAGGCTTTCGCTTCTGCTGACACTACGCAATGAGAATAAAAACAAAAAAACTGTTACACATAGTCACCACAATTGATATATTTGAAAATAATACTTTATACAGATTGTCTGAGGTACAAGAACTGCAACACACAAAGCTATTTGCTATTGACTATTAGATACATACAGGCTCATTATCAACACACTCGACATGCAAAATGCATGTCTACTTTTCAATGATGTTTTGCATGTTATAATGTTAATGTGGATTCCCTCCCTGCTGCTGACCTTGTGACGGAGGCCGGGCTGCCGCTGCTCAGGTCCATGCTACGCACCGGACTCGGGGAAAAGCGGCGATCTGTAACACACAACACACACGTAAGCAAACCTACCAGAATCGAGCTGAGCAGTGTGAACATCTCAGTGCTTGACACTGGGCTTATACCTCAAAAGCTCTGAATGATATAAAAATGCAATTTCTCTTGAGTGACCATCTCCAAATACAAACGCCTGAGGTACAAATTTCCTATAACATAATGAGAAAAGCAGCACAGTAACCATAAAATATAACTTCACAATGCAAACAGAAAAATTCACAACACATCAGGATAGTGAAAAATAAATATTTTAAGTTACAATAACAAGTAGATTTTTTGTCTTGATAAAATCAAGCCACTATAATCATTAAACAGATTTGTTTTGAAGCGGGAGATGCTCACTTGAATTCCATAAATTCCAAAAATTCACAACACATTCTATTGATGTTGAAACAAGGATGCAGAGTGAAAAGAAAATTAAGTGAAAACAATGGGTCTTCATGTACAGTCTAATTATTTCTGCATATATATTAACCATGATACTTCACCGTGCCCATGGGCGATTTTCAATGGAGGTGGTGTGGTTCTCACGCTATTAGCAGGAGATCTCCTTAGTGAGATCCGACCTTCTGCCATGCTGTAATTAGCCCCTCCTGACCGCTGGCTACTCTGAAATGAAGGAAATAAAGTGAATTTGCTTCAAGGCCCAGTTGGTACCAGAATGAGATAAGGTGCATACCCGGACAGCCGCAACACTCATATTAAAGGTCTCATGACAGTTTTGTTGTATGTTCTTTTTGGGCTGTGAATAAGCAAGAAAGAGAATTTTGAAATTAATATTATTTTAAACGTTTTCAAGTTCTACAAGGCTATGTATTGGGTAACCATCTCAAAGATAAGTATGTTAGGCCGATACTGTGTGCGAAGATGTTAAAGCCTCAATAGACTGAAGAAAACCAACCAAGAAGAGAGAAGACAAAAACTTCAGAAAAAAGACACCAGGTACATAGACGGAGGCTTCTCAACAGTACTCTTTGTACCATGCACACCAGGTGGCATTTTATGCAAAAGACTGAAAGATCAAAGGCCAGGAAGACCGACAGTGGAGTGTAAAAATAATAGAAATGGGAGGACAGACACTACGTTCACAATTATCAAAGTCCAACCCGAGGCAAGGCAAATGCTCTAGGGAAATATGCTGCCCATGTAAAAGAGACAAAGGGGGGCAATGTCAAAGAAGGAATGTTGGATATGTAATCCAATGTAACATTTGCAAAGCGGAGTACCATGGGAAGACCAGTAGAACCATGTGCAGCAGAGGTGAGGAACATCTCAAAAGCCTGAATAGGAGGGACCAAGATTGCGCCCTGTGGGAATACTGTATATCCCATCATGATGGAGAACAAGCCCCATTCACAATGAGAGCCACTGGATACTATACAGAACCGCTAACGCGACAAATCAACGAAGTAGTGAGAATATACCACTCAAACAAGACCATGAACAGGAAGAGTGAATGGAGAAAAGCTGCAGTGCCAAGAGCATCGTTTAGTCGTGAATAATGTGATATGAACTTGTGATATATTCGTAGTACCCTTTCTGTGATAATATATCTTGCCATACTTGTGATATTTTGTGATGTATTTCAATTTGTTTTTAGATGTTCTTAGATGTATTTAAGAAACCATTATATTTAAGAAACTATTGTTTTCTCACAAATTATTGCGGACTATAAATTTATGCTTTAAATGTACTTGCTCTATGAGCCACCATACCATTCCAGTTTACCGGTAAATAAGACATGCATACTAAATTTTTATATTTGTTGAAAAGGAAGCTGTGACTTCGAAATTAATACAAAAATAAAGATTATATTTTATTAGATATTTTATTAGAAATTATAGATTTTCTTGGAAATTATAAAGTGCCAACAGCAGTACAGTAAGAATACATTAATACATTAACACAATGAGGCCAACTGCTTTATTCCAACTTAGACAATTATCTCAATAAGGTTACATCAATTGTTCCGAGTGGGTGTCTTCAGCATTGACCAATGTCTAAGAGCGAGCGCTTCCCGCTACCACATTGGCATTGCAAGTCAAAATGAGTTCTAATTCTGAGGTTAATGCAACAAACGCTTCCATCAATATCCACAAACAATATGTTAGTATCGAGTTAAACATCCCTGTAAAGTCCCGGACTCAATGGTGTTCGAGGTAAAGGAGGAGGACATGATTAAGACGCTGGAAAAGTTCACTGCTAAATTGCTAAAACCAGGTCCAAGAAATTATGAAGTGTGAAGTTGCTGTCAACCCTCATGGTAAGTCTTATCAGATTCGTACTAAATATAGACTGGTACTACATATATTGCCTTAAAAATACCAATTGTTGTCAGCTCGAAGATTCACCTGCCCTGCAGACATGCTTGTAAAAAATGCACTTAATTTCAGAAATCATTTTGTTATTCATCTGAAAGAAGAAATAGAAGAATTGAACTCAGTACTGGCCCCAGGAAATGCATTTGATCTGTTGATGAGTGTGAGAAAAAATAATTATTTGCCAGAAGACAGGTATTATTTAACCACCATTGATCTTTTTATCTGCTATTAAGTTTTATGCTGTCATGTCTACCATTATTTTCACGTCATTAAATTTCAACAGATCAAAGTCAAATTTGTATTTAATTTGATTCATCAAAATGTTTCACTTCCGACCAGTTGTCAACAGAAAACTTCTCTGCTTAATGATTTGAATGTTTTAATAGCAAAATTTAAGTGTGGCTTCAGAAGTGAGAAAAAAGCAAATAATGCTATAGACAATTATCAATGGATTATGCTGTATTGTATCTAACCCCCCCCCCCCCCCCCATGGCAGCGCAGTATGATGAAGTCAGATTGATGTTCGACCGGTACATAAAAACATCACTCAAGGAACAGATGAGAACAAAGAGGACAAAGGGAAAGTCAACATATTACCACGTGAAAGACAACATTTTAATCCAGATTATTTCCCTGAAGGACTTTCTCTCAGACATCCAGACCAAAGACGAACTGACCAAGTATTTGGCTGGCAAGATTGTACATCACAGCAAGAGCTCCAGCAACAGATTAAAAAAAACTTTTGGTGACATCGGGAACACAAACTGAGGGCAATATTGATGTTCCAGATTCACTCCTCACCCACAGCCAAGAGGAAGCAGACACTTTGCTTGTTTTGTATGCATTAACTGTTTCCAATGATGCAGAGCTGGTAGTCAGTTCATAAGACATGGACGTTTTGCTGTTGCTTGTCTACATGTATCCAAGCCTACCAATATCTACAACTTTCCTTACAGGAAAAGGCAAGACAAAGAGGAACATTTCTATACAAAGTATATACAGCAACTTGGGATCAAAGCGTGCTTCTGCATTGTTAGGTTTTCATGCTCTGACAGGTTCTGATGTGTCTGGTAGATTTGCTGGCAGAACCAAAGACTCCTGTTTCAAAGCATTCATGCATTGCGATGATGAGATCCTGGATGCGCTAGCAATGCTGGGGAGCGACAATTATCTGACTACTGACACATGTTCTCAGCTGGAACATTTTGTCTGTATTATATATCGGTCCAAAATCTACACAAAAGTAAATGAGCTCCGTTGGTTCCTTTATTCAAACCGTGCAGCTGAAGCAGAAAACCTTCCACCAACATCTGGTTCACTGGACTTGCACATCCGTCGAGCTCACTACATATCTATGATTTGGAGAAAAGCTATGAAAAAACCATCCATGTCTCCCAGAACCAGCTGAATATGGTTGGACATTTGATATAGGCTCAAGTCGTTTCTTCCCTGTTCGATGTTTAAATCCACCAGCGCCTGAAGCAGTATTGCAGCTTTTAAAGTGTGGTTGCAAATGGGATGTGAAGGCAGCAAGTGCAGTTGCTGCAAGAACAAAAATCCCATGCACAGAACTTTGTGGCTGCTGGGTGTTTAGTTGCAACAACAAAAACTATCCAACCTATGATCAATGAGGACTTTGAAGACTAATTTTTTTATTTTCTATTACACACATACATATTATTTTACTTGGTGTCTATTGGTATAACAATGGATCTGATTAGTGTTGAAATGAAACGGAACAGTAATAATAGTTTTTCCATCATATGTTTTTTTTACTTGCTATTATGTTGTATTGCTATTTATTCTTTGTGATAAATATATGTTTTCAATTCATACTTGTTTGTAATTACTATAATTATCCTATTTGTTGTTATTTTTTGCAAATGTATACTAGTAGCCAACAATTTTTTGTAATTTACTTATGTAGTTTGGTTTTGTTGTTGGTCGCATGCGACCTAGTTTTAAATCTAATTTCGCACGTAACTTTATTTCAATATATGTTAGTAATCATTGGTCAATTCCGGTCATAACTGGTTAGCTTCAATTCTCTTTGTGTGTGAACTGCAAGACGAGTTAAACACGTGAATTTGGTTTCTCTCAAGTTTGGATTATTCATTTGTTTTACATAGTATTTAGATAGTTTTCCTTTTTGACTTTATTTACCATATGCTGCTTGGATCACTGAGGATATTACATACAGTTTGCAGTAATTTTAACCCGTGATTGTCTGGTTTTGTGTCGAGTGATTGTTTCACTTTATTGCTAGACTTTGTTAAACAGCACCACGTGTTTGCGGTTTAGTGACAATTTTACACACCTTAAGTATCTATGTACATTGGTTTGGTAACTAACTTTAGGTGATACACACTGTGCAAGTGCACCAGGATATTGTTAAACAGATTACCAGACGTTTCAGCTTTTGTCCGTGATTTGGGTTCGGTCACGTGCTACTCTGCCGGGAAATTTGCAACACGTTTTCTACTTTTTGCAGGTATGTGTTTGGGCTTTGTTGCCCTATTTCTTTGCGGTTTATGTGTTATTATTTTGCCTTTCGTAACGTATTACGGTTTTAGTTGGTACATTACGTCCCCCTTGTTGTGCTGTATTGTTTGTACATGTAATTTGTATGTAATCGTAGGTAATTATTTCCCTTATGTAACTCATGCTCCCGGAGGGCCTGTTCCCTTCCTACGGGACCTGTTCAACTTTTTGTTTTATTTTATGCCTCCTGCCACCGTAGGTGTTTAAAATGTCGCCTCGGGGTGACCTGTGGTGATCCTCTGGGATATATTTGTGCCACCTTGTAGGTGTTTAAATTGTTGCCTCCAGGTAACCAGTTGTGATCCTCTGGGATCTGTTGCTTTTATTCACTTTTATATATTTGTTGCCACCTTGTAGGTGTTTAAATGTTGCCACCTTGTAGGTGTTTAAAAATGTTGCCTCCGGGTGACTTGTGATCCTCCGGGATCTGTTGCTTTTATTCACTTTTATATATTTGTTGCCACCTTGTAGGTGTTTAAATGTTGCCACCTTATAGGTGTTTAAAATGTTGCCACCTTGTAGGTGTTTAAAAATGTTGCCTCCACTTTTATATATTTGGTGACTTGTGATCCTCCAAAAATGTTGCCTTTATATGATTTGTCCTCTGCCATTCACCTTATATATTTGTTGCCACCTTGTAGGTGTTTAAATGTTGCCACCTTTTAGGTGTTTAAAATGTTGCCACCTTGTAGGTGTTTAAAAATGTTGCCTCCGGGTGACTTGTGATCCTCCGGGATCTGTTGCTATTATTCACTTTTGGGTTATTTTGTTGTGCTAACATGGGTACTGTTTTGCTGTGTGTGTGATTTCAGAATGCCTCCTAAAAAGCGAAATTTAGCAGCTGACAAGGCCAAGGGTCGTCCGACCAAGAGAAGTCGAAAAGTCATCCAAGATGAGCCAGCCCAGCTCCACACCGAAGCACAGAGTGTCCAGCAGTGTTCAAGCAACATGCCTACTCTTTCGCTGCCCGTGGTCCACGACCAGTCGCTTCATCCTTCACTGATGGGACAGGTGGAAACCTTACAGCAACAGGTGCAGCAGCTCACTGAATTGATGGACCGTCCATCTTACGCTGAGAGGAGGGCAGCTGCCTCAAGTCAGGCTCCAGCACCTCAGATCCCTAGTTTTACAGGAGCCATTAACGATATGATCCAAACCTCTGTACATAATGCTGATGCGGCAGTTGAGGACTCTTTTAGAACTTTGGGGAGGTCGCTGGACGTAAAAATAATATCTAAAATTATAGCAGGCAATTACATTGACCTTACTACCTTGCAGTCTCAAGATGACAAGTTGTCTTTTACTTTTGAAAGGGATGGGTCAGGTCTGGTGCTTGGCCCCACCAACAAGAGACAAATAGGAAGTGTCTTTGAATGGCTGAGGCTTTTTAGCACCTATGCTGCAGTACTGACCTCTGCACGACCGGCTCTGGCACCGTCGCTCTTCACCTACCAAAGCCGTATCCTGGATCTGCATAAAAGACACCAGGATAGCACTTATCTGATTTATGACGAGAAATTCAGGCGACTCAAAGCAGTGTCTGATATGGAACTTTCATGGGATAGCTTTGAGATGACTTTATTATATGAAAGTATTCAAGCGCAGGCTTCTACCCCAAAAAAAGACGCCCTTTCAAGCAGCGCAGCAGGCCAAAGGGTCTGCTACGATTTCAACCTCGCCGGGTGTCAGCGAGGCGCCAAGTGTAAGTTCGTGCACTCCTGCTGGAAATGTAAAGGCGAACATTCTCAGCACAGCTGCCAACGCGGACCTCAACATACTGCAAAGTCACCTACTTCCAACACCCGTCAACGCCGATAGACTTTGGGTCATGTGGGCTGGTTTTGACGATGCGGAGAGAAGGTTTTTAACAAGTGGTTTTCAGAAAGGCTTTAGCATACCAGCTACTTTAGCTAATGACCCACCGAAAAAGGATTATCAAAATCATGCCTCAGCATATGCCCAGTCAGCTTTTGTGAATGCCTATATTCAACATGAAATACAGTTACACCGTATAGCAGGACCGTTTGTTACACCACCCTTGCCACATTTTATTATGTCTCCCCTTGGTGTTGTCCCCAAGAAGGACCCAGGTCAGTTCAGGATCATACATGACCTTTCTTTTCCACGCAATAGCTCCGTTAACTCCACTATTGACCCTTCGTTTACACACGTGACTTATGAACTTCTGGATGATTGTGTTAACGTGTTACTGAAACTGGGACCAGGTTCTCTCACTGCCAAAGCAGACATAAAAAATGCGTTCAGAATCATTCCCATTAACCCAAAGGACTATAGACTCCTAGGGTTTCAGTGGCAAGGCAGGTTTTTCTATGATAAGTTTCTTCCAATGGGTTGTAGTGTATCTTGTAACATTTTTGAACGCTTTGCATCG
This sequence comes from Streblospio benedicti, assembly GCA_019095985.1. Classification (NCBI taxonomy): domain Eukaryota; kingdom Metazoa; phylum Annelida; class Polychaeta; order Spionida; family Spionidae; genus Streblospio; species Streblospio benedicti. The sequence goes on along the minus strand of CM032661.1, from coordinate 15,583,914 downwards.
GGTTTACAGTGGATATTAAAAAATAAACTGTCGGTAAAATACTTGTCGCATATATTAGACGATTTCATTTTCTTTTAATAGTTTCATGGTTTTAGCACAGTGCATAGGTCTTCCTATCAAGCAGGAAAAAACAGTGTTACCATCTACATCAGTCTCCCTGCAAGGTATTTTGGTTAATACACAGGATATGACATTGTCACTTCCACACGACAAGCAAAAGGAGTTGTATCTTAAGTTGACCCAGTTAGCCAAATGTAGAAAGGTCCAGTTAAAACAACTTCAGTCAGTCTTAGGATCCTTGAATTTTGCATGCAGAGCCATGGTACCGGGTAGGACTTTTTTTGCGTAGGTTGATTGACCTTACTTGTGGAAGCACCAACCCTCAACACTGGATTAAACTCAATAAAGGTTCACACAGTGACATTAGGATATGGATCGAGTTTTCAGAACTTTTCAATGGTAAAGTGATGGTGCTTCCCGAAGTTTGGACATCATCAGATGTGCTTCATCTGTTTTCAGATGCTTCAGGTTTGGTTGGGGTCTGGTTTGTCAACATATAAGTATCACAATAGTTTTTTCAGTCAATGAATAACAAGTTCAAATCAATGCTTTCGGATAGCATCCGTACAATGTTTGTTCAGTGATGGTTAGGCTGTCATAGAATGTCAACATACTGTTATCAAGATTCTAATGGGCAGGTGCAACATTGAAATGGAAATTCATTTTATCCTGGATATAACATATATAAGTATCACAATGTTTTTAGTCAAAGATACACTCAGTTCACACTAAGCCCCGGAATCTCCCGAGGTCCCAGTGACGACGAATGACGCCAACCACAGTGATAAATGGCGGATGCCATTGAAAGCATGTGAACTGAGATTATCCTTGACTAAAATGGCTTATATATATGTTATTCCAGGATAAATGAAAATCAAAAAAATACGGTGAATATGGCGAAACTAGTACGGTTACGAGAAAACGGTGTTGAAACATGACACGTTCAAAACCACCTACGGTTCAACTTAAGATGCAAACATAAGGACGTTATACCAGTGAGTCTGAGACTAAAGACCAATGTAACAGGCAAACAGGCACGGAATATCATCCAAAAAGCAGAGAAATCTCTACTGAGGATCAGAATCGGACAAACAGTGAATAAGATTGACAATTTGGAATATGAGGTGAAAAATCTAAAGGTCAAGGTCGTAAAGGAATTTCCATGTTTACATAGTGAAATCGAGGCTAAAGTGGAGGCTGCGCGTGCAAAAAAAATGCATGAAACGAAAAGAAAGACAACAACAGAAGTTTCAAAGATTGTCAGCAAAGAAAACACATGGTGTAGTGGATACGGTAACATCGGGAGTGAATAAAACCTCGGAAGCAAATGAATGCATTTCAAGGTGGGTTAAGAACTGTTCGGACCGCATCTTATCTGACCCTGAGCTCTCGATCCTACGGAAAGGCCTCAACTTTGCAGTGACACCTAGTAAGTTACCTGTCGATGAACTAGTAACAGCTACAGAGTCGGCGTGCAGAAGCTTGACACAAGGGGATGCTAGTGAACTAAGGAGTCGTGTGCTGGATATAATCCGGAAGAATAAGAAAGTAAAACAACACAACGTAACCAGAGATGAAAGATTGGCCATAACCTCGCTGAAATCAGATGAGAACATTGTGATTTTGCCGGCTGACAAGGGCCGCGTGACAGTTGTAATGAACAAAGTGGACTATACTCGAAAGTGCCGTGATCTATTGGTTGATGAACGCACATACAAGAAGTTGAATAGAGATCCAACCAGTAATTACAAGAAACAATTCGCAGATGCTCTACGGGATTTGAAAGAACGAGGTTCATTAGATGTGGCACTTCATCGGAAATTGTATCCAACCACAGATCAACCACCAAGATTCTACGGCTTACCGAGTTCACAAGACCAACATGCCCATGAGACCCATTGTTAGCTCTATAGGTACGATATCCTATGAATGTGCACGTTACCTGAGCACAGTACTTTCGCCATTGGTAGGGCAGAGTGTACATCATGTAAAGAACTCGAAAGAGTTTTCTGAAGAGATCAGGTCATATTCGTTGGATGAAGATGAAGAACTCAGATCATTTGATGTGAGTGCTCTTTTCACAAGTGTACCAGTGGAGAAAGCCTTAGAGGTAGTGAAGGAGAGATTAACATCTGATATCTCCTTGCCCAACCGCACCACCCTCAACCCCGACGAGATAACAAGATTACTAGGTTTGTGTCTAAGGTGCACTTACTTCACCTTCCAAGGAGAATTTTATCTCCAGATCCATGGTGCAGCGATGGGCTCCCCCGTGTCTCCTATCATATGTAACCTATATATGGAGGAGTTTGAAAGGAAGACTCTAGCATCGGCCCTCCATCCACCACGATTGTGGAAGAGATATGTGGACGACACGGCTGTGATCCAGAAGAGAGAACATGCGACAGAGTTTCAACAACACCTGAACTCAGTGGATAAGTGTATCCAATGGACCACGGAGGGGGAGAGCATGGTGAATGCTGAGAGATCCCTTCCATTTCTTGACACTTTGATCCTAGTGAACAGTGATGGATCTCTTCGCACACGCATCTACAGAAAGGATACACATACAGACCAATATCTGAATTTCTGTAGCAACCACCCAATGGAACATAAAGCTGGAGTAGTCCGGACTTTAAACCACAGGGCCGAGAGTGTGGTTAGTGATGCCAGTGAGAAAGAATCTGAGAAGAAACATCTGGAGAAAGTGTTAGGGTTCAATGGATACCCCAAAAGTGTGATGATAAAGAGCAAGCCGAAGGGAAGACAGACTGCACAAGATACAGTGGTACAGGTGGATCGCCCCAAGAGACCTCCGGTAGTGATACCATACATTCAAGGAGTGTCTGAACACATGAGAAGGGTGATGCACCAATACAGTGTGCAGGTGTTCTTTAAACCTGTGAACACTCTTAGACAGCTACTGGTGAGACCCAAGGACCCCCTGGAGAAAGAACGTGTAATTGGACCTGTCTACCAGATTAAGTGCCAGGATTGTGAGGCCTCATACGTGGGAGAGACTGAACGTGCATTAAAAGCGAGGTTCCTAGAACACCGCAGACCCAGTTCAGCTGGATCAGAGGTGTCTCGCCACCTGCACACAGACAGTAAAGGACACAGTGTCTCGCTCGAAGGGACCAACATTTTATGTGTAGAACCTAAATATTTTGAACGTGGCGTGAAGGAGGCCATTAATATCAGGAAACTCAAGCCCTCACTAAATAGAGATGGGGGCAGGTACCAGCTTCCTTCCATCTGGAACAATGTCCTCACCCGAGAGGGGGAGGGGGGCGCGCAACCCAGGAATCTCCCGAGGTCCCAGTGACGACGAATGACGTCAACCACTGTGATCAAGATGGCGGATGCCATTGAAAGCTTAGTGTGTGAACTGAGTGTTATCCTTGACTAAAAACTATTGTGATACTTAAACATGAACATCGGCAAAACCGGGCGCTTGACATTGGCCTGTATTCTGAACAAACATATGAAAAATACATGATTATTGTGAAGAATTTGGTATCAGTTTGGAAGAGTATGTTGCTTCTGTCGACGTCAAAGTGGAAGATAATGCTAAAACCTAATAGTCAAGAGTCAGAACATTTCATGTGTTGGTTTTCCCTACAGCAGGTACCCGGAAGTAAACTTTCAATTTTTACATCCGGTGCGTCTGTCTAGGCCGAAAAAATATTTGTCTGGATAATCCAGTGTAATCTAACCCACAATTGTTAAGAAAGTTAGTCCTGGCTGCTTTGAAATTCAATATAGTTTTCAGGGCTAAGCATATACCAGGAAAGTGAAATGTAGTGTGGATGCCCTCTCTCGTTTTCAATTACAAAAAGCCCGTGCGTGGGCGCCCTGGCTAGAGACTAAACCTCAGGAGATTGTGGCAGATTGGTGTAGTTGGTTTAGTTAGTTTTGTCACCTACTTTAGGTTTATTTGTTGACTGTTTGCTTAGCTCCTCCAGATTAAGTGCCAGGATTGTGAGGCCTCATACGTGGGAGAGACTGAACGTGCATTAAAAGCGAGGTTCCTAGAACACCGCAGACCCAGTTCAGCTGGATCAGAGGTGTCTCGCCACCTGCACACAGACAGTAAAGGACACAGTGTCTCGCTCGAAGGGACCAACATTTTATGTGTAGAACCGAGATATTTTGAACGTGGCGTGAAGGAGGCCATTAATATCAGGAAACTCAAGCCCTCACTAAATAGAGATGGGGGCAGGTACCAGCTTCCTTCCATCTGGAACAATGTCCTCACCCGAGAGGGGGAGGGGGGCGCGCAACCCAGGAATCTCCCGAGGTCCCAGTGACGACGAATGACGTCAACCACTGTGATCAAGATGGCGGATGCCATTGAAAGCTTAGTGTGTGAACTGAGTGTTATCCTTGACTAAAAACTATTGTGATACTTAAACATGAACATCGGCAAAACCGGCGCTTGACATTGGCCTGTATTCTGAACAAACATATGAAAATACATGATTATTGTGAAGAATTTGGTATCAGTTTGGAAGAGTATGTTGCTTCTGTCGACGTCAAAGTGGAAGATAATGCTAAAACCTAATAGTCAAGAGTCAGAACATTTCATGTGTTGGTTTTCCCTACAGCAGGTACCCGGAAGTAAACTTTCAATTTTTACATCCGGTGCGTCTGTCTAGGCCGACTCTAGCGCTAAAATATTTGTCTGGATAATCCAGTGTAATCTAACCCACAATTGTTAAGAAAGTTAGTCCTGGCTGCTTTGAAATTCAATATAGTTTTCAGGGCTAAGCATATACCAGGAAAGTGAAATGTAGTGTGTGATGCCCTCTCTCGTTTTCAATTACAAAAAGCCCGTGCGTGGGCGCCCTGGCTAGAGACTAAACCTCAGGAGATTGTGGCAGATTGGTGTAGTTGGTTTAGTTAGTTTTGTCACCTACTTTAGGTTTATTTGTTGACTGTTTGCTTAGCTCCTACATTGTGTAGGTCAAAGTTATTCATTTTTTGCGAGCACGCCTTGGTTGGGGTCTGGTTTGTCGTTTTCTATGTACCCCAACTAATTATTCAATAAAGTCGTTAGCATCTTGTATGCTAACCGTTAACAACAGTCATCTCATTTTATTTTCATAATAAAACATAATAACAAAAATATCATTTTTTATCAAATATAAAAAATTCTTTTTGTAATTTACTTATGTAGTTTGGTTTTGTTGTTGGTCGCCTGCGACCTAATTTTTAATCTAATTTCGCAAATAACTTTATTTCAATATATGTTAGTAATACATTGGTCACTTCGGTCTAACCGGTTTGGCTGCAATCTCTTTGTGTGTGAACGGCAAGACAGTCAACACGTGAATTTGCCTCCATCTTCCCCACCGCCACCCTATTAATTTGTGCGTTTTAGTTTAATTTGAGTGTAATTTATTATCTATTGTATTCATATTTTTCCATGTATTCTATTTGTACACATGTGTCGTTTTCTATGTACCCCAACTAATTATTCAATAAAGTTGTTAGCATCTTGTATGCTAACCGTTAACAACAGTCATCTCTTTTTATTTTCATAATTACGTAGCTAGGCGTGCTCGCACATAAGTCACAGTACAAAAATAATTTTTATGTTTTTATAGCTGGACCAAACCAAGCTGAAAGTACATCAGAAACATCTATACGATCTATGTCTTAGCCCAGCACTTGATGTACAACAAAACTGCAACCTAAAGAGGCTATTACAAGAGTTTCTGGACAAATTTGTGTTGGCTAGAAAAACAAATGGAAGCCAGCAGGGCTTACCACTCAAGTATTACAGAATTCTTTAATATGTCTATATATATATATACTAGATTTACATGACATTAATTGTTTAAATATTTATTGAAAATTTACAATCCTGCACTCTTATTTCATCATATACACTCAAATAAATTTGTAAATATATTTACAATATTGAAGATTGAACAAGATTTGTGACATACGGTATGCAGCATGTGGTCGCATTTTCCTTGTGTTTCTGTTCTATTTCTGCTGCTTTATAATCAAAAATAAAATCTAATTCATGTTGGTTCAAATTTATTTATACATGTTTCAACACCTCCAGTGTCCTTTTCAATTTAAATTAAAAATTTTCAAATACCAGTTCCAAAAACATAGAATATATATAGTAATATTCTATGTTTTTATTTTTGATTATAAAGCAGCAGAAATAGAACAGAAAACAAGGAAAATATTGAAGATTGAATATGCAAACCTACATCACTACTTTTCATGAATCATTCGATCATTAATATTCGGTATATTTGTATTTTGAAGGTACTGAACCTGTTCGTTCTAAAAAGGAAAATTGGAATGTCACTACTTTGCCAATAGGACCTTGTAACCTGACCAGTCAGAGTATTCGAATTGAACTTCAACAAAGTGATCTTCATCCAGGTCTTTTGCAGCGCTATTGAATAAGCAAGAGGTGCAACAAAATCCAAGATGGCTACCAGAGTATGGTATTGTAGAGTACACGTGATGTACTGTAAAACTAGAAATATTCGCGCACGATTTAATTATCGAATTTCGCAGGTGGTTAAGAAACAATTTTTTAAATAAAGAAATATTTTTTAACCCACCCCAATCGGCAATTACTAAGTTTACGGTAAATACTCTGCTGACTTATGGGCGACGTTTCATGGAGTGCAAGTGACGTAGATCTAGATCTAGCGACGCAGATCGAATACTAGCACATGCAGTAGCAGTACTGTGTTAATTTTCTCGTGACGTGTTGTTGCGTGTCTAAAATAATTTTGAAATGGCCAAACAATTAAATCTAAATTCATTTTTCAAGACAAACAATGTTGCTTCTACTGATTGAGATGTGTTTAATCTGCCACCTAATTCCAACCGAGCCATGGCTGCTGCTAATGCAAACGTTCTTAATGTGTTAAAGGCTTCTTCATCTTCTCCTGGCAAGGCCCAAGGACGTACTACCCGTGGATCGTACAAGGTATTATCTCCGAAATTGAAGGCAGACACTGCTAAGTAGAAAATGGTACGGCAAACGCTCAACGATATTTCAAAGATCATAATTTGGCTGAAAGCACAGTCAGATCTCTGAAGAACTCATACCTTGCTGCACTTAAGGATGGTCAGGCTTCCCCTACAGAACTTTTCCATAGATCAAGAGGTCCCCCTTTGTTGCATGGTGCCTTAGATAATAAGCAGATCCAGGATTACATCAGAAGTTTAAGGTCACATGGGGGGATAGTCAACAAACCAATTGTTATGGCAGCAGCTATTGGTCTTGTCCAGCACTACGATCCCTTGTTAATGAAGGAAAGGGGTGGACCTATCCACATTTCAAGACCATGGGCAGAGTCCCTCTTGAGAACGATGAACATGGTGAAGAAAAAGGGTACAAAAGCAGCCCGAAAACAGATTTCACTGAAAAGAAAGAAGATTTGTTTTCTCAAATAAGAAAGGAAGTCGATGATGGATCCATACCCCCATCATTGATAATGAACATTGATCAGACAGGCATTAAAATGGTACCTGTAAGTGAATGGACATTGGATGAAAAGGGGTCCAAGCAAGTGTCTATCACAGGTCTAGACGACAAAAGAGAAAACACAGCTCTTCTTGGTAGATCTATCACCTCATTGGGCAATATGCTGCCTCCTTAGTTAATTTATGCCGGAAAAACTGATCGCTGCCACCCTAACGTACGCATGCCTCCCCATGGAAGGTAACACACTCCCCATCTCATTGGTCAACTGAACAGACGATGGGCCAGTATGTAGAAGAGCTGCTTGCAGTGTATGTTAATGCAACAAAAAGAAGGCTCAGTCTTGCTGCTAACCACCCAGCATTGTTAATTCTTGATGTATTTGCTCCACACAGAACAGAGAGTTTTCTGAATAAATTAGCCAGTTATCACATTTCCGTTTGTACCTGGTGGCTGTACAGGTGAGTTATAGCCACGTGATGTAGCAGTAAATGAAGATGTTAAATAAACAATGAAAAACAAATTTTCAACTAGGCATGCAGATATTATAATGAAAGAACTGAATGATGGCAAAAACCTTGAAGATATTAATGTTGACCTGTCAACTGCCACGATGAAAAGATGGTTGATCTCTGTAGTGAGGGAGACGGGGGAGAGTAGCGATTTAATCAAATCAGCATTTGAAAGCAGGGGTCGATTTAAGCGCCGATCCGCTGGTCTGAGGCTTGTAGGATTTCACTCGGACTGCTAGACATTAGGATCTAGCCAGTCCGTGAGTCTGGTCAAAATTTTGTTGTGTAATTACATAATATTATCGAGAAATTGGTGATTTTTTCAATCAAATCAGCGCTCACATTGTTTACTTACTTTCTGCGCATCTCCGCTGCGCATCGGCCCGCTGGCACAAAAAAATTAAATAATTACTTTGTATCTTTAATGCGGGTACCAGCACAAGTCAATATAACTGGTTTCCGTAAAGTTGACATTCGAAAATAGCGCAAACGCTAGTAATTGCGTTCCTAATAAATGCGTGCATCAGTGAGCCCTACCGGCCGGAAAAGGAAAATGGCGGACTAACACGATGCCATAGCAACGATGTCAAACATTCAACAACAGCCAAAGATTTTCAGTATTTTTACTGAATCTCCAAGTTCATCAGCTCCAGCACCAGCACCACTCGCAAAGAAAAAGAAGAGAGAAGAAAAATTAGAGGATGGCAGGGAGTACGATGCGAATAGAAGAAATCGGACCTTTCAAAGCAATTGGTTGGTGCTGTTTCCTTGGCTAGTGTATGCCGTTACCAATGGAGTTGGCCGAATGCACTGCAAGGTGTGTAGGAAGATGGGGGCCATAGGGCCATTTGGAAGTACTGGGTGCACCAGTTTTAACTCTTTGATGGTCACTAAGGAATTTATGCCTTAATGCATGCCTTAAAATAAGCCTAAAACATACATTCTTTAAACCCTCGTACCTACCAAAGAGTCTGAAAACATGCATCGTACAAGACCACGTGGAGACTCAAAATCGCCTACTCCATTCAACAGTCATCACATTATTTCGATATAAACCACTTTTTATAGTAAATAATATATCTTTTTCAAAGAAGACATACTTAGAGATGAAACACCAGTTTTCGGTACTCAACTTTGGCCACTAAATCTAATTATTTTTCGTCAGAAACCCCCCATCGGCTTTGGTGTCAAACGATCGAGCGTCCATTTTCCTATCTATTTGTAAACAACTCATTAGTATGCGGCGAACCATAACCTTATAAAAATTAATTCATTCATTCATTATATTACGTGTGATTCTGGCTATTTCAGAGCCTGTAGCCTCTGCCAACAGCGTACAACAAGCATAGTAGCATTGCAAAACATGCATGATAGGGAACCTGCTACTGTTTCAACCAATCACGAGTGTTTCCGATGAAGAAATGACAGCACTTTTATGGAGGTAAGATGGACTGCAAATATTTCTCTGGAAAATGCCAGACTTCAACGATAATGATGAATGTAAGCATTTGTAAAACCCACCAGTGTTTGGCTGATACGATATAGAACCATTGGGAGAGTTTCTGGAATGTGCGATTAGTCTACATGTTGCAATAGCGGGAGATTTGGCAGCAAATGCACAATCACTCGACAATGGACATGCCGGCAAAGCAACAGGACTGAAATCTCTCATTTTGTTAATGAAATGTATGTCCGATATTAATAGTAACAATTTCACCGCATGTAGAATGCTATTCTGCAGAGAATGGTAGGTTACATGTCACAAAACACCTTGCTGTCATACCATAACATCGGATCACCTCGGCCTGTCAAATGTCTATGCTTTGAATCCAGAGATGAAACTTTGGGTGGCTTCTAAGGCCATTTCTTTAAAAATGCAAAATATTATGAGCTCTAAGTGTGAAAATAAGAATCTGCATTGCATGTCATGTCTCCTGTGTAAGTATGATAATATTTGGACTCTTCAGTATACCTGTAGAACTCACAGTATCTACGACAATAAAATCTTAAAATCAATGACCTAGTGTGATGTGAATGTACGTCATACATTCAAAATACGGCGACCATCAAAGAGTTAAGAAAGCCACCTTAAAGACCCACAATGACAGCCAGGTTCACAAGGACAACCAGAGAATTGAAGACATTAGGAGAGGTCAACAGGGTGAGGCAGATAAAATGTTGGCAAAATTGAACCAAACAGAGATCACCAGCACCAGCAACCTAGTTCGTAACGCCCATGCCATTGCAATGCAAGGACTCCCTTTCACAGGTATTTGTCATTTTTGTATAATGATGTTTATATTTGATAACGTCTCAGTTCAATTCGCTTGTGACACTTGGAAAAAATTCAATTCTGAAAGCAAGGAATTTTGATGGATTAGAAAATCTAGATTTTTCGTTGTACTATGCTTTTAGTATGCTATATTAACTTCTGGTTTAATTATATTCCAGCTATCAAGTTCATCTGTGAACTAGATGACATAAAAGGGATACAGATAGGCAATAAATATCGCACAGACAAGAAGTGCCAAGAATTTATTAGTGCCATAGCTCGTACATAGCACATGAAATTCCAGAAAACGTACAGCCAGTCTAACTTTGTCAGGATCATTTGTGATGGGGCCACACACAGTTCTCATCAAGAAGCAGAAGTATTCTACATGCGCTTGTGCATAAGGGTCAGCTTACTGTTCATTTTGCTGGGATCAAGAATGTGCCAAAAGCCAATGCCAATGGTTGCGTGGATGAGGTTGACGATCATGAACCGGCATGGCGTCAGAAAGTAGTAACTCTAGACTCTGATGGAGCCTCTGTAATGTTGGGAAAAAGCAATGAGGTTGTGGCCAAAGTACCTGAAATATGCCTGGAGAATCAGATTTTTGGAGTGCATTGTTCAGCCCACCGTCTTGAATTGGCTTAAAAAGATGGTTCTAAAGGTATTAATCTATACAGTTTGACCTCAACTTGTCTCACCAATATCTACCTCTTCTACATATATAGTTCTTTGAATCTTAATTTAAGAGTTTGTCTTTTTGCTACTACTGCCTATCAGATAGAAATAAGCCTGCATACATGTGTACCTATAATTTTTTTTCTTCAATTTATCTATATAACAAATCAGTTTTCAGTGAATACCACAGCAATTTTTACATCTCCAATTCTCTAGAATGCAATTTCAAATTTCTTGGACCCCTGCAATTATATCCCTTTATTGCGCTTGGTCAGGACCTGATGATAATCAACAGGACTGGTAGATTTTCAAACCAGCCAGTCCTGATAACTGGTATCTTTGTCATACTTAACCTATCCCTGGAAAGGGCAGGAATTACCAAGGAAATAGACGATGTGCTACCTGTGGAAGCACAGGAAGTTGCCAGACCTGGCATTTTTGACATTATGATGTCTAATGGAAAAAAATAGAGGTGAAAAAGTAGAATACTGTAGAGACATTAGTTTAAGTCAATGTTGAATTTTTAATGAGATTTAAACTTGTAATTATGTCTTTTTATGTACAAGTATACTGTATTTGTACTTTGGTTTACTTTGTCATATTTACTTCAAATATTAATAAAAGATAAAATTGTAAAGTTCTATTTATTGGGTGTTAATCTTTGCTGAAAAATTCAGCTGAAATATTCTTGTAAAATTTCTACATTCTTTAAAACCGTGAAATTAAATAGCCGCGAAATAATCTATGGATCAAAACCACAGAATTAAATAGCAGCGAATATTTCTAGTTTTACAGTACATTGTAATGCTTTCCTAGCAGTGATGACAATAGTGTACTGTAGCAGCAGCAGCAGCAGCGTCTACATGTTATTGATTATTGGTAAGAGCGCAGTATGCAGATGGTATCATGCAGATAGTATTAACTCCCAAATAAAATGTCACCATCAAACACCTTTTAAAGTTTTACTATTTGATAGGGATGTCTACATGTATATTTAGCAGTGTATATGAGAAATGTCAGTCTGAAAAGACACCTCTTTTGCAAAATAAGGGCCCGGAAAGATTGAACAAAATAATTCAAAACAGCAAGATTTATGAGGATGAAATACATACATGGCTGGAACAATGCCTTGCAGAAAATCCTGACCTGACATTATCATACCACAAGAATTGTGTATCAAGGTATACGTCATCAACAAATGCTAAACCCAAAACAAAGATTCAATGAAAAAAAAGACAAGAACCAAAGAAAACACGGCAGTCGTACTGCAAGCAATTCAACTTCAGAGAGCATTGTCTGTATTGCACTGAAGTATGTGACCTGAATAAAGATCCTAAAAACCCTTCGAGATGGCATCCAGCTTACTTATGTAGGTCCACACGGTCGCAGATAACAAAGGGAAGCCACGAAGAATATCTACTAAACAAGTGTGAAACTGGGAAGGACAAATGGGGAGAAGTGAAGACAAGGATTGAAGGTGCCCTGGATGATCTGCATCCTGCTGATGCCCGATATCATGCAGACTGCCTGTCAAAGTTCCTTACCATTCGCAACACACAGATAGAAGAGAAAGACAATAGGATGATACCCTCATCATTGTGCGCAATGAAATGCAGATGGACAAGAACCATAGATGGAACTTTGTTGAACTATTTAAGCTTTACACTGAGAATGGATGAACAGGTTTTCAGAGTCAAAAAGGGCTTATCCAGAAAGTGAAAGGCATTTTCAAGGATAAAATAGTTGTTCTAAGTAGTCCTGGTTTTGCAAGCCTACCAGCATTTAAGCATGTAGCAGGGTTAGTCTTGAAGTTTGTAAAGGAGGAAAGTAACAACGAGACAGAGCTAGAGGAATCCATACGCAAACTATCAAAGTAGATTGTTTCAGTGTGCAATGCAATTATTTTGGAGAAATCAACCTATACACTACACATAGACAGAAACACTTCTGCAGAATCTGCACCACCAACTCTCTTAGAACTATTGAAGAGTATTTCACCCAACCTAGACATGGCATTGCCATCAATTCTCAGGAAATATCAGGGTCAGGATTAGCTACTCGTCCACTCGTATTGACTAGTAAAAACTAGTGGAGGACAAGTGCTAATTTTTAGAAACTCGTCCTTTTGACGAGGAACAATTCTGAATAATTTGTCATACAGATATAGAGTTTGTACAAGGAAGACGAGTACATTTTTTGCAGGACGAGTAGATATTTGAGGGTTACTAGTCCTGCTGACGAGTAACACTTTTCCACCTAATCCTGACCCTGAATATGGGACAGGCACACTGAGGAACATATCAACAAATCTGCAGCTTGATCTAGCAATCTTGGCAAAATCTAAAACACTTGTTAAACACCTGTATGATTGTGGTGTGACCTCAGCCTATGATGAGCTTTGTCGCTTCAAGAAATCTTCAGTGAAGGCTGCCTCTAGTAATATTAGCTAACAAGGGATGGCTTCAGCAGACCATGGCCTTGTGCAAGTTATCTGTGATAACTTTGATGCCGATATATCATCACCAAATGCCAAATTGTCCACGCACTCACTAGCAACGATTGTAACACAACCAGAAACAGCTGATGCTGAAATGAACAGACATGATAACATTCCAAGATTGACAAAAGAAGAAATGTCCAAGCCTCTAAACTGCAGAATGCAATTAATTGATAGTGAGGATGAAGATTCTGTGGTGTAAGCTCTAGATGACGATCGTATTGTCTCTGCTGATGATGAGGATGATGCTATTTCTGACGAAGACAAGGAAGCTGCTTTGGTTTCCACTGAAGATGTCGAAGTTTTTTCTACTGGTGAGAGTACGGGCACAAGATGTTGATGGCCCTACAGAAAGTGATGGAAGTGCTATTGAGGATGAGGGTGCTTCTTGCCGTGGTGTTGAGGGTTTGAAATCAAGAAATTTGCCTAAAAACCCTAAAATGTCAAATGTGCCTGTGAATAAAATAAACCAACACTTTGACCAACAATGGATTGCTTCAAATGCTAAAGCACAAGAGATGGATCTTGCCTTCCTTTGTGAAATGATTTAGAATGATGCATTCCCAGAATACAATGGCTATCTAACCCAGACCTGTCGAGAACAAGGGTTTGCTGTGAAGCCAAAACAAAGGTTATGTACCAGCCACTAATTGACTTACCTGCATCTGAAAGTATGAAATGTGCACAAAAGTGAACAGCAGCCACAGGACAGAAATTTGCAGTCTATACTGTAGATCAGCAGCTATATAGAGTAGCGGTGCATCTGCAATGGAATGATAGTTCAACATACAAAGATGTATACCTCACACCTCATGAGCTACGTGTGAAGTGTTGGGACACTGATGGAGAATACAGGGCTTTCAGATGTACTTACTTGCAAGGTCGTTTGGAGGTGTTAAGAAGATGCTGACCGGTAAAAAGTATCCAGAAAATGTAAAGGCATTACGTATACTAGCCGAGGAACTCTTGAGGCCAATACTTTTGGAAAATGACTTCAGCTCTGTAACATCATTCCATGAATATTTGGATGCATTAGCTACAAGGTATGGATCGATTGTATGATAAGACCAGTTCTTATGATGATGAAGTTTATCCGTGCAGAAAGAGAGTCAGACTGGCCACTGCATCATCAGGCAGTCAAAGGAATGCTCCCAATCAAATTCCCTGCTGGGCATCAGAACTATGCTCGCTAGGGATTGTACTACTTGAGGACAATAAGGTGCGGGAACCATTCATGAGAGGTGAAAACACAATCAGTGATCATTTTACCTTTCAAAACCCATGAGTCCCTGGGATGCGCTCTAATGAAAAGTGTGAGTCCCACCATGGTTTTTGTGAGTCCCAATGTACGATACAAGAAGAACAATTTACATACGAAATAACATACGAATTTACATACGAAAATAATACAAATGAACACTTTCAATACTGTACTTATTATTTATTCATGTATACTGTATCCATGGAATTTTCACTTAAATCAAACACTGGATTTCATAAATAGTTCATAGCTCAATTCACATACTAGATTATGTGGATCAGGCTACAAAATCAATTCACACAAGTGCAAGACAGTAACATAAATTTACAGACGGAAAAGAACAATGAGACATCACCATGTATTTTTTCATTCTAATGAAGATCGTATTCTTTACATACAGTCTTGCTATAGTGATGAACTACTAGCAGGAGAGTTCACTCTGGTGTGCGCAATTACGTGATTCCCGCATAATAATCCTCCCAGGCGCAACTTTCATTTCTCAAGGGAGGCTGCATTGTAACTGTTTGCGCTATAATTTTACATCAAAGTGTGGAGAATATACTTGAAACAATTAAAAAAGTGTATAAATATATTTATCACGTGAGCACTGCCAAATTGGCAAAACCACACCGTTGCAACGAATAGCGCTCTCATTGATTTATAACATGGCTGAACACGCTGTGTTTTACCTATGCTTGTATCAGCAGTAGACTGTTACACTGCCTGTATCTCGCACTGCTCCGCTGCACCATTTAGCAAGCGTGCGGCGCAGAAAAAGGGGCCAGTGTAACAGTCTATATCAGCAGCTAATCAGAGGCGTCGTAGTTGCGTGGTGATGGAATGAATACGCCAATCACGAGGCACATTTGATATTCACAATGTTTACAATATGGCGACGCCCGTGCTGGGAGGAAAACGCAATAAAATTATTTAAAATAAGAGTGCGTCCGTGAAACGCACTGTAAACATTTTTATGCGTCCCTAGAGAAAAATATGCGTCTCAGACGCGGGACGCAGGGGTAAAATGATTACTGACAATGCATCACAAGTCTGGAATTGCCGATAGAATCTGGTCCGATATGGCCATAGAAACAACATACATGAGGTATGGTCATGGCCCTTCAGGTATCATTGGGCTGAGTCTGAAACCAGAGTCGCTGAAAACCTGGTCCTACAGCTACCATGCTTGTCATGGTATTCTGAATGACCTAGATGAAATGGGAACATAGACAGCACATGCCACTACCCATCACAAGGAGATGTCTGGTCAATTCAAGTGACAGACAGGATAGAGAGGCAGTCAGAGAAAAGCTGCAGCTTGTAGTAGATCCATTTGATCCTGAGAAATATCCCAGTGAGGGACTCATAAATGTTGTCAGTGGTCGTGTACTGAATCATTCCAAGATCGCAAAAACCAGGGCTTAAAGATGAAGAGAAATGGCAACAAATCTTAGATGCAAAGAGGAATAATGAGGAAGCCAAATACTCATGTTTGATAAAAGAGAATAGGAATTGTAAAACTTGGTGGACTATTGTTAAAGAAGTGTTAGTCACAGAACAGATTCCTCCGCCGAACATGACATCATCACAATAATAAACAAGCGATTTTATCAGTGATTCCTAAGTAAATACAGTGGACAGACATATAAAAACACATAGATATCATGACTAAATAAACCTAGATCAGAAGGAAAACATTTCCAGAGGATGTTAGTTGTGTTTATGAAAGTTATCAGAAGAAGTTAGTCAAAGTTTGAAATTTATTTATTGTTGTCAACTAGACACGTGACCCAGTGGAACGTGGGCCGTAGTATTTCATATGAAAGCAGAGTAAAGATCAACAACAACCAAATAAACCATAATCTACCCATCCGTCTAAGCTTTCTCCACATACAATAAATTCTCTAATAAACAAATCTCCAATGAAGAAATGAATAGCAAACATAAATACAGTCAAAGTGGCAGACTTTATCTACCAGCTATTAACACTGAAGGATTGGTGACAAAGCAGCTCCAGCTTACATCCAGGGACACAGCCAACAGTGAATGTAAGGAAAAAGGTTCCAAGCCCCAAAAAAGTCAGAGAGCCTTATTCAGCAATGAAAGCCAGAAGCAACCCCAACATGGATTTAAATGGGGAAGAAATGATTGAGGATTCATACGATGAGTATGATGACGAAATACAGGAGACTGATAAAGATGTGTCTGCAAACATGAACATTAACACCAATACACAGAATTTTACTGAGAACTTCATCAAAGCTCTACAGAACAGGAGGGTGAGGCTCCGATTGGCGGAAACTATGTCATCCAAAGTAGAGAAGATAGAGGAGCAAAGAGTCAAAATAAACAACCATAATGAATCAAGAGATAAGAAAATGAAATCATTGGAGAACAGGTTAGAACAGGAACAAATAAGTAGGAAGAGCAATATTATAATCAGCGAATTCAAAAACAATAAAGACAAATCTAAGGTGAAAGATGAGCTTAATGCATGTTTGAAAACCAAATTAGAAGCTGATGACATATATTTAGTCATTCCACTTTCAGATATTCCACAAAAAAGTACAGGAAAAAAAAGAGTCATCATAAAACTTAAAATGCATAGCCTAAAAATGGGGATCATAAAAAACAAATATAATCTTAGGGGAACTAATCTCAGTATAAGTGATCACATCACACAAGCCTTTCCAACATAGCCTACAGTACTGATTATGGCAAAAGGATACAGAATCGTAACGAAATTAGAGAAATCAGCGTAAAAAACGTAACAATTCGCAACAAGGTTACTGCTGTCACAGTTTTCTTGGAACTGCTCAATCACTGAAACTACGACACTTACGATTATCGAAATAAACAGAAAAAAACGTAATAATCAGAACATTTTCTCATACTTCCTGTCAATATGGTGCCCATATTTTGCTCATAAATAGTCGGATTTGTTCGGCCGTTCTCGTTTATTCCCGCCACAAAGTGAAACCGGAAGTGCTAACACCGTACAGACACCCAATGAAATGAAAATCTCAAAATGTCGGCGTGATTTTGAACTTGTAGAAATATTCTTTTTATTACGGGAACCTCCGTAGAATGCGTAATACAAGGGGAACAATCGGAATAAACGTAACTTCAGGCGAGTTATGAAGAAAGCTGTAATTTGCAGAATCTACAGAACGTTTTTACGTTTGTAATAGACGCAACAATAAGAAGAAATAGGAAAAAATCATAAGGAATCGTAACGTAATCCTCGAAAATTTTCTTCTGTATCCTTCTGACGGGATCAGTACTGTACCTCTGTCCGAAAGCAGTAAAGGAGAAGAAGGTTGCACAGCCGTGGGTATATGATAGCCAGGTTTTCATAAAAGCTTCAGCTGATTCCAAACCCAACAAAGTGTCCGTCTTAGATGATCTACCATTTGACTTTGAAACAGGACAACATGGTAGCGAGTAACAACACATTGCAGTAACATCCGGGAACTCCTGCCAACTTTTAAATAGGATCTTGCTTTATAATTCCTTGTCTGGAAAACTGATTCTTGTAGGTGACGTTAATGTTCACTGGAGATGCAAAGATAAACCTGAAACTCGTAGGATAAGAGAGTTGTTGGATTCATATAATCTCCAGTAACATATAAATGTACCTACTCATATAAGTGGCCATACACTGGAATGGTTGGTGACTCAGCAAGATGACTGTATAGTCTTTTCTTTGCTTTTCGGCGTCCCACAAGGCTCTGTAGTAGGTCCTTTTAAATACATAATCTATACAGGTCCAGAGCATGATATAGCTATCAAACATGGTCTCAGTATACATATGTATGCCGATGACACTCAGATCTATACTGAGTTTGACCTCTCAACTCATTCAGCTCATGAAGCCAGAAACAAGATGGAGGCTTGCATAGCTGATATAAGAGCTTGGATGCATGAAAACAAGCTTCAACTGAATGAAGCAAAGACTGAATTAGTAGCTATAACCCCCTCCCGACATAAGGATACAGTAAACATTGAGTCAGTTAGAATTGGGAACATTAATATCACACCAAGATTCACTGCTCGTAATTAAGAGGCTACTTTTGACCAAAACATGACACTTCAACCTCATGTGTCTGCACTTATTAAATCTTGCAATTGGCATCTTTGTCGTATTGGACAGATTAGGAAGTTTCTCACAATGGAAGCTTCTGAGAAAAATGTTCATGCCTTCATCATTTCTCGCCTTGATAATGGAAATTCACTTCTTTATGGTTTACCTTACTGTCAAATCCAACGTGTACAACGTGTTCATAACACTGCTGCACGGGTCCTAATAGATAGATTATTACAGATGGGCGTGATTGAGCATACTCATCATGAAAGTATACGGTACTATGGTTTTCGGAACCTTTCGTTAACGTTGGATGAGATGTATTCGTCATGGTCACGTGACATAGGTGACGTCAGTATTCGAATGGAAGCAAATTGATTCAGACGCGAATCTTTTGACAACGGTGGATTATTGGATTTTATAGCACTTTACTGTTTAGTGCCTTCTAACAGATAGTGTCAGCTGATTAGTGACTCTACTTAGATACCATGTCCAAGGACAAAGCTGACAAAGCTTAAGAAGGGTCTGGCGTCGTCTTCGACGATTCTTTCTGGCAGTAACAGTAGGCCAGGTGGGGACAATGACGTCCCCCGAAATCTGTTGTCGGTGGAGAGCACACCCAATCGCAAGGCTGGCTCAGAGTTTACAAAGCCTACGGAGGAGAACACTTCAAGAAGGCGAAAGGGGGAGAACACCCCGAATACGGAGAACACTTTGAGAAGGCGAAAGGGGGAGAACACCCCGAATAGGTCCCAAGCAGTGGCAAACGTCACTGACAGACCGGCTCCGGCGCTCACGATGTCTAGACCCAGTAGTTCTGCTGACAGACAACAAACGTTGAACAGGGTAACCGCTACTCTAGGAGACGCTCTTGAGCAGTTCAGGAGGTCCAGTCCTGGGGGAAGTAAGCTACCTCAGAGAGCTGGATCACGTACACCTGCCAGAAGAGCAACATCTGCTTCCTCATCTTCCTCAAGCACAAGCCCTGTCAGGGGAAGAAAAGCCTTGAAGAGGAAGAATACTACGCAGTGCCAAGAGCAAGAGCAGGAAGTCTAGAGCTGCAAAAAAGAGGAGTGTTAAGCGCAAGAGGACGCCAACACTGAGTGACTCATCCTTCTCATCCTCCTCAAGCTCCTCTGAGTCAGAAGAGGCATCAGAGAACGATAGCTCTTCCTTAGATTACCACATCAGCTTCGAATCCTCATCAAAAGAGAAGAGACAAAAGAAGCGGAAGAAGCCTGAAGTAGGTAAGGTCAAAGGTACTAAAGGAAAATCCTTAGCCTGCGGTGGAAGATCAAGTGCCCATAGCTTTGAGAAAAAGATATATCATGAGCTGTCAGATAGCGACTACGATAGTGATGCGGAGTGGGAGGGACTCCAGGTAGCCATGGGCAGATCACTGATTAGAAATTTGAAAGATCGCAAGCTCTGAAGATCCCCCCCTGCTGATGCACCAGCACAAGGTCCGCAGTCGCAACTCCCAACAGTTACCCCTGGACAACAAGGAGATATCCCAGCCCTTCAACGTGCTTTGGCACTTGCAGAGGCCACGTTTGATGTCGGAGAAAAGTTGGGAGATCCCATTAACGAGGGCCTAGCAAACATAGTGGATACCGCACTTCGGTGAGTAATAAATTACATAAACTGCATGCTATACATGTTTTTATTCATAAATATAATTTATGATAATTAGCTTGTGTTTGTGATGGCTATACGCATGTCTAAACTAAATGAATACAAATGGTGCACAAGAGAATCAAAACACAGTGATGTGGACTAAGTGTGATTCACATTGTATACTTGCAGCCGCAGACCAAATGAAAAGTGCTATAAGTACTATAAAGGCAAGTACTTATTGGTAAAGAATATCCCGAATCTTGCTGTGCCTGCGACCGATCCAGAAGTGTACGAACTCCTGGACAAACCAAACCAGATCGTAGATGCAGGAATGCAAAGATCGCAAAGTTTGCAGGCTATGGCGTTGACTGTAATTCTGAGGATCATTGAATCTGTTAATAGTGGTAATGGGGGATTAACTGAGCAGCATATGGAAACCCTCCTAGATTCAACCAGGACCCTGTCGATGGGTTTTAGTATGCTGCACCAGGTCTTTGCGATTGGAAATGCCCAGTAGCTACTTCCATGCTCTTTACAGATCTTGGGAAGAAGCTGTCAGACAGGGATCAGACAAGGGCGAAACTAAGCCGTCGCAAACATAAGTAAGTTGTGTACATATATACATATATACATGATACCTCACATTTAATGAGTTGTTTGTTCTCAATTTTAGGGAACTTGATTCCTACTTGCAGGAAATTCAGGAAGAATGGCAAGGGAGGAAGAAAGCCGTGGGGCAAGCAGAGTGGCAAGAGGCCAGTGGCACAAAAAGAAGCCATACAAAAAGGGACCCAAAAAGTAAAGAAACGCTGCGAATCACCTCCCCCTAGCTATAATCACAAACATGTGAGTAAAATTGACACCAAAAATACAAAACCAGTTAATGTTTCAAAATTTAAACATACTATTCATAATTTTCAAGCTAGTGCTGTAGCTAGGTGTAAAAGTAAATGGCAACAGATCACTTCTGATAAATGGATTCTAAATTATGATCAGATATTTTCACTGAACCCTGTATGAACCTTATCAAAAATGAAGACCAAATTTAGATAATGAACCTTTATCAGGAAATTAGACCCAGACCACTAAGATTAATATTAAGGAAGGACACGTAGTTTTCATTACTATTTTGTAAAATGAGTTTATTAAAACAGATCATTTCAAGATGGATTGTAAAAGGGGACAATTTTGAGTATTTTGAGAAATTTTCCAATGAAGATTAGTGACAGATTCAAAAATGACCCTAAATGGGTCAAAATGGCCGCCGAAATCCAAGATGGCCGAAAACTGACGCGTTAGTGGAAAATAACCCTTTTGTGTTTAATAGAATAAACTTATGCATCCCAAAACCATCCAAATGAGAGCTTAATAGAATTTCAAACATAATTGAAGTAATTGTTGGTCGAATTAGATATTTATGCTCATATATTACATAGACCAATACGCTAAATTATTGAAATTCGGTTAATAAAAGATTTAACAAATCACGACCCATCAGCAATTCACATACAATAATGTATTTTGATAAACAGATTAAAGGCATTTGTGTTTTGTTTATGTTACATATGTCTCTATTCGTTTAGATCTACATTTATTAGATATTATTGATCCAATTGTGAATGTGTAATACTAGGTACTATAAAAGTAGTATCCATTGCAATATGATGTGCATATTCTGCATGTGCATGAGCATACTTGTCTTTGAAATATGCAAAATGGGATTCCAAATTATTTAATAAAACATTTCAATAATGGAACCACAAAGTAAAAAACAAGAATTAGAGGATGATGAAGATATATGCTTTATCTGTACTGTTGAAAAGAAATATGGAAAATCTCAGAAGTATAAGAAAGTGCCAACAATAGAAGTTAAAGATATAGAGAGTGTCAAAAAGCAGTATGATAGGTGGCTAAGAAAAAATGAATGGCCTGATAACATTGCACCAGCCTTCTCTTTCTTACAACGTGCATTTAGTGAAGATGACTGTCCTAAATTAAGATGGCACTACAGTCAGTGTAGACCTAACTTCATGAGCCAAAACTATTTGAACCGATACCCTGACAAAGAGAATGATATAAGTGATACTGAGCCGGAAAACTTGCTAACGCAGCACTCAAGTTATTTTCTCAGAAGTAAAAAAAACAAAGAATACAACAAAGACTTACATTGTGTAGTATGCTGCACTGGAGTGGAGAATGGAACCCTGCACAAAGTACAATCATTCAACAGGCATGGAGAGCTAGAAACGCTCTCACTAAGTGACCAAGAACTCATGATAAGACTGGCTCATGCATATGACGGCATTGCAGGGGATATACTTTACCACAGCTTGTGTCTCACCAATCACCCAGGCTATAGTAATACTGCGGACAGTTCTTTGCATTCCAGTCATGCTACAGATATTGCTACTGTTTATTCCATACTAAAGAGAGAGTTAGTATCCCTTATCGTATCTGGTCATGCAGTACTAGTCTCTGTTTGCTGGGAAAGATTTGTTGACCTTTGTGAAATTCATAATGCTCAAGTGCCCCACTATTTCAGAGTCAGGCGGAAATTCTTTCTGAACAAACTCTGTAACATTGTCCCCAATATATCAGTGATTCCCAAACAAGACTCAAACGATTTTGATGCAGTAATCATCTTGTCATCTCTGCCCAGGAATGATGTGAGGGATCTCACAGAAGATGAGAAAGTTGAAATCAAACTAACTCCATATAATGACAATGAGATGATGCATTTGGTCCATGTATCATTATATTTAAGGAAACTTATCAATGAGCATCCAGTGAATAGAAGCACTCATTTAACAGAGGAAACTGCCTATGCATCAGTCCCAGAAACATTGTATGTACATATGGCCTTGATATATGGTGGCTCTGATATACTAGATCCTGTTGAAGAATATGAAGACGATGAAACATATATCAAGGCAAAAAGACTACGTCGGCAGATTCTGGACACTGCATGCCAGGACATGGTATATAATATTACTGGTGGAAAAAAAATATACCACCAAAACAGTACGCTGTTCCAATGACAATGCACCACCTCACACGCAAAAAGGCTGCTGTGGATCTAATCTCAAAATCTTGTCCAGCTATGCCTTATCATAAAGTTCTTGAGGCTGACAATGCTACAACACAGAACACTATGCAGAACATGGACCCTAGAACAACGGCTATAATACCCACAAACCTTGTGCCTGGGCGTCCGATACGGCATGGAACAGACAACATAGACACTGATAAAGAATCTGCAACAACAGGCCATAGCACAGGGTTCCATGGTACACAAACTGTAGGATATCAGCCTGGTACCCCTGGTGATTTTCAGCCTCCTGAGATGAGGTTTCTGTCCAGACTTCCAGAGATTCCAGAAAGCCTACACACAGTGCTTGAGCTCGGACGGCCAATCAGGAAAGACCCACCCTATGTACTAACCATTCAAGATGCAGACAAGATCCTGGACTATGAATCTGGCCCAGGATCTGAAGCATTCAACACAACAGCAGTCACAGACATGGCATTTGTGTTGCATCGAGCTCTGATTGACCACAAGACAGACAAGATGTCTAACTGGACAGAGTTCAATTAACACCTGTAGGTCAGACTGCACTGCTGAATGCTAAAGCTGATGAGCACAACACCATTTACACCGTAGGAGAGAGGGGTAAGTTCATAGACCGTGAGCGGGGAGTGGATGGACAGATAACATGGATCACTTGTGTTGTACTGATCTGGATCTTCTCCAGAACGCAGGAAAGGTCCCCTGTGTTGTCTGCTGCACTGGAGTAGGAAGAAACAGCGTCTTCTGCAAAGGCTGCAAGAAGTGGGTGCACAAGAAATGCAGCGGGCTGAAACACCTGACATTGGACACAAATTGTAGACGATGCCAGGGAACCATGAGACCAATTGATGGCAGACAACATGATGACTGACATTGCAACCCCAACAAGTGTGACGACAGCTTAGATGTTCAAAGATCTGCTACCAGTTCTTTTTTCTCGCCACCTTTCATACAAGAAGAGGGGTCATATGGACAGCACTTTTGTGCGGGTTGCAATATTCCATGCTATTGAAAGATGTCACTGACCACCCTTGACCAAGCCAAATCTTCATCATCTGCAGCGCGACGACAGGGCAATGATCAGACAGATCTGCAATGTGAGGACGGAAGATGTGGCCACCTCCAGGTCAAATGAATTTCTGACGCTTCTCAGCAAGGAGGACGTGGACCTTATTCTAAGGGAGAGAAGGCTCCGTTGGTATGGACACATGGAACGGTTAAGCGCTGGAATCAAGACAACATGGGTCATATACGTATCAGGTAGTCATGGAGCAGGGAGACCTAAGACGACATGGAAGCAGATGATAGAGAGGGATCAGAAAGACTGGAAACACTCAAAACTGAACCTCATGACAAAGACATTTGGAAAGCAGCCATGTGTGTCGCAAGCTAGCTACCTGGAAGGGCGTCCACTGATATGGATGTTGCCCCAGTACCTGCGCATTAAATACCAAAGATGAAGATGATAATGATGTACCTAACAACTGTTTCAAACAAAAATCAAAAGTACCGTCTTTTCACGTATAAAGGCCCCTGGGCCTAACATCGAACATGGGCTTAAGGTTCTGATATGGGCCCATGGGCCTTTAACTGAACTCAATTTCTTTTTCCACGAACAAAGCTGACTATTTTGGCACAGTAATTTCACCGAACGTAACTTTCGTGGGCATATGTCAATACATATGGTTTATTATGAAAGAAAGTTCAATCACGTACTGCTATATACTAGATCTGCATCATCGCTAAGCCGTGACGTGTTGCCATGATTCTGGGTGTCAAATAGATGGAACATCGCATTTGTTGATTGTCATTCTCAAATATAGCGATGTATGTTCTATTAGTAACGTTATTCAACCAATCTACTACGAATGCTTGCCAGAAAATAGAAATAACTTACTTAATTTGATGTGAAAAATATACACACGCATGTTTCCGGCGTCAGTGCGCATGCTCAGTAGTTCAAATGTCGAGCCCGCGCAGCGTGAAAACGAAAGTAAGTTCGCGCCCTTAGTTAATGCATGTTATATTGTGTATCGTGGTCGCGCCTATTAAAGCTCCTACGAAGTTGGGAACAGCAAAAGATGAAAAGATGCTTCTTCCCTGGCTGATTTAAGATTGAAATAAAATGTTTTAATTACACTATTGAGTTATGAAATGCAATAAAACAATAGAGAATACTTGGATATTATTTATACAATAGACATAACGCCAACGACTACCAATTGTATTAACCCTCTTATTGCTGCTGTCGCAATATTGCGACACACGTTTTATTACCCCTCAGTGCCGTGGGCGCAATATAGCGACCACATAAACGGAAAAACAGTCATGTTTGATGAGTGGTTTCCTGTCAAAATACCGGGGAGTTAAGTTTCATATTCACGTTTTTAACAACAAACGCCTGAACTCTACATTTCCATGTTGATTTCCCGAGAAATAAAGAGGATTATGATAATATTTCTATTCTATTTGTAAGCACGTTTATTTGCTGATATACTACACACTTTCCATTACAAATTTGAAGCCTCAAATACTCTTATTTGTCTGCAATAAACCACGGCATGTGATATATGGATGGAATCGTCTTCTCACCATCTTTACATTGCCACTGAAATAAAATGAAGAACTAGACTCTCAAAGCCATATAACCCAACCTTTGTCACATAGTATTCTTGGCTCAAATCTCTGTGAAACGCATCTGATTTATGCTACAATGCAATCAGCCTCGATATAGTTAGTGCCTTTATGAATCAGACATAACGCCGCACGCTTGATAGAGGCTGCGCGGTGTTTTTGACCAATCAGCGATCACCGACCTAGTTTTCTGCACAAGGTAAAGAACTGTCATGGCGCTCTGACCAGGTTCTCATATTTTTGGTCAAAAATCTTAGTATTATTCATCTCCAGTGCCTCATACAATTATATCTTATAATCCGGATGACAAGAGAGGCGATTGGCAAACTATTGATCAAGTGTAGACGTCGAAGAAGTAATATATCTTACGAAACGATTGACACTTGCAATCGGGCTTCCCAAAGATGAAAGATGAATGGCTGACATTTAGTATCGTCATGTTTGCAAGCGTTTATGGAGCAAAATATTGTGAGTAAATGTGTTATTATAAGGATACGATGATTTATGCTGTGGTTGGTTTGTAACCAAAACTAAATGTTGCCACGATTAGTATAAGTTGTGATACTACGCAGTTTAAAATCTGATGCCGGCCTGTCAAATTTGAATCGGCGATTGCTTAGAATGTTAGTTTAGATGACATGAAGATCAAGTAAAATGACCACCTAATGGTGAAAATCTGTAACTACATGCGATTTTATGCATGTACGCAAATTGGCATGTTGAAATTCCTATTATTTTAGGCTCTGCAATAATTCTTATAAACACAGTTTGCAGTCAAAACCGTGGAACCGCAAAATAATTTCCCGATATAAAGGGGGTATGCACGTTAAACGTCTGGAAGCAATAAGAGGGTTAACAGGCAAGCTTCATGCACACTGTAAATCTTCATGTCACTCATCATCGCCCACGAATCTAGAAAGATATACCGTACGAGTCTGTGATTAGGGATATGTTAGCTCTCCATTTCTAAATAATCCAATGCTTATTCATTGCCAAAATGGGGGTGGGCTTAAAGTTCGAACTTACACCCCTTGGCCCATAAGTGAACCTTTTTTCAGTTTGAAATATGCCCCAAAACAGCACTTTTTCGGATAAACGCCCGGGGGTCTTTATACGTGAATAGACGGTACTAAAGAAATTTGTAAAATTTAATCTTCTAGCATTAATGTTTAGTTATTTGAAAATAAAGAAAACACAATTAAATAAAAGAAAACACAATTAAATAAAAGAATATAAGTAGTTTGGAAATTTAGTAAAAAGCTAGTCTAGATCATATTTTTTTTTTTCAATTTACAAAAAAGTAGGAATAATAGGAGTTTTTTGAAAAAAGTAGGAAAAAGTAGGAACCATTTCAAAAAAGTAGGAAAAGTAGGAAAAAGTAGGAAAAAGTAGGAACGCTGGAGAGCCTGACTATGCAAAACAACAAAATCTTATATTACCCAGCTATATGAGTTAAAAGACAACCACTCAAGGTTTGGTACAGCTGCTCAATCGTAGGAAAATACCTATTAGTGTCCAAAGTTTGCATTGTGAATTGAATTTGTGACTGCATGCAGTCAGCATTGACTATATTTCATGAGCCACAGAGGATAACAAATAAATTAATTTCTTTAATGATTACAAAGAATATCGCAGGTTAGCAGTGTTAGCTATCTGATTAACAGAGAATGTGTCTTGACTGCGTAAATAGCATTATAAAAAAAATCTGCAAATAAGATCAAGAGTGCTCAGAGAGCACAGCTTCTCTAGAACAATGTTGGCTCATGGGAAATAAAGATGTTTACTTTGCAGTCAAAGCATTATTGCAGAAAAAAGTATATTTGGCTTTCTTGGCATTGGATTGCAGGTGCTTTCTAAACATGCCTAAGTAATTATCTAATGTCCATGAGTGGACATGGTTCTGGTGATACTGTGCTCTCTGTGCACTTTTAATCTAAAATAACCAGTATGCCAATTGGATGGTCATGTTTCATACAGTATTAAAACTAGTAGAAAAAGTAAAATAAAATAGATCAAAAGTGCTCAGAGCACTTTGACTTAAGGGCAATACAGATGTTTACTAAAATATTTTAGAAATCATGATTAAAAGTACACAATTACAATGTACCAGGTATGCAATCAGCCACAAATAATAAACCATTGTCTAATATTTGCTCCATCATGCTATAATATTGATCTTATAGCAGAAAATAGCAGACAGCACCAAGAAGACATTTGCAGCTGGCCCTGTGGAAAGCACAGTTTAATTGGCAAAGAGCCCAAAATTGAATCATTTCGGTGTTGCCTCATACCTCATAGTTGTGTTAAGTTTGAGCGATATTGGTTTATTGGTAAACCCTCTAGCTTGTCCAAGACATACATACATACATACTTTTTTTTAGTTAGTTTGTTACAAACGAAACACAATGCTTTGCTTCAGCAGCTGAAGCGACGCAAAAAACATTGACATGGCTCTCAGGAAGGAATAAGTAGAAAAATTAGACGCAGTTGATATTCAGTCTAGGCATGTAAGCATTGTACCCAGTTTGATGTTTTCTTACAAGCATTAACAAATCTAATATAGAAAATGTTGTAATGGACCAAAAATGGCGCTTTGGTGTCTCGTCAATGCCGTCACACCACATAGTTGCATAAAGTTTGAACAAAAATCTGTTCATCAGTAAACACTCTAGCTTGTCCAAAGACATACGAAAATAGAAACGAAACAAACACAAGGCCTTTGCTGCAACTGCTTAAGCAACGCAATAAATAATTACATTTCAATAACTTACAAGAACTTCAGCCAATATTGGTTCAACAAAAATAGTTATTTTCCTCCAGCAATTTATCACTGACCTGTTGTGACACCGCTTCCAGACAACTTGGTCTGAAAAACAAGAACAACTAGATGAAAAGTGCTCAGAGAGAACAGCGTTGCTACAATGTTGGCTTATGGGCAATTAAGATTTTTACTAAAATGTTACAGAAATCTTGATTACAAGCACACAATTTAATACTGTTTATGTAATCAGCCACAAATAATCTGTGTGCCACCACTCTCTAATAATAATAGTGGCTCTGTCATGCTATATATATTGATCATGGAGCAAGAAACAGTAAACAGCACCATGTAGACTTTTGCTGCTGATGATATATTGATCTGTGATTGTGCATGCCATACTAGTAGGAATGTTGAAAATGGACCATAAATGGCCCTGTGGAAAAGACACTTTAATTGGCAAAGTGCCCAAAATCAAATCACTTTAGTGTCGCCTCATACCTCATAGTTAAGTAAAGTTTGAACGAAATCTGTTCATCGATAAATGCTCTAGCTTGTCCGTAGAGACATACATACATACATAGAAACATACATACTAAATTACAAGCGAACAAAACATCAGCCTTTGTGCTTCAGCAGCTAAAGCGACACAATGACAAAACATGCAGCTTTAACTGAGTAAACATGCAAGGAGAATTATTCTAGCATCACCAACATTTCCATTCCATTAAACAGCTATACATTTTCATAAGCACAAAGATCAGAAATTAGAGCATCATTCACATAGATTGCAGGTGGGTAATCAGACATTATTATCATTCACAGTACAGAAATAGTTTTATGGTCAACAGGGCTTTTTTAGCCCGCTAGCCCAGGGCAATTGAAAGTTGTATGTGGGCTAGTCATTTTCCAAAGTACTTGATCCATTCTTCAATTCCCAGATGCGCGGGACATATTGCGCAGTAGAATTAATCAATATCAATATTTTCATTACTACTTCCCGCCGTTTCGGGTAATTCTAGACTAACACGACTTTAAATATTCAAAGGTCATTTTCAAGTATCACTTATCGCATCTTATTTATGGAAAGTATTTTCCTCATATAATTTTGAGTGAGGATTATGAATCTGTAATTGGATCTTAGTTTACTGTTAGCATGGAAATTGATGAAGATGTCGGCAAAAGACCGGTCTTAATGAAAATTGCAGACGACCTGTGTAGGCTGTGACTGATACAAACGTGCGATCTTCACTATTATGAGAAATGGACGCCTCAAATATGTGTATTTCCTTCATTTTCCAAGTTCTATCAGCGTGGCAGCAATCAATGTTATGTAGAATACACAATTTGAATGATATAGCATTAACCCATTACCCCTCACGTTTTATTACATGACAGCCCTTGTATCCTCGCAAATATTTGCAGCGTAGCGCGTATAAAATCTTTTCATTTGTCGGAGCTGCATTGCCAACTTTAAACTACCACAATTTCCTTAAAAATGCTCGTATTTCACCCATCTTTTCATCAAAATACAAAGCAGCCATTTTGGCTTACCCCAGTCCGAATTTCACAAATGTTTTGAAACAAATCAACACATTTCCAATGGCCATGTTCGGATCGGTTAGGACTGCGGTAAATACCGGTATTTGCAGCGTAGTTTCGAATAAATAAATCACAGTGATTTAGAAAATAATTAAAAATATTTATCAGGTGTTTTTGGAACTCATTTCTATATCATAATAAAGCTTAAGCTGTTAGAAACACGAATATGTATTTTTCATCACGATTGAACCATTATGAGTGTGTCTACAACGCGATCAAACATTGAGGTTTTTCCATTTCGTGCGATATGCGCAAACATGGCGCCCGTGTAAGTGCAAATTAATGCTGTCAAATGGAACTTTTGTATATTCTCTTAAAATAAAAGCTAAACATTAAAATAAATTATACACGACGATTCCTCATACGGTTTTACATATAGTTATCTAGTTTTAATCACGGTGGCACCGCTGCTATGCCCCAAAAGAATGACTTGTATACCGAAGCTTTTGACAGCCAAACACGTGAAATCAGCCGGCCGGTTTAGGCCGATTTGAGGGAGAGGGCCCAAGGCCGGTTTAGGCCGTTTTGAGGGGTAAAGGGTTAAATGCGATTCTAAATGGCTTTATAAGACATATCAAAAGTAGCCATAAAAATATGTGTCTCAAAAGTAAATAAAAAAGACAAGTACGCAGCTTTTCTGCGCAACTGGGAAGTGAAAAATAGGGCAAGTGGTTTTTAGGCTACAAATCATATTTCTGTCAAAAACTGGTTTTGAATGGTAAAAAATTTATTCCGCTCTGCAGAAACAAAAACAAGCAGCATCACAAATCATTCATATGACATTGTTATAAAAAATGCGGGCAAGTTAGATGAGTATTCCAGCAAGTAAATAAAATATGTTACTTGCCCGAAGTTAATGTAAAGCACTGGTCAAGCAAGCCTTAATGACAAATAATATTTATATGACACATTATCTTGTCTGAAAATAAATCCGCTTGTGATCAAATCTTCATTACTTTTTGTGCTGCCTTTGAACAGCACTTCATCAAAAGAACTCTAGAACTTAATTACAACTAAGACTTGACTCAACAGCATTCATGTCTTAGACAAAGAACAATGATGCTGCAGACAGTGAAGTCTATAAACTAATGCATTTTACGTTAACTTTAAAGTAACAATGGCCACCTACGACTTGCGTAGTTGCTGTTGTGGTGACCCCCGTGAGCCTGGACTGTGTCTCCCGCAAGCACCTCCAGTTGATGGCGAGTGGTTGTCTCGCATCACGTGCTGCTGACGGGTCATAGGCAAGCCTGGCGAGTTGCGGTAACTAATAAGCAATAATTACAATCATTAGTTTTTTGGTTATGATGGAAGATAGCGTAGCATAACAAATTATATTAAGCAAGGTTCAATGTCCTGCATACTGTATTCGTTCTTAAAAGCCGTCAGTGCACTTACAAAAAACAAATTTTAAACAAAAACAAGAACACAAAGGATGTCTAGTATACCCTAGAATCACACCTTTAAAAGAGTTAAGTCAAAATTCATGAAGTAAAATCTTTCACCACGCGCCCAGCGTCAAAATCCTTCTACTACTATCAAATGTGGACGTTAATTAACTACTGTGTCTTACAAAATGATATGCATTTCCAATCATATTCGCCACAGATGAAAGATGTGTGGCTGACACTTGGTATTGTGATATTTGAAAGAGTTAATGGAAGTAAATATTGCAAGTAAAAACATATTAGTATGAAATATGGATGGTCATGTTGTGTTTCTTGAGTAACTTTGATAAAACGGTGCTTCGATTAGTATAAGTTGTGATACTACACAGTTTAAAAATGATGCCGACCTGTCGAATTTGAAGCGCCTATTGTTTCCAAAGTTAGTTTAAACATTTCTTCAAACATAAAGATAAAGTCCTATGTCAACCCAATGGTGAAAATAAGAACATAGAGGCTATACACGTAGGTAAATTGGCGTGTTGAAATTCTAAATATTTTAGACTCCAGAATAATCTTTGTATAATCGGAGCTACAGTAAAAACAGCAAGTATTGAAGGCATTTTTATTGCTCGAAGTAATTTTCCGAACCCTAGCACAGACAATCATCACAGGGGGGTGGAGGTTATTCGTATGAGGCAAGCTTAGGGTTAATAGGGCAGGTGTGCTTATTTGAACAAATACGGTTATGCAATTGATATTTTAAGGAAACATAGTAATATAAAAATATATTAAATATCAAATAAATAGTTCATAGATGACATTCATTCACTATTGATAATTTAGTGCTCAACACTTACTATGTATAGTGGCCTTGTGTCCTGGGCAGGTGAATTCTCTTTTGAAATTAATCAACCCAAATTTTGAAATAAAACAATTATTAAGAAAAGATTTACATTATGTTGATGAAATTAAAACTAAACTCAAATAGAACTTCAATTTATGTCCCATGCAAAAAGACAAATGTCAAAGTGCCATGCAAGAAGATAAGAGGGTAAGTGTCAAGCCATGCAGATTTCTGGATATATATATTAATGCAATATTATTAATTTAAAGATCAAATAACAGGGTCGGGGGTGATTTTCAGCAGTTCTATAACTTGGATTCTGTGAACATTATGCAATAACGTTTATGAAAGGTATTCAAATATTAAATGAGAAAAAATACATTTTAATAGCAAAATCGTCTTTCCTTCGAAAAGCTTACAAAAACATCAGAATCGTGACATAGAACCTGTGACGTCAGTTTTACAACTCCGTGTACATTCCCATAGAAATATGACTAAAAATATGTTGTCTTTGTCGGAAAACTTATATGGGGGTTATGAATGCGTACCTTATCTCCAAACAATCTTTATTCTATTCCCATCATATTGGCATGTAGAAATGTAAATAAAAGTGTATGAATATTCGTAAAACTGCTTATTTATGTTGTAAATAAAACATTACGTGGTCCTGCTCTAGCAACATTTTTTTTTAATATAATCAGAAATCAATTATACCAATGTGATTTATTCTTTTCACTCTTTCTATTGGTTTATAAACCTTAACACATATGTTTGTAATAAAAAACGACATTCTTAAACAGCACCGAACTTCTAAAAGTATGAATGCACTTGCACTTGCTGGCGTCACGTGACGTTGTTGAAAGTATGTTACTAAATATATGCTATTGCTCTGTCGAACTGCCATATCCATTATATGTATCGGAAGGGGGATTTTGTCGAAGATTTCAGTAGTGTGTTTAATTCATTTCTAGCTTCAATATTAACCAAGTTATTAGCAGAAAACGAATACCAACATGGCGACCAAGCACGCCGTAGATTGCGCATGCGCATGGCAGCTGCTACATGAGTAGTCTGTTTTCTGGTAATAACTTCTTTAATATTAGAGCTAGAAAAAAATAAACCACACCACGGGAATTGTCGTTCAACTTCGATTTATACATGTGCGATATATATGGTAATACGGCAAACATTATTATACAAAACGTCATCGAACTGCACTGGTTTTACAGGACTGTTGTAATAGGTGTTATGCGCATGTGCAAATATTATCAAAATTTATCACAAGCTAGCCTCATTCAATCACACTCTTTGTTGCATACTTGGTAGGTTAATGCCACAACAGGGCGTGGATGATCGAGACTAAATTTATTACGTCACAATTTTTCTAGGGCACTTTTGCTCATGTTTTTGTTAACATCGTAAGGTACACAGAAATTCTCAAATTAATTAGCAATATATATGGATACGATGAGCTGGTGGTCAGTATTATATATCGCAGTAGGTTACTTGATACATGTATATTGTGCATATGTAAACGATTTAGAAAGTTTGAACCCCGTTACTTGATCTTTAAGAATAATTTGTTGTTTTTTAGCAGTGATAGCCTAAAACATTAATATATTACTGCAAT
The DNA here is from genome assembly GCA_019095985.1 of Streblospio benedicti. Taxonomy (NCBI): domain Eukaryota; kingdom Metazoa; phylum Annelida; class Polychaeta; order Spionida; family Spionidae; genus Streblospio; species Streblospio benedicti. The sequence goes on along the minus strand of CM032661.1, from coordinate 15,549,545 downwards.
TCAACACATAGAACATTTTCAACTTAACAAGAAGGAAAACAAATTCAAAAAGGTGTATACCTGCCACCATGGGAACCAGGCTAATAAATCATGGATTTAATATGAATTTGAAAATGTCTCAATTTATATGCAGTTAATTCTTGTCAATTAGTTTTCATTACAATAATAGATGCAAAAATGTTACATATTATTCAAGTAATATTCTTTAACAGCAAAAAAAATATCATTAATGAGGGAAAACAGAGAATATACACTTCATTTGTTACTATTCTTGATAACAACGAAAGTCTCACCAAAAATGACAGGTTTGGTTCCTATTGGTATCTGTTAATATTTTGTATAAAATCATGAATGAAGGAACCCAGGATCAGGATACTATAAGTTTACATTCTTTTATCCTTGTGAACTTACCATTGTGCTGACTAGTTTTCTATAGTAGGCATTTTCCTCTTTCAAGAAGAGATTTTCTCTGAAAGGAAAAGTATCTATTATTAATTAATCAAAATTTTGAAAATCTTGAGAGGGCATCCCTTTCCGAAGAAAATATGAACTTTGGAGCAAAGGATAATTTAGTCTGTATAATAATATCTATATTTACATACATCAGATTACTAGTGTCTGGTAAAACCATTACAGCTCCCAATAGATCCTGATAAATGGGGTTGTGAAGCAAAATAAGATGAACATTACTGATTCAACCATTCAACTGTCCTGTTTCTTAAATTGAAATCAAAAGGACATCAGTTGAGCTTAGACAAACGAAAGGAGAGAACCTTACAAGATTACAAGGAGAGAACCTTACAAGATTACGCTCTAAAAAAGTTATAAATCCCTCAAATATAGTAAAGCCTTTTATCCACAGTTTCAAAAACAATGGCATTGCATTTTCTTTCAATGCAAATATGTTTTAAGATATTGTTTAAATCTTTTGCTTTTGAATTATTCAATAAGATCATTATAATATAAAGAATAATGTTGGTTTCGACTCTGTACACATTACAGGTCCAAATATCCGGATCTGGATTATCCGATAATCGACTTCATCCAGATGTCAAATCTTGGCCCCATTTTTGAGTTACTGACTTGAACATGTCTCTTTTCAATCATGCATGATTGAGTTAATTTTTTTCCCCACAAAGTTACCTTATAGACGCTAGTCTATTCACCCTGTATCTATTGATGACCTAAGTGTGCGTTTCCTCATCATGCTTTTCGTTTCTTGTTGCCTGGTCATATGGTTTGGTACAATGTTATTTCTATTGGCTGTTTCCTGAAAACGTGTTGTCGAGCAGGTGACAAAATGTGTGAAATGATTGAAATGATATCGCGACACGCGTTTCGTCGTCTGTGACCACCCCGACCCTCTAAACGGACTGTCGCATGGAATGCCTACATTTGAATAGCATTAGCTTGTTCATCAATATCCGAAGGTGCCTGGATAAGCGGACCTGTACTGTACATGCAAGTTTCAGTTGGAAATAGAAATGCAAAAAACTCTTGAGATAATTTTAACTGTCACCTAACACACTTATTTACAAGTTGTTTTCTCTAATATTTTCTGTGGTTTATTTAATGCAAAGTTGAACACTTTATATATATTTAGCTTATATTTCCATTATTTTGTTCATTGTAGTTTGCCTGCAATGCATTATGAGAAAATGAAGTGTGTAGAACATCAATCTTAATAAAATAACTAGATTACATACTATCACCACATGATCATTATTTTTTATTTTATCGAACTTGGTAATATTCAATATTACAGTTTCTGATCACAAAAACATATATATTCCAGTCACATACTCGATCGAGAAACTCATTTGGCATCCAGGACCTTTCATCACCGTGCATTTATGGTTTGCTATTTACGACTACCTTTAGGGATACTAAATTGCACACTTCATGCATGTGAAAATATTGATCAGTCAAGAGTCTCTGGACGACAAGAAAATGTTCGTAACTGTTAAGTTTTCTGATTTGCAAACATGTAAGTTGAAATTTGAATAAATTTGCAATTATACTATACTATTTTTTGCTTTGATGATAACAAAAAAGGTTTGGTGACTAGGTGAAGCCAATTCTAATATGTTGTCATATGGGGGGAAAAGCTGTCAAAATGTACTAAATAATAGCCTATCCAGTCTGTCATCTCCCACATCCATAAGTCAGTGTTGTGTGTTCTACATGGTATGTTGGATCTGGAAAGAGTACACTTCACTTTCACCTAGATCACGATTACAACCATCATCATGCTCTTATAATCCAGCAATCACCGTCCAATCACTTGGCAATAACATCAGTGTCAAGGTCATATCACACCCAATAATACGAACATCTTGCTAGTTGAGACTTTGTCCGATGCTCATATGAATAATTTCAATCGTGTTGTTTTTTAGTTGTTACCACAATATAAAGTTAAATATGAGTGTGTATGTGAATTTTTTAATACATTGATTTCTATGAAATAAATTCTTTCAATGAGCGGCAAAGAATACTATCTGCATACATGTTTATCAGAACAAACAATTATAATGCCTTAAAACAACGACTACTCAGTATGTTTCCATAAAATTAAAATGGTGTGTGAAAAATCATGTGGTAATGATTGACTGAATTTGGGATAGTCATGCTGTATTCGTATTGACCCTCTTGTTGCCACTGCAAAAATCACTGTTTTGAAACTGAATGCCGTGACTGCTTTTCAATTGACAGGTTATTCACATTCAAAGTTTGCTATTGTTGACTTCAACTATGATCATTAGCAGCTCTTTTGATTTTAATCAGAACATTTCCATATTTACAGCACACATTCAGAAAACAGTCTAGTTTCTACTTTTCACCATTGTAAATAAAGATACATACAGCAACAAGTTTAATTTTGACTATTCAAGTAATCGCTCATTTCTTCGACAACTTGCGTAGCCAATTTTAAATGTCAAAATATCAGTAGTTTAGTACACGGTGTAATAATATTGTACAAATGTAACAGTTCGAGTTGAAGGAGATGAAACACAGAGAATGAATGAGATCAAATCATTTGTATTGATCAGTAAGTGGTCCTGAGTGTTTGTGCAAGTTGTATTATGGTAATTTTCATCAGCTCATTTATTTCACAACTCTCTTAATTGTTCCCTGTAATGATGCAATTCTGTCCTAAAGAAATTCATCTAGTATGTCACCATGATCCTTTGCAGCAACTATCAACAAACTATAAATCATTTAAAATCGGAAAATGGATTGAGCATCTATTTTTACTGTCGGGCATCACAGCAAGTTTTTGTGTAATCAATCAAATGCTAAAGCTTTGTGCAACTAATCAGATCAATTACTTCCATGTAGTCTAAGAGATGTGCATTTCTCACTTGTCTGCCCTAGATAGTGATTGGGTCTGCCACACTAAGTTTGGCCCACATTAGTTCTGTGTCCATGACCATGCTACACAACAATTAGTAAGAACATTGAATGACACTCTATGGGCAATCTATGTCCATAAATAGTAAACTCGGCATTGTAATATAAGCTCCATTGAGGACAAGAGCAGTTAATTCAAGCTTTGAAGGGACATTAATCTAATCTACTTTCTTTCCACAGGTGAAATAAGACAAAACTACATTAACGTTAAGTGCGCCTCAGAGCAGTTTATATTGCCAAGCCAAACTCAATTTCATGCGTGATTGATACATCTAAGCTGCAAAATTTCTGACCATCCATATATAACATCCCTGACCACACTTCAAAATAGGTTTAGCAAGCACAGCCCTTTACTACTTTTCTTGTTAAACCCATAATTGATGTAAGCAAGCAAGCAAGCAAACAAGCAAACACTTTATTACTCTGGATCAGCCAGACATTCACACCAATAGCTAGTATAGCTATATGCTGATATACCATTTGTGGTCGCAATAAAGAGGTGGTCTCTATAATATACAGAAGTTCATATTAGTAGCGTTATGAAGGTTTGGGACCGTGAAAAGTTGTCCTATTATAGAGGTAATCTCTCTAGAGAGTTGGTCTCAATTGGAAGTTCCACTGTATTGTAATTATTTTAATTCATTTGTTTTAAGTGAAAAAGAAAAATGTGCACTGAAATAGCAACGGATACCAACACACACAAAACATTATTGTAATTGATGACTACAGACTGCTCATTTGAAATTAATGACCCAATGTATTACCATTAGAATATTTCTGGAAGGGGAGCAAACTGGTGCCTATAGAGTGGACCCTAAACATACCTGTACCTTACTCTATCCAAAAGCCTTTGCTAAGACAAACAATGTGGAGAAGGCTCAAGTCACATTTTCCCTTGCCAAATCCTTTTTGAAATAAAATATATTTAAACCAAACAATGTAAGACTTGACGACTTAAACACATACAAGAACAGTATGATATGTACATATAAAAAATTAACAATCATATCCATTTTACTTGGGAAACTATGGCAATTTAGAAAAATATTAATTTTCAACGTAAACCCCTGCCAATTCGAAATGTTTTGACAACTGAAAATTATTCTTCCTTCCGTTCTAATAAATTAACTACAATTTAAATACTTAAGAATTCCACCATACAATAATGGACTGTAACCAGAGACTGAATATACAGAACAGAAATAAATAAAATATAATTAGCAAGACATTTTGCAAAAGAAACAAAGATCCTAATCCTAACACATGCGTTAACTGCAACTTTTTGTTTACTTACTGCTCCAGCTTGTTGACCATTTCCATGGCCCTCTGTGCCTTCTGGACATACTGAGCTTCTTTGGCTCTCTGAAAAAAACAAAAAAAAGCTATTCACATCAAATGGATTCATAGACACAGGTGGTGAATGTGTAGGAAATTTGCTAATCATTTTTACTTTTTGATTCCTCTTGGTGCAATTAGTGATTCCCACAGCTGCCATGGTACAAGGCCATACACATTAGTAGACATAACAGTTTAAGTTACGACTCTTATTGAGGCTTATTTGGAAAACATTTGCTTTGTGTTTCTTCGACAAATTCAAACTTTAAGACCCAGTGTACATCTTTCTTTGTGCCCTGAGAATTATATGAAACATTGCTTATCTTTCATTGCATTGCGTTGGTCAATCATCTTTCATGATAATGGTATGACAGGAAGCAATTACTGACACAACAACACTTACGACAAACAATTACACCTAGACCATGGATCTATGGACTTTGGTTTAGCATATACGAGTACGAGGACATTGGGGAGTGGTGATGTCAGTGACAAGGTTATCGGACATATAGCAGATTATCCCTTAAATGGTCACAAACGCCTATACACATGATGTAGATTTTCACATTTCCACTGGACTTAACAATATTGGTAGTTTTTATTAGTATTGCATAATGATCGTATGTACAAACACATTCACTAACAATCTAACACCCATTACAGTAAAGTAATCCTGTGAATTTCAACCATGACTTCTGAACAACACATTCTTTTATTTAAGATATCAAACATACATACAGAAGTTATATTTGGCTGCAATGATATATAAAAGAAAGGTACCCGAAACCCCCCCCCCCCAAAAAAAAAAAAAAAAAAAAAAATGAAACACTCCGGGTTGGATTGCTTTATCCATGGCATTGTGACGCACTTTATCCATGCTATTACATTAGCCACTCTGGATCTGTACACTAAAGCAGGGTCAGGGCTCTACTCTTACAGTAATGATGTAAAGTGATGCTGTACCCTACATTTCTTTCTCACTTGCAAAATTTACGAGCTCACATGTAAAGGTCACCACCACATACATTGTAAATGGCTGATGTGAAAATATCCCAAGCAGTCATGTACATATTTACCAGATAATTATTAAAATTCTGACTACTAAGCAGGGGAAATAACCAAATATAGCTAAGCTAAGCTTATTTATCATCTATATATTTTTCTATGTATTATTTGTAACACAAATAAATATAGAGTTTCATGCAGAGAGAAACAGCAATCAATAATTCCAACTGCAAGATTCTATGCATGAGACACGCCAATCTGTGTCATAATGTGATGTTTCTATGAAAAGTAAGGAAGCACAAGAAGAGCAGAGATCGACATCCAGCTTTAATGACTTACTAGTATCAGGATTTTTTTCCCATGTTCTTGGGAGACTGCTACTATGGATGACTTTTAAGATGAGGTTTTCAAAAAACAAACTCTGAATAATCAAACTATTTTACAAGGAGTCCACCTCTACTCATGGGAGTACACAAATTTATGAGACAATGCATATTTGATACACTCATAAAAGGCAGTGTGGCATTTATTAAAAGTTGAAGGTAAATAAAGGAACGCTCATTAGCCTGGAAGGCAAGAACAGAAATTACTGACATAACGTCTAAGCAAAAAGAGATTTTTATTGCTTAATGTTGCTGTATTAGAATGTACTGAAAATAATTTACTTTTCAAAAGCATATCAATGAATGTGAGCAGTGTTGAATGCTCCAGGATAAATTGTTTTACTAAACAGTGTAAACTATATTCGAAAAAATTGCAACTAGCATGTTTCACACAACCTCATATGCAGCCCTGTGAATTTGGAAATGGAACATTCTCTCGCAATTATGCATGAAGCAATGTCTCAGAAAATATCATAACATTAGCCTTTTACAGAGAATTGAATCTTTGAGGTACAATCTGTCTGTTGATACAGGACATGGCCTTATTGATATAGTGAGACTCCATGCCCCACAACAAAATTGCTCCTGACTGAATCTAATAACGTGCCTGCAGTTTGAATTGTAATTGAATATATTCTGCAAGAGTTGTAGTTTTTTACTACATGTACCGTGCACACATTTCAGCAATTATATTTAGATGAGACAATTGATATATAGTTTGCTTGATTTAAAAGATTATAATTAAATGGTTACTTTTTTTTCTTTGCGCATTGTGAAACTTTGCAGCTTCCATTGTACAATCAACCGCTCACATTTATTTTCTTATTTTTCAGCAAACGATTTTTCAAACCAACTAACAGCCTCTCAAGGTAAGGAGGTTGTCAAAGGATTTACGTGCCTAACCAAACATGCTTATTTTCATTTAACTGTAAGTGCATTGTCTTTATGATCTATTAATGATAATCTCCACATCAACAGCAAGAATTATTGCCGGTGATAGGTCAGCAATCGGTGGCAATATCCATCTGTCAATAATCACCCAATAATCTGGAAGAAAGAACTTTGGGTAAAATAAATACATGTGCATAGGATGGGAGGTGGATCGGGGGAGCCCAGTAACACTAGTTTTATCACATCTATTTGGTATCTATTGAAGTTAGTAACTATTAAATTAATCTGATGTTAAGTTAACTGATAAAATGGAACACTCAAGGAACACCCATGTATTCTTTGCATCATTCATTCGCAATGCATTTTGAAATACCACGAGAATAGATCAACAAATGTCGAAAATTTGCAAACCCAATCAATGCTTGTGTCCATCAATAGAAATAGTTTACTGTAGTCCTGCATACACTCACTAGACTAAAGTTTTCTGCCAAAGTTAACAAAAAACAGATAATTTATAATGAATAGCTGATTTCAAATATACTCTTTGGGACTGGCTGCCAAAAGTTTTCATCTTCAAAATTTCATATTGCCAACATTTATAAACTTTCCATTTGATCGATGCAGCCCAATGATCAGCGCTACACACATATCCTTTACAATTACGTGGCCAGCATTTAGCAACAACTTAGTGCTCCAGTTAAGATATTTGAAAGAACTATCACATAACTCACAAGAGCTATTTCAGCTGTTGTAGGTGACTGTGATCGCAAGTGAATTTTGAATATATACAAAATTAAGTTATTGGTCGTACGACTGCGCATTTATTGATTTTTTCACATTAAGTTCGCACATGCATTGCACGTTGTGTAGCCTACGACGAGCTCTTGCATCGCACGCTGTACATCGCACGCTGTTTTGCGAGCACCGAAACAACTTCAAACAAGTATTTGCAAACCAGTGTTGCAAACCACTGCCCAGTAAGTATTTCTGAACCATCTCGCATCCTTTAAGGTATGTTACACATCTACATGTACACTTCTTGCACCTGAAAGCTGAGGCAGTACCGACTGACTTGATAAATGCTCGACAAAGCACATTCATTGCTATCGTTTTTGCGACCACCTTTTGAACATACTTGCCATTATTGTGCTATGGCTTCTAATCCCACATTAAGGTTTATCAGTTTCACGTAATATCCTAAGGGCTTCACTCGTTATCGTCCTCCTCGATAGCTACTGCTTACCAATGCATGATGTAAATTGCCACGTAAAAGTTGAGTCTTCGACTGCTCTTTCATAATTAAATACAACACATTATAGATTTGAAATATGAACAATGATCGTGGGTAGATTTATCAAGAAGCCAACAATATGTATAGGCTGCTAAATAAGCAAATAAGGCCACGGTAACTAGAATTCTGTTTGATGACATTCCCCCCACAGATTTAATAATCTTTCATAATAAATAATCTTTTCAAATGACACTGCTTTTATATTCAAAGTTTTCATTCAGTTAAAAAAAAAATGGTTTTTTATTATATTGGTCGCCCATGGCGCCATATTTGCCAAAGACGCCATGCCACCAAGGGCGCCATGCATTCCCAGCAGGTGCAGAATTTAGCAATGCGCACTCAGTGCTCCAGTGTACATGTTTTGATCTTAAAATTAGTAAGTTTATTTTTCTATTTTCTGGCAAGCATTCGTAATAGATGATGATGAAAAACATTACTAATGGCATATACATTTGTTTAGTTGAAAACGGCAGGTAACAAATGTAATGTTCAATTGATTTGACAACCGGAATTATAGTAAAACAAGGCAAAAAATGTAGATGGCTGAGCGATGATAAATGCCGGTGTTTAACACATGAGTTTCCTTTGTTGTGTGACAGAATTTGAGCTTTCCAGATGTTCCTAGATGTAAAATATTGACATACAATATGATAAAGACCCATCATCATACTTTGACTGTGGGGTAAGGCTATTTCAGCCCTTAACCACTCATGCACCTATCAGATAAGGAACTGACTTGACTAAATGCTTGGGGAAGCACCGTTTATTACATTCGTTCCTACCTTTTGAACTCTCTCTAGGTATACAGGGTTGTAAATTAATTTGTCATCAACTAGGAAAGGCCTGGCTGTACTATCCCACAAATGATGCTGTGTGCTTGCCACATAGCACTCCCCTAGTGGCATGGTTATCGCCCCTTGGAAAGCTAGCCGTCCAAATGGGCAGGATTCCCCTCAAGGCCACCCCAAGATGGGTCAGTCACCAGGCAGATGGATGACCATGGATGGATTATACAGTGGTCTGGATAGTAATACTTGACACTTGGCTATGACCTGGTGATTTATGGCCTTAACAGGCTGATGGTCACGGAAGCGACAAGTGTCTTCACCTTTAGTGGAAATACACATCGACCGATACCTTTTGAATAAAGAACAAAATGACCATTGGTAGTGAAATGCCACACTGCCTTTGGTCAGCCTCTACTGAATATTTTTATTCCCTTCATCCCAAACTTTCCTTCGGATATTTGTTTATTTTTATTTTCCCCACTTCCTGTCCGCTATTGACCATGGGCTTTATTTTTATTATTTTTACCCACGTTGTGGAAAATTTTACAGCCAATTTTTTCGTCATCCAAAGAATCAAGTTACCCTGGCCTAATCACAAGATTCGCGCTTATCTTGGTCAACCGTTAACCCATCGTTTAGCTTGCTACTGAATACAGGTGAAAACTGTAAGATCAGGCAATCCCAACATATATGATAGGATGATGATTCATTATGTTCTGAAAGTCCTGGGGGTTTGACAATATTAATCCCTATAGATTGTAGAATAAGTGCATCAGAAATGAGCCAACAGACTAAATGTGTCGCAATTTCTTTTTCAAAATTAGCTATCAGCATTTGGCAGCATAGACCATCCAGGTGAACTCAATCTATTTGTACACATATATCAATAGCTATGCATGTCAGCCTGGTCCACAGTCTCATTTGCAGTCTATGAACGATACGCGAAAGTTATTGTTGCTGATTATGGCAAGTTTTCATGTCACCATGAAGTATCACCACAATGAATCACGCAATCTCACTCTATGCAACATAACGAAGTCCAAATGTTTACTTCTAAAGGAAACAGGAGTCATAAATTACCAATTCTCATTTCCTTGATTTATAATTTGTGATTTATAGTTAATGTTACTTTTTAAAGTCATTAACGCATCACTTTTTGTTCTCTTCTGCATACTCTTAGTCTATAATGTTCGACCCGTTTTTTATTCGAACTCGCACAAGTTGAATACCTGCTTCAGTAGATCTCATTTTTAATTTCGCTTCAAGCTTTCTATTGATTGCAAGTAAAAAAAATACATAGCTTATTTTGAACCGTTTTAACTCAATAAAC
>CM032661.1:15393654-15529808 GCA_019095985.1 Streblospio benedicti | reverse complement strand
TAAAATAAACAAAGAATAAAATTTGCCTTCAAGATGGTCAGGTGTAATGTTACATATATCATTAAAGTGTTTGACATTTGGACATGTGCTACGCCCTTTCCAAACACCATGAGCAGTAACACATTTAGAAAGACTTCACTCTGTTTAACGTAAACGATATGCCAGAAGCCATGAGCCACTAAAAGCTTAGTTTGGGCTACTGCTTTCTTTATGTCAATAGTACAAATTAGCTGTGGTTTTCAATAAGATATGAACTTTTATCTATACCGGGGCTATAATCACGAAAGTGTTACAAATCTAGTTCACCAACTGTCAAATCCAAGAGTTAGTTCAGGACTTTGAGGTCAATGATGTCTTCGTATTCATCATTGTCATCAGGATTTTCATAGCTTGGTAACCTCATACAAACCTAATTTAATAAAAATTTGAACCACAGAAGTTTGCCATTACCGATCGTGTTAAAAAATTAGAGATCTACCTAAAGCATTTACCCTTTATTGACAGCCCATGTGAAATGCAATATTACCTAGCCGCCGGATGCGCCTTCGGAGACGCATATAACTACGCAATTCTTGCAAAAAAGCACAAGAAATCAAAGCATCTTTTCATAGAGAAATTCTGGCGACCTTGACCCCATAATGATAATAAAGAACTGATAGAGCATAAACAACACATTCCGATCTAAATTTTGTGGCAAATATGAATTAAATTACTATTATTTGATTATCCATTGGGAGAACAATTATTTACGCATCTAACAGCCATTTAGGACGCCTATATTCTGACCCAAAATACTCGTATTTCTACAATATTCATCCTGACAAATTATATATCATTCGAATGGGGAAAGTCTGTGCTCTCCTATGGAGATAATTAAGGTTTGGTTTTTTAATGACGTCATTAGCAAATAAAGGTAAAGAAATCCCGGGAAACAGCCGTGAAAACAAAAGTTTTGTGTGCAGAATACACCATAGTCTTTTTTTATCGCCGCTAAACATTTAGTCTAGATAGTCAACAATGTTTTATTCGATGTTGCGAAACTGTGCGCGTTTGATAAAGGCTAAAGTGCCGCCCACATGTCTACGATTGACAGCCGCATTTAATTTTAGCCAATGAGAGAGCATGCCGCTATTTGCTGCAGGATTGAACATGGCTGGAAGTGAAAATTCAAAGAAAAGTTAAATAATATTGTAAATAATTGATTTTCGTGAATATAATATGCTAACCAACATGAATTCACACAGCAGATACCACATAAACCAATTCTATAAGGCTCTACCGAAGCAAAGTTACATCTGCAAGGTGTATCTCACAATATTTCTCTCTGAAATGTACAAAGTCTTGACACCATGTTTTTTGGACGTTTAAGGAATGTCAACATATGAAATTAAAGTTGTGAAGCTGGTTCCGTATTGGATATCATTGAATGTGAGCATTATAATATATATTTTTGTTTGATTTATGCTGTTTATGATTGCCTGATGCAATGGCATTATTGTACGATGGCAGGAAGTGACAGAAAAACATCTTTATAATTGTGAACTCCAAGCTGTCATTTCGAACCGAGAGCAAGACAAGCTCAATGTTACGAACAAATTCTAGAAAAATAAAACAATAATACTCTTACCATGGGCTAAAATTAAGAAAGCATATACGATTCTGAATGCACACGTGAATTTATGTAGAAAAATAACAATTTTTCGTGGCTCAAGAAAAAGTTTTTGTCTTGGGCGTCGCACTATTAAAAACCATTGTTTGCCGATGTAATGTTTTTATTTTGTGATTTCATTTCCCGTACGCCAGCACAGACGGTATACGTCCTAGAAGCATCCAGAGGGTTAATGATCAAAGTCCTAGAAGCATCTTAAAAAGGTTTTGTGTAAAAAGCTCCTACAGGGTTATTTAAATCAAAGCCGCCAGTAAAATATTTTTGTATTTCTTATGCCATCCCTCTGCAGACACAAACTGGCGCATAAGACACGTGTTATTGTTTTACAGGCCACCCCAGCAAGGCGATAATGCAAGTCCGACAATTAAAACAGCCTACACCGTCATAAACTGTTTTTATTCTAATACAATTTTACATACCGTTTATTTATATCCATTATTTTTATATGTATGTGTGGTGTTAGTTTATAACAGAAAATCTATTTACATTAAAATAAATCCATATGTTGTTCGGTTTAGTTTGCAACAGCAAGGTGAAGGACAAACTAAGAATCAATAGTCTTTTCATCACATATTTTAATCAAAATTTATTTCGTTTTCTTTCTGGTCATAAATCGTGACAGACACGCAACAAAAAAATATTTACAATTTGGGTGAACATAAATGACACTGAAGATTACAAAACATATTCATTGACCATCTATGCTTTAAAGAAATCCGTGATTGTTGCTTGCTTGCTATGTTTCTTTTTGTACATGTCCTGCACCTCCTTTTCCAGTTGAGTTAGGATAGAGAATATGTTTGGGTTATCTACTTGACTAGCAAGTTTGAAAAGTTCATCTTTGTGCTTCTGGATTCCCTTCAATGCTTGAGTGTACGGAATGGGTTGAGCAATTTCCTCCTCCTCCTGATCTTCTTCCTCCCATCATCATCATCTTTCACCTCTTCATTCTCACTTTCAATCACTGATGGAGCTGTGGCAGTGTTCTCATCCATGTTGATGTAGTCCTCTAGTGTTGATCCTGGGACCAGCTTTAGCAGTGCCTCGTCGTCATCATTCTCATTTTTATCACTCTCAGCAGGTGTCTCGGGGTGGCATCATCAATTTTGTTAAAAATGTGAAGCCACAATTATTAAAACATTTTCTAATGGTCTCCTTTGCCAGTCCATCCCAAGCATTTGTGATCCACGTGATGGCATTAAGCACATTGACAGACCTGGCAACTTCAGCTGCTGTGTCTGCTTCTTCCAATTTATTTGAAATGTGCCGCATCATTGATTTTCTGTAATTCATTTTTACAGCCTGTATAATCCGGCCAAGTGTGATGTAATTGTTCGGGGGGAAGGAAAACAAGCTTTACATTCTTCAATTTCTGGGGTGGGTGAGCTGTGCAGTTATCCACTAGAAGCAATATCTTCCTCTTCTGCAGAGCCATTTGATTGTCAACCCTTCTCAACCAGTCTGCAAAAATTGTTGAAGACATCCATGCCTTTTTATTAGCCTCGTATGTGACCTGTAATGTTGTCATTGATTTTGAAGAAAAACATCTTGGTTTTTGCTTTTTCCAATCACAATTGGCCTTAATTTTTTCTCCCATCGAGGACGCTGCAAGGAGGACAGTTATCCTCTCTTTGGCTAGTTTCCCATTCTTTGTTGTGGCTCCTTTCTGAACTAGCGACCTGTTGGGCAATGTTCTGTAGAAGAGGCCTGTCTCATCTGCATTAAAAACGTCCTCTGCCTTATATCCTTTGACAATTTCGGGTAGACGTTTTGTCCAGTCATCTACTGTGGCTTGAGGAACAGATGCCTTCTCCTGACAAAACACAGGATGAAATACAGTGCCTTTTCTGAAAAGCCTCTAACCAGCGTTACTAGCGGAAAAATTTTTCATAGCCTAGTTCAGCAGCTATGTGAATGGCTTGGTCCTGTAATAATCGACCAGTTACAGGATAGTTCTTGGCCCTTGCCATTTTAAACCATTCCCACACCTTTTCATTCAAGTCTGGGTAGGCTAGGCGTCTTGCCACCAACGTCTTCCTGGTTGTTGCAGCACTTCCAGAGGTCCATAGTTGCATGATATCCTCCCTTTTGGACACTATGTTGTTCACCTGTGTCTTGCCAACTCCCATGCATTGTGCAACGTCTCTAGATTTTTTGCCTGCATCTGTCAATTGTATGACTTTTACTTTATCCTCAAATGTCAAAACTTTTCTTTTTACTCCACGAGTGGCCATGATAGAAGCTGAGATGAAAATACGTCTAGTCTTAACAATGTCTAAATTATAACTTAATGATGGAGAGCTATTTCGCCAAACTTTTATACTGCACATTAATTGATACGTCTTTGTTTAGATTGATCAATGACCCCGGGAGGCTGACCAATGGATAATAGCGGCTGTGTTATGTCTTTGTTTAGGTTGACCTAAATAACGGCTTTGTTAATAGCGGCTTTGTTACGCCTTTGTTTGGCAGATTGACCCGTGGATAATTGCGTAATAACAAACCGTTTTATCAGCCAATAAACGATTTGGCGTCGAAATGACTTAACGGCAGTAGCCGGAAACAAAACAAATGACCGCATTTCACGGGTAAAACGGACCAATTATGACCTGAAATCGGGCCGTTGGCCGCGTAAGACAGTGTGGCCGTCTAATACAGGTAAATGATAAAGAAACCAGCTGATGTACGGCAAAACTGGCCGGATAAAACAGTTGGTATTGGAGGGCCGCATAACCCAGGGACTACTGTATTTTCAATTAAACTCTGTTTTGCTAGTTAGGACTTCATTGTGCGAGGTTGCAGCAATGTTGCAGAGTATAACTTCTCTCTTGAATGTTACACTGGAGTAGGTATTTCGATCCCCTTTTGTTACACACACCTTGTTCTCCTTCATAAGCCCCACTGTAGGATTAGGGACTTGTAGACTACAGTACTACAGCTAGTCGGATAGCATGTAGGGCTGGTAACCTATTCTCAGAGAGAATGGGCCCTCTTTACTTGTTCTGACAAGGTCAGCCAGTTGCTACCTCCCTAGCCTGCCTGGTCCTGTGTGGCTTGTGAAAGGAACGCCCAGATCTTTGTGTGTCAGCAACAATGTGAAGTTCTCTAAAAAGGGGCCCTTCATGAAACCCGGCTTGCAGGACGCTAGGCAACCGTACCAGCGTAGCTGGGCGGCGGGCGGTCTGTACTAAGTGTGGCTGAACAAGTCGCCGAACCCCACAGGAGGTTCGGTTGCGTCTTCAACAAGCCGCTGGACCCCACACAGGGCACTGTTAAGTGATAGACGCTACTTTGTTTGCAATATTATCAATTAATTCTCACTTTGGGTCTATTCTCGCAGCAGATTTACACAAATATAAACTTCAATAATTAATTCAAACTCCCATCGAAGGTTTGTATCGATGTTTATTCTAAACCATTTATGGAAAATGGTGAATTGTGTAGGAGCTTCTAATATCGCCCAAAGCACGTTCGTGGTATGTGTATGCATACAAGTATTTACAGGATTTCTTGCAGTGAATTCTTTCATTTTTACGCGTCTTTGGTCGCTCGTAGAGGTCAAGGTGGACACAACCATCAATTTTTTTTTTATATGAAAATAATTTTTATTCTTACTTAATGGCCCATGGGCTTATATTCAAGCACTAAGCCCATCTTCAATCTTAGACCCAGGGGCTTAAATGCACAAGAGTACGTCACAAGTTTGCTTATGGATCCCTTCCATATTTGCATTAAAAAAATTATATATGCCCAAAAGAATTATTTAATGAGATATGTTTTATATACAGTAAACCTCCTCGACAACGGAACCCACTTTGCAGTCCAATTTTCTTCCGTTGGAGGGGGTTTCCGCTGATTAGTCATCTGAACATAATATTCACATGTACCATCGGCATCAATTATCGCTCAATGCGGAACGTTTTTGTTAAATTCTGCTTGTCAAAACGAATGCACTTTCCATTTGTCAGTAGCAATTCTCTGATAAATAAATGGCTATTCCGTTGGTAGTTTATTACAAAAATCATCTTCAGCATGTTGTCCATAAATTGAAAATTACTGTTAAATTTTCTCAATGTTATTTTTTTCAACATGGCGCTTCCGTTCTACAGCGCATGTGCACAATCAATGCATCTTTGTTAGCCTCGTTCAATTAGAATAAATGGTGAACCCACGCCAACACAGGGACTGGATGATGGAGACTACGTAGTTGTTTGTTATGACATAACGAAACCACGTGCGATAGCGGGAAAGGTTGCTGAAATTAGGTTTGCAAGTTGGAATCAGTGACCACTCAGCAACTATTCAAAACCTTTTTGGTTTTTATTTGGTATGACTTATTACTCCTCTACAGTTAGATCATGCCTTTATAGGTAATGCTCAATTTTTGTATGTACACAGTGCTCAATGTAGGCTGCACCACTGCACCATTGGCCACTAAAAATATCAAATGTTTCTGTTTCAATTGGATCATTGGCAGCAATCCGAACATTTCTTTACCTTTCCATATTTTTATGATATATTTAAAAATAAAAATAAATAAACGTGCAGATTTTATTTATTCATTTATATATATATATTTATTATTTATTATAGTCTCAAATATATATATATATATACATATAAATATACATCAGACACATTGTTACACTGTGCCCATATCTTGAAACAGTACAAAAAGATAGTATAAAAAAATCATCGAAATTTCAGATAATCAAATCTTTACCTATACTCTATATAAATGGATCCAACTGTGCATCTTGTAACGTTATCACTGTTAGAATCTTGTTTTGATGCAAGGTTGTTTTTTCCATTATTATATACATGTATTTCTTCATGTAACCCCCTCACTACCTTGAATTCTCTCCACAAGCATCCCTAAGTCAGTCTCCACAAGCATCCCTAAGTCAGTAAAGGATGTACATAAGCAACATGTAACTCACTGCTTTATATGTTCAAGAAACCCTTGTGCCTAAATGTCAAGTATATAAAACCTGTCTACGACAATATCTTATTAACAACGTCAAATGGCGCCCAAGTGACATAGTGCAGCTACCATCCAATCCATCACTTTCTGCTGTATGTAAGCGAGAATTATCTGCCAGAATATTCATCAGGGTGTAGAGTTCCATGTTTGTAGCTTAAGTTGCACGAACATTATTGACATTCAATTCTTGAAACCCCAATGAAATTATATTGCATTGCATTTTTCCTTCTTTACTTGCACATATTGTTACATTATGCAGTTGCCATTTCAAATGCCTATCTTCATTGACACTGTACGCAATCCTACGCATGGATTGTAAAAGTGGCTGTTTATATTGACAAAGACTACATGGGTCTTGCACAAATTTCTGAGAAATGAGGACATTATTGAAGAGTACCTAAACACTGAGGTTACTCACACTGAAAAGACACCCAGACCCTGGCCCTTCTGTTTTTTCATGGACCTGCGTCTCTATGCTGTCTAAATTCTTGTATATCAGCCATTCGTTATCAGCCACTCGAAGACACAATGTCTGACGCTTCCTATTGTTCAATTCTCTATCTGGTCTCAAGGATTGAAGATTAAACTTAGACCCTTCTTAATAGCCCGGGCACACATTTTTGAGAGCTGGCATTAAAACCGCTGAGTGTTAAAGTACATACAAACTAGTGTAGAGGGATCTTGTGTACAATAGCTTGGCTTTTCTTAACTATTTTCTTCTAAAGGTAATTTTGAAAAAAGGAGGTCCAATTTGAGCACCTAACCTTTGAATAAAATATCAAGGCGTAACTATATACGTAAGTTATTAAATACAAATTATGGGTATGCTGTACATCAGAACTTGCAGCCTCAGTCAATCTATCACCCAATATAGCTGTTACTGTATATAGGAAACAAGCATCAGCCCATGCTATTACATGCAGTGTTATTGATCATATGACACACACTACATGGAAAACTCATCCCAACAAATCACACTTTGCCAAGTCGGCAGTTTTTTGACAGCGTTTGTAATTACTCAGAATTAATTGATTGCCAACAGCTTTTAAGCCCAATCAATTTGGCATGTCTTTGAGAATGAAGAAAGTGTTAACAGATGCATTCAAATCACCTAGATTTAATATAATAAGAACAATGCAGTAATTTAGAACTGCTTGAATTTATTGAACTACGATATGCTCTAACCAGCAATGAACTTGCCGACAAAATAGACTTAGTTTTCATAACATCCCCTTCATTGCACAGTGCAGGCATGAAATCGTTGTTATGTTTCTCACAATGGGCCACAAAAGCAGCTATGCGACAAATATATATGTAGTATAAAAATGAATGCCTCCTTTAGGGTTTGCTGATACGTGCACGTAATGGACAGTTTCCTGTCTGCAGCATCACAATCCGCAAATTAATGCTTGCTAAATGATAAAGTATGATGATGGCACTGCGCCACAGGAAGTTGACCTTCATAGTAAGACAGCAGTTTCTGTATGGCAAGTACTTCACTGCACATTGTAATTGATATTGACAAACCGGTGCCCTAAAATAACTTGATCTGGACCACTTAGCGATCATTAAATTTTGTATATTGTTGTAAATTACGTTTGTATTTAAATAGTACCATATGCCAGTGATTAAAACGCCTTGCTTATAACTGAAAAAGATAATGTTTTGAGGACTTTTGATGATTAAATTTGTTCTTGACATCAAACGCTTGCTCTTATATCAAAAAGACAGGGCGCATCCACCTTTGACCAACTCAAAGACACCCATTATCGCTCTCTGATCCCCCAACACCATCAAATGTCGTGACAGCTGTCATTTAGATAAATCTTCGACGGCACATCATTTCTTTTATTCTAACTTTATTCATGCCATTCATATTATAATAGATAGAGATCCTTGGAGCCCATAAAATGAAAACATTATTTCTTTCATCTTTTATTGGTTAGGAAAAACGGCTGATCAGCAGCCGCCAAATTTACTGATCGAGAAAAAACACACAATCGTTAAAGTACTTATTGAATGGAGTCCATAATGGCAAATAACATTAAAGCTCATAAAAAGATGACATCAAAATAAAACGATGATTTAGTAGGTATAATGGTTGTACGTACTTTGCACATCCACCATAAACAAATGACTTGACAACTGTGAAACTCCATGCATAGACCAGTATCACTCATTTCATAAGGAACTTGCAATACAATACTTTTGCTATTGTGCATTAAATGAAATTCTGAACGAAACAACTAAGTGACAACCTTATATTGTCCACTCTGTCTGCATTAAACAGCAAAAGTAACACATGTTCAAGAAGCACACCATCTACACATTTACAAAATCATAACCATTATTCAACGACAACTTCATCCTTTCGCTTTTGTCATATGCTTTTTTGAGCAAATATGAGCAAACATGAATTGCTATTCAGCAAAAATGAAAAAGGATTCCAAAAAGCAAACACATTTGTTCTTGTTAACTTCAAAAGCATGCTTCCATATTTATTCATTTATTAATCTATTTATTATAGCCATTCCACAACTTGCATTATTTCTACTTTGCCTACACAATGAAAAAGCATATCACACGTAACTTATAGGGGAGGTAAAGCGAGGGGCACATTCCACCGCAAGGTGGGTCGACAGCCTGTCTACTGCCAAAAACGCATAGAAAACGTGGGAATCCGTGAGTGTACAGTGCGGCAAACGTACGTTTTTTCAAGGCCGTACGGTGGCCGCAGAAGCCAAACTTCTACGACCACCCTACGTCATGGTCTGACCGTAAGGAGGCAGTGCGGTGACCTTACGTTAAACGCAGATGATTTACCCGCACGTTGTCGGCACGGACACAGTACTGGGGCCGTGCGTTCCCTGTACATTGAACGTGCCAATCCCGTGCTTTTGTAATCACACGGAGCCTAGAACGTAAGTTATACGCAAGTACATCGCACGTTCTATGCAAGTTGAGGGTACGGCCACCTCAATAAAAACCACTCCCTGTGCCGACGCACTCACAAAGCATGGAGCTCGTGCGTATGTGCCCACAACTATACTTGTGTCCATACGTGCAGAAAACGTCGTAGACGCCGCAGACCTCAACACGCCTTGCGGCGACCACCGCCGCAAGGTGGAATGTGCCCCTCGCTTAAAATTCAGTCAGCTTCCAAGGCCTCTGTATATGTCTGCACAATAATCTGGTGCACATGTAAGTTGTGGACCTGTTAAAATGTCACTTAATGTAATCAGTGTTAACTCATCACATTGCATTTCGCTGGAGACATCAATATGAAGAAGCTCCAGCATAACACGGTCACAACTCCTTTAGTGCCTATTTCCTCCCGAGCATAATTCACACCAATGTCAAGAATTCCTGATCAGCACTTATTGATCTGCATCCATTGGGTGTTATAAAAAAACTTGACGAGTTACCAAATTACAGGGAAAGTTAGGTAGTTGTATGCAATTGCAATTGACAAATGTATTAATCATTACCAATATATGTGAATATGTGTTCCAAATGTGCAAAAAGTGAGTGGTGCACATCATGTTACTCCTGTTATCAGGATAAGTAACCATGCTATATACATACATTAACTTTTAAAAGTTATTAATAACTTCATAACATAATTCAACAAAATTCCCTCTCGTTATGATCCAATGAACACATCGTGTATTTAGGTAGTGTAATAAATTTGTTCACTGAGACATGCTCATCACATGTTGTGAAGCATACATCCGGCCTGCTTATGGAGCCATTTGCAGAGAGCACTTGTGCATGGGAATAACTCAATTCAGGTATTTCAAATGACCAGTTATAGAAGCAAGCTATAAAGAGAAAATACAGTGATTTTAACATACGACATTTAATTTAATCTTTATTGCATGCATAACATCAGAAAATTAACACCTAATTACAGTCAACTAGCCACACAATACATTGTTACCAGAGTAGTTATTTGCATAAGAAGTGATCCAACAAGATTTAATCTTTAAACGAATGCGTTTGAAGATTTTTCGTTCTTTTTTCTTGATCTGGATTCATATTTCTCAATTACCACACCAATCATAATAATCATAGTGATGTGTCAGATGCATTCACAATGTCATTTGTCAGTTTCTTATTGGTCTGATGTTGATTGTAAATAATAATGATTGCTGTGACTACTGTAACAGTAACTCTAAATGATCTCAATTGCATTTTTGGAAGCAATATACCAAATGTTAGCAAAAAACTAGAAATATGCACTTTTCAGATATACATACAAATACTTTTTTAATAGCATGGAAATTACATTGACTCTACCAGACATTTAAATAAATGGTAACTACAGATGACAACAATAATGGTGACATTGTGTATCCATTACCCATGTATATCAAAGAAGAAAATTAAACTGCTTGAAAATCATAAGAGATGACATTATTTTTAATAAGTATATTATGTCTTGTCAATTTCAAAATAGGTAGGGTGGAGTATGCATACAGGTCTCACGTGGTTCGACAAAATATTCATTTCAGTATGTATTTACATTGTACGATAAACTTGCTGCACAGAAACATCTTTATGATCAACAAATGAATGCTCATTCTTTTTAAAGTTCTTGATTTCGTTGGTTTCAATATTTGCACTCTGTATGCAATCATTGAGCAATTTACACCTGCTAGAAGCTGCAAGCAACATTGACTACATTCAGAGCCTTCATCCATAGTCTTTATAAGCCAAATTGTGGGAAAATCTTTAAAATATGGGACAATTATTGGATTACAAGGACGGACTTGAACAAGCTCATAAATTCTAGAACAAAATTAATACTGCTTCATAAAAAAAAACACAGATCCCTTCAGGGATTATATTGAAAGATTACTGAATCCATATCATCATGTATAAGTCTGCAATTAGTAGCAAAACAGAGCCAGTACAAATCAGGGAAAGTAAATAAATCTTTAAAGTCAGGGAAAAGACCAGAAAGATTCACAAACATCAGGGAATAATGACAACATGAGTAATAAAAGTCCATGAGTCATTATTAAGCCTTATTCACAGCCCACGACCAAGTCAACTGACATATTTATTTCGTCATTGAAGTGAGGACATTTTTAAAAGCATCCAAAAAGTCATGACATATTCAAACAATTTGTGGAAAATGGAATTAGCAATGTCAAACTAATCCAATCTTCAGAAGCCTTAATAAAATGATTTTTAATAGCAATTCAGAATAAAATTCCTTTGGTCACTGACAAGTCAGGGAATCTCAATCTCTGAAATATGCATAGCTTTAAACTGGGGCTTTAAATAGCCTCTCACCACCAGAGAATTCTCATAAAATAGCCTTTTAATTTCATGTAATATAGGCAACAAAATAAACAAGCCAAATGATCTATGATAAAGGAAGAAATTCAGAATTCAATGTTGACTATGTGTTCAGCCACATGGTAGTCATCATAATCTGATAATAGTCGATGACAAATCAGTTACAAGCTTAAATATCAAATGATATAATACACTAGTTTGAGCAACATGAAAAAAAGATTTTTAATTCCAAAAAGCAATACGCAGCATGACACATGGGGTCATATACCCTGGATAGGATTTCTATTACTGCTGTCCGCTCCCTTGCAGATTGCGGATTGATTTACCCTTCTTGAGGTGGAAGATGTATTCATGCAATATCAGGATGTACAAAAGAGATGCCATGCCCATCGCTATGAAATCTTGACATCAAATCATCGATTCTCTCTCCATGTAAGATGCTAATCTTCTAAAGGTTAAATAGATGATGTTTTCAACCATCTATTAATTCTCTAATGAATGACAATAGCAAGATTACCAGTTCATTGGTAATGTAGAGAACTACACTACACCTGCAGTGAAGAAAGTAGGCAACAAAAAAGCTCTCTAAATAAAAAGTGTTTAGTCTTACCTTTTCTCTGTGATAAAGAGTCAAGCGCTGTCGATGAGTCTTCTGGAATTCAATCACCTGAAAGGAAAAGGGGTATGGAGAGAAAGTAATTTGCATTCAATCATGTTTCTGACAAAATGTACTCCTTAGCTTCAATTGACATTTTGGTAATGTGATGTACTGAATAAGAAGACATAATATGAATCAAGACTATAAAACATTTTTTTTTATCTCATAATGCAAGTGGTACCTATTAATATGGCAAAACATAATTAGCCTATTATAGATTATTCTAAATCTAAGCATCAAAGTAAGCTTACAAAGTAATTTTCTCCTTAACAAAGCTTATATATTTTGAATGATCAAGTTTCATTGTAACTTGTGATTGCATCTCAATTTAGATTGGCTGTATATGGATTCAAGTTTCATCATGATTTCATGTGAAGAAACCACCTGATGGAACTTGTCATTATGACTGTTCAAATAATTTGTTTCCAGAATCAATTCAGCAAGCAACTTGTTTATTTACAGAACTATGAAATTTCGCACAACAAATCTTCTCAGGTCATAAAAAATATCTAATAAACATGTAGTCATAACAAACCATATCATTCTCCCTATTTTTGAGAATGACCATATCAAACCATTTCATCGTCTCTATTTGCATACTGTGGAGAATGTTGAGCAAACTCATCATAACATTTCACCTCAATACCATCAGTCAGATTCAGAGCGAACTATCACAAGAATTGAAGATTTTGTTATTCCAAAATTGTGGTCCAGTAGCTTACACATATTCAAATTCTACTGTATGCTTCCCAGGGAGTTAAGAAAGGAGACTAATATTCCAAATAGATCTAATGTGAATGGTGCACATTTATCTGATGGTAGGAAGCTGGGTCTGAAGTAGGGTACAGAAGTTCTTCACTCATTTACATAACATCCAATCACTGCCTAGAAAGTTAAAGTTCTAATACCCATCTATCAGAGCTTTCTTTTCAAACAAAACTCTTTTCCAAAGCCTCTACTTTGGAGAAACAATTCATCAAAATTGACAAAGCTTTTGAAACATCACCTAAAAGCTCTGATGAATTTAGGGAATAAGACACTAAAAGAATCAATCTGCGTGATAGTATCAGCTGTTGTGACATCATTACATGAAGATGAACAAGCATTCTGTCAATATTCTAAGGCTTTCTGTAATTCTTACACATCAGTCACTGATTACTCTCATCCTCTCACCATTAATTTGAATATCGCATCTTATTGCCAGTCACTTATATTTACTATCCTTTACCTATAAGCACTGAGATTACATGAAAAATAACTTTAATGAAACTTCAATATTCATAACATTTTATGCCTACCCTCTTTTGTTCTGAAAAGCACATTTATAATTATCTGATATTTGATCTGTCCAAGTGTCCTTCAACAGAAACGCAGCTGTGAAATGTGTCTCCATCGTAATTTTTAGACAAAATATTGATGACCATGGATAAACGATTAAATATTACTAGTAGCCATTCTCATCCTTCTGTTTAGCACATGATGCTTTCAGAAAAGCTGGGGGAAACATGCAAATCAATACATTTGTTGATTTCTGTTGGTGTTTTTAGGCGAGCATAGAAATTGATCGTAAGAACTTTATCTACCGTAATCCGATTTCTAATAGAAAACAAATGTGAAGTACCTATCATCTAGTTGTGAGGAGGGAAAAAGAGCTTAAGATGCAAATTTTGTCTCCTCAAGAACTGACAGCACAGTAATTCTAAACCCTAAATTACCCACTGGACGACCAATCTCAAAACGTAGGTCAGCCAGGGGATATTATGAGTCGTCAAAAAAACCTGCTTAGTTACCTTGTATTTAAAGTTTAATTTTCACCAGTTAATGATGTTTAAAGAATCCCATGTTTATTTGCAAGATGCATGCAATATGCAGATATGAAATACCTGCTGGTAAAACGTTGCTTGTTTTAAGATTTTGAACTCCCAAAAAACATGAAATTGTGGGTCACTTTTCGGACTAGTCAACTTAACGTCTGAGTCACCCTAAGAAAACATAAGTTGTCTCTGAAGAACAAACGACAAATTACTGTGCTGTCATAACTAATTATCAGGTAAGACATAAGATTTCAGTTTATCGGGCATATGAGTAGTTATGAAATTACGGCTTCAGCATTACTTTGTAAAATTTCTGCTAGCTGCTGCACAATGCCAAATTATTTTATCTTGAGACTGCTCTCATATTGCCCAAACTGTGATTGAGGCACTAAAGGGACATTTGCTTCATACACTATTAATGCAAATGTCTCCTGAATATACTCAGTGTGTGATGCTTTTCTTTTACTCGCACCTCAGTTTAGTGCATGTGAATTAATTTTTGAAAAAAACAACATCTACACAGCTTCAACGAATGTATATTTGTGTTGGGTTCTATTAATCATATTCATTATAAACTAAATAGTTACCTATTGGAACCTGTCATTTTTTGCTTTAGACTTTTGCTCTTGTCTCAAGAGCCTCATCAGGTTGAATTCACAAATATACACACAAATTTACACAGCTTCTTCAGATTTCTAAGTTCTCTGTTTCCTTTGTCATAAAACAAAACCACAGACCTATTCCATTTTTATTTTGGAATGAAAACATCAATCCGTGAAAACATCAATCCCAGTTCGTTGGATTGTAAAAGAAAACATTAAAATGGACCATCATGCTTCTTCTTTTGGGAAACTAATCAAATACTAAAGGAGCATGGGACATGCTGTACATCACATTGCCAATAGGAGGAAAAGTGCACAACATAGCTTGTGGAAAAAAATGGCTCATTACTTCTGACCACCAAGATATATTGCTTTCCTTTCTTGTCTTGCAACATACTTCTTTACCATTGGCACTTATTTCAATTTTTACCCAAATTGCAATTACTTAAATCTACTATTAAAAAATTGATGGTTGTTAGCTCATAAGACAATTTTAATTGAGCCAAAATTTTAAAATCATTTGATTCAAAATAATATGTGACATCTGCATGTTCACTTAAGATTCGAGACCGTTTAAGCACAAAATCGATCTTGTTAAGCAGAGAAATGAAGAGCATCACATTCCAAAACATCAACAACAAATGTGAGAAGCTGAAATGAAATTTTAGAAGAAAATTGTTCATAAAAATACCATAAACCTCTTAGCGTATGTAGCCGGCTGTGTGAGCTTCACCCCATTTGTGTTAGAAGTGTACAAATGCTCAGTGTCAAGTTTGATCATCTCACTTTGAACATAATGTGTTATTTCATTACATTTCACGAGAAAGTGATTTATGATTCCTATTATCCCTCATTATCATCTATCCTGATATATTATTCAACACGTTTTAAATTTATGTACCGAACACCTTCCAAAAATGTAGAGGCCTATTTGTTAAGATGCTGACCATGAGAAGCTTCTTTACTTTACTAAAAAGAATTCTTTGCTCTTCCTCTAAGATCAGTATTTATACACAGTTTTCAAAGAGATTCATTGTATGGCACAATGAAATTGAATCCTTTCTAGATAATACAGTTATACTATGGAAATCCTGATTGGTAGCACCTTTTGACAAAGCTAGCAATCACATTGATAGGCATGAGAGCCACACTTTTACATCTGCAAAATTGTTACTTGGCTACCTCTATTCTTCGCCTGCCTTTACTCTAATTACAATAGATAGAAAACCAATGCTAATCGCTTTATTCAGCCACTTCAAATACATTTTTTGTTCCTCATATCAAATTGCTTCAAGCTGAATGCATGAACATCTATCAAAAACATCACATTGGCCATTTGGAAAAAAATATACATACAAAATACATGTACAAAGATAGACAGAATGCCACATTTGATCCACAAGAGATTGTGACATAACAGGACCATCGGTATACAGCTGATCAAATACTACATGCCATGTCTTGTGATCATCATAAGTCACCTCTAGCTCACATTACATCACATCAACATGAACTCTTAATGATCAACAAGATCACTGCTCAAAAGTAGATCAAAAGTGATCAGACAGCACATTGGTAGACCAAAGTTGACTCATGGACAGTAAAAATGTTAAGTTTAACACTGTTTAGAAAGCACCAACAATCCAGTCACATTGGTTAGTACTATTAAGCTGCTATGCATGATGTCTACAGCTGTAAATTCCTTCAACCAAAAAGGATCTCTTATAGCAATAAATTTTGTGATTAGATTAATTAGGTGAAAATACCGTAAATATATATTTGCTAAATTTAAGATTTGAGCTGCAGCAGGTCCTCTCATATTTATTTAAAAGCAGTCAAAATAAATCAGCGACATTTATTTTTACCTTAATGCTTTTGCTTTAATGTTCCAAAATATATTTACATATCTGATCAAACTTGA
Source organism: Streblospio benedicti (assembly GCA_019095985.1). NCBI lineage: Eukaryota > Metazoa > Annelida > Polychaeta > Spionida > Spionidae > Streblospio > Streblospio benedicti. The sequence goes on along the minus strand of CM032661.1, from coordinate 15,512,853 downwards.
TTTATCACTTTAATACTTTTTTTTATCATTTCACAAGACATTTTTACTTTCTGGATTCAACATATTTAATAGGACATTAACATCTTGTTAGGGACACAGAAACTGTATACAGTATTTATGTTTGATACATTTCAACTGCACAAGCCCCCTTTGACAGGCTTCTTGACCAGTGATCTTGTGTGCATAGTAGATGTCACTTGGAATGGAATTTCCCACATGCCTGAGAAAATTGGTCAGGATAGGGGGAGGGGGGGTGGCTTTTCCCTGGTTCAAGTTCAACTAGGGCCCCATTTTTCAGATCTCCAAAGCCTCCAGTCTTCCTTCTTAACCAATTGTCTGGTACCATACCTAAAGTGCAGCCAGTCTCCTACACGTAATCTTAGACAAGCAATCTTGTACACTATCTCACATTTCTTCTTTGCGTCTGACTTGTCCTTCGCTCACACAAGAGCTGCACATAGGCTTGTGGTAACTGGGAACAGTGTTTCTTGAAGACTCTTTGTAGTGTCTCTCATATGCCACGGATGTATAGTAGCTTCACTGTAATTCTTTTCTCTTCTGTTGATAAATCATCTCCATAGCTCTCTCCTTCTTTTTGGGAACTTTGAAGGACCACGGCTTGTTTCCATTGACTCTCAGTACTACTTCTTTAACATACTTTCGTTTTAGTTCTTTGTCTGCTTCTTCTGTGACCAGGGTTTCCGCTCTTCGTAGTAAGGTGCAGACCACAGATCTTTTAGGCTATAGATGACGATTGCTTTGCCAGTTCAAGCAGTGATCTGATCTATAAATCTTCACTTTCCTTCTGCCATCTTCCTTCCGTTCAACATGTGTTTCAAGAAAAGCTAGTTTTTGGTCATGTTCACCTTCAATGGTAAACTGGATGTGCTAGTTAATGGAGCTTATGTTGTGTGTCAAAAAGTCTATGAAGTTCACGGGTAGAACTATGAAAGTATAATCTACGTATCGATACCATACTGATGGAGTCACAGGCAGCCAGGGCCACTTGATATAGTCAAATGGAAGCTTAAGGTTGTAAAACCTGTATTCAGCTATATTTATCATTGATAGAAATATGCTTGCTAAAATGACGCGAGAGAAATGTAAAACGCTGAATTTGAAACAAATGTTTCATATATATTACATTCACCAACACTTATAACTATGTTTACAAGTTGTTCAAACATTAAGGTTTTTCTATTTTAGCATCACTAGTGTCAAAATGGCACTGGTACACCAGTACAAACTGATGTCATAGTAAATTTCTTTTAAATTGTTCTCCTAAAATATCAAAAGTAACAGTAAAATAAATTATATACAATTTTTCCTTATATGGTAAAGTTTTACATAAATTTATCTAGTTTTAATCACGATGACACTGCTTTAATCCCCCAAACGAATGACTTGTGTGACAAAGCTTTTGACATGAGAAAATGGAAAATGAGTCAGTCGGTTTAGGCTGCTGATATGAGGGTGAGAGCAACTCAGCCGGTTTTGGCTAGTTTAAGTGGTTAAAGGAAATATAATAGAATTTTCACCTCAAATATGAGTAGGGTAACAATTATTGCATAAAAAATACTACTACCTGACGTCCACTTGCTGTCTACTCATTGAAAAACAAATATACATGTACTTAGTATTCAAATCACATCAAGAGGGGAGGATGCAACAGCACAAAAAGAAATCAAAACAAGATTAGTCCAGATTTATGTTTGGCGCCAGCTTGAATAATACATGGAACACACCATTTCCATTATCCATTATAATGATATTAGTCCTTTTTTTATTGTTTCTTAAATAATTGATAGCTTTCGGACTTCAAAGTATTTGCAAAGATATAAAACATGAAAGGTAGATTTTCCATTGTTTTACTAGCATATACAATTGTATAATTTTACATCTTCCCTACAGTACTTTACTAATACAGTTAATGTTATAAACCCAATGTGCAGTCACAAATCCTTCCATTGTAGAGGATTTCTTTTGTTTACTCCGTAATTTATTTTCATTATTATAGATAATGCATGAGAAATGTTTACTTTATTCAGTTTTTCCGTTGTTCACTGTTCCGTTGTTGAGGACATTCACTGTATAAAGCCATGGCCCATAGCCTTCTATGTTCTTCCCAAGTGTAACCTAGAAAACTAGCCAATCAGTGCTAATCGGGAGACTTTTGGCCTGTCAATATCACCTAATGCATTAATCATATTTTGACCTAATTGGAAATATGTCAAAGGCTCAAAAGCAAGTTTGAGCAATAAAGTGAGCCCTTGATATTTAGGGTGTTCTTGAGTACATAAAACACTAAATTGAAAAGTCAGGATTAGCCACTCCTCTGCTCTCATTGACTAGTATAACCATGTGGAGGACGAGTAAAATGTTTTAGCAACTAGTCCTTTTGACAAGTAGCAAATTCTGGTTCAACAGGAACAGGTGAAGAGTTTGTGCCACAAAAAAATGAGTACATTTTTTGCAGGATGAGTAGATATACAAGTGGTACTGCTATATTCAAGTCCTGCTGATGAGTAGCTTTTTTCCACCTAATCCTGACCCTGAATTGGTATTAATGAGACTTAGTACCGTTAGTAGGTAGATTATTTACTTGGAATCAACAAGTCTTAATTGTCAGTTTTGAATCGCATGTAAAATGTACCATCAAAAAGAATTTAATGGTTTAAAGATTAGCTCCATGTACATGTCCATACTAGTCCATAGCTGACCTTTACCATCCATCAAATATCAAGCCCATTACCATCAACACAATAAATTACGATTAACCTTGTTGGTTTACCTTTATGCCTATCAATTGAACAATGAAATTATTAAAATTGTATTGTACAGTATTAGGACAATAGATATTCTAATTATAATAAAATAATTAATCAAAATAAATCAATAATTAAAATGCTGCTGTATGATTCTTGCCCAAGTTTAGGTTAACAATTGCCATAGGACACACGCTATTCAGGTAACCAATGTGGGGCAGAAATATTATTCTCTACCGACATGAAATAAAATGATCATTGATTACTTCGAAAATGCTTGACAACACAGCCATATCCTCTTATGTGAAATGGTTTGACTCAACTTTCAAATAAGCATTTTTGCTATTACCCCGGTAAAAAGAACAAAACCATTCTTACTGTAGAAATCTACCTTTCTTGTTGATGGTAATAGTTTTTTGCTTGATGTTAAATGTCAGTCATATACGGTTATACATTAACTTCCTTTCAATTGATAGAGTTACTTAGTGCTTAGGATTATTTGCAAGACATTACTCAACAAATTGCACTTTGAACTACTCACCCATATTTTACTAAGATGAAGTCTGCTATGTATTCCTACAATGGAGTGGAAAGACAAAGCACGAGTCATGTTTATCGATACACAGCATGATATATTGCTCAATCTGAACATGTTTATTAAATTACAATCTCTGATTCTGACCTATGAAAGCAAATGTCTTTGATTTTGAAAATTGTGGCTATTTCTACACATCTTTACATGTTCAGAAATATTGCTACTAAAATGCATTTCATACTATATTATATGGGATTGTACAGTTTCATTCCACTTCAACTACATTATGAACAAACTTTAGTTGATTAACTTAATTATCAGCTCGGAGCATTTAACTGCTGTCCCTACAGCGTCGAGATGCCAAGTTTCTAAGAACCTACTGAACATCAATGTTTGAGTACCTAAATTAAAGGCTACAGCTTCTGAGGTAATCATCATGTACAGTAGACCCTCCAATTAAAACCACCTCTATAATAAAACCACTTTTCCACGGTCCCAAACCCTCATAAAGCTACCAAAATGAGCCTCTACATAGAGACCACCTTTTTAATGAGAACACCAAACACTGGTCCCAAAGGTCGTCCGAATAGAGAATCTACTGTACACTGTATTGTACAGTTAACATAGTACAAATTTCCGAAATACTAGTGAAGTTCTCTCGGGCTGTTTCACACCGAGAAAACTTAAATGAATTGTATATCACTTTCACATGCAGATTAATTTTCTATGAAATCAAAATAAGAAACAGCAATCAAAGTGAAGAATACTTTATTCCTAACGAGATTTTTTTACTACCATACACATAAGAAAATTTGAAATCCTCAACATTGTATAGAATTGTAAATGAAAATTGCTAAGCAAACCAGTCTTTCAGCCTTAACACACTACGTATTGGCTCACAGCAAACAACCGCAAAAGATGTTTTTATATAGTTGTATAACTGTAGATCAATTGCAATAAAATACTTAATAAACCAATGAATTGCGTCTTTTTCTTTAGAAACACTTTGGAAAGCAAAATTTTCATCTACGCAGATTCTGTGCTACCCAATATCCATGTAACTGTTGCCTGATATTACATTTGGATGCTTGATGCGAGTTTGCCCAAGATCTCTATCTGATTATTGCATTGAATTGACAAATAAAGAACAGAAGATTCTAACGCAGTCTACATGTCAGACAGTCCATGTAATGCCAGGTTTGAAAGCTTTAACTCGAATTTCTCACAGCTCAATAATTTAATCATTGGAACACACCTTGATATTTCACATAAAATACCCTTGATTATTCAACTGGATAAACACCTTTACAGGTCTTTACATGGGACTGGGCATTTGGATAGTCATATATGGTACATACATGGAAACTGTATCAGCAATGAAAGAATAGAATGAATTATATTAAGAATTATTTCTGTGGACTTATCATGAACATGCTAAGCTTCTACATCATTTACTGTCATCAGGGCAGTCAGGTCAAACATAACTATCCTGATGCTTACATTTTGTCAGTCTGTCAGTCATACATATTTCTATGAGTAAAACACGTCAAAAGGTAATAAAGCTAGCAGAGAAAAAATCATGAAGTACTGTATATCAAATAGAGATTGAAGAAAAAAGTCTGACATACGGACACGAGCTGACTATGTTGCTTTTTAGCAATTTCTTTGGGATCTGTGAAAAACAACTCCACTTCAGGCTTCATCTGAAAATACAATATCATATCATAAGCACACACATTAAATCATACAGCCTCCATCATTTTTACACAATTCTATCAAGCATACAATCAAACCCTAGAACATGAATTAAGCTTTACCTTTGAAGAAAGGGTTATTGTTGTGCATCTGCTTCCACACATTTTACACTTGTCTTTTGTCCCTATTAAAATAAAGAAGAGTAAAAGCAACCAAACATCTCACTCATTGCTTAAAAGCTGTAATTGAACATATATATCATCCATGCAATAACAAGGGACTTCAAATATTAGTTACACTTTCAATAATATGAATGTAAACATAATACGATCAAATAGTGTGTAAACACACTTTCACTTTCCCACCCCATGGCACAACCATTTGGCAATTTAGCGAATTCAAAAAAAATTCATATCTATATAAAATAAAGCCTAATAAATCATAACCAATCTCATAGATCAATAATCATTATGAACAATATCCTACAACACGAGTTTGTTTTTATCATGGTTCATGTCAATGATTATTAAATAGATTAATACATTTTTCAATAATCTGTATTTATTATCTTACTAACCCCAGTCTACTGTGCCATCTATTATTGAACATAACAAGGTGATGTGATAGCTTAACCTTTGGTTGAATGGAATTAATTGATTTTCATCAAGATGATAAAAAAAAACTTGTCCAGATACATAAATCCTCATTTCGTGTTGCCCAAACAATTATCCATTGTATATTCATCACCAATTTTTAATAATATTGAATATATTACTGGTTATCTTGGATACGAATATCTCCACAATAACCTCTCCTAAATCAAAGCTCAACAATGTTATTTTTTCTAACCATGATAGAAAGTGAAAGTTACCTGGTCCAACACATTCATCACAATAAATGTGACCGCAGTTGGTCAGACCGAACTTGCGCCCATCGCCTGGCTGTCGGAAACACAGGTTACAATGCACCCAGTCTGCCATCTGAAATAGTCATAATATCTAAGATAATCAATCCTGTGCCTTAAATCCATTCACCCACCAGTCTTATTTTCAATAACCACTATTCATCTATTGATATTGTGACGGCCGTTCATGAAGTCCACGTACCCTCACACATTTAGACCAACAGGTCTTTTGCGGTCTGCTATCTCCTCAACGACCTGCATGCTCCTTCTAAGAATAAGTCCTAGACGAGACCAGACATTTTTGATGTTTATATGACCTCTGGTTATAAAATTGATGTTATTTTACTTATTTCTACAGCTGGTGTGTACGTCTTGGTACGTTCAACGTCGTAGGTTAAAAGCGTCTACACTTTAATTTATGTGTAGACCAACAGAACATGATATAATCATTGTTAACTGTGTGAATTCTTAAATATTACATGTAATTTAAAAAAATAATTTGAAAAGGAGACTACAAGAAGTCAAGTTTATATCGTGCAATATCACACATCAATGACGTTGATTTGATTTGATTGTGTTGAAGCTGCCTCTCTATGTAACATAGAGCGCATGGAGCATACGAGATAGGTTAGGTGGCCGAGCCTCGGGGGTGGTGGGATCACACTAGCTATGGCCGTCTTAGCAGCGCAACACAAGCAATCTGGTGGTGAAAAAATGTACTACATAAAAGTTATTCCGAGGGATAATTCCGCCTGGTGTCCATTTGCTTCAATGCTTAGGAACCAAAACAGACGGGTCATATTTATCGAGAATGGTAAAGAAAATAATAAAACTGAATCGGCAAATCTGTTGCAATTTGAATGATATCAATTATATGTAGAAATGGGTACGGTTAAATATTTCAAATAGAAGTTATTTGAACATCAAGATTAGAAAAGTAGTCGACAATAACTATTATTTTGGCCCCACTAGCTGAAAATGTTGCCGTTTTTAGGCTGGTACGTCATTTCAAAGTTCAAAATCCAGCATCGTACGTCGATATTCAGTATCAAGGCAATAAGAAATAAAGTATAACCTGCTGCTCACACGGCACACAGATACTTGGTTTGTGTCTTCTAAACTGGATATTTGATGGCAATTCAAACGTCAGAACACAGATAATGTAAATGACAACAGTCATATGAAAGGAAATATCCGTATAGTGTGTTTCTTTGAAAACGAATAAGATTATGGTGTCAACTACTGCCGGTGTCGGGAAGAAAGAGCTCCTGTTTAAAAACGTTTTCACTCAAAAATGTTGCAAGTAAACATCTATTATGTATAAAATCGGATTCAGTAGTAAATTTTACATAGGTGTATGAATTTTTATTCTGAATTACGTAGTTTTATAAGCTCCCAAATCTTGCTAAACATTGACCTATTCCCGCGTTGATAAACATACATTTGCAGATGCACCACTCGATTTCAAGTGATGACGTCTAGCGGGAGTAATCGGCAGCAAGGTTAACCATTGTATTCACACTAGGTGAGTTCTTTTACCTGTAGAGGGGTAGAACTCCACTACACGGGACACCCCTTTTAACGAGGCTTCCGAACCTCTTGCTTGGTGTCGCCACCATCTAGTACTATACTTGCCAGTGGCGACGCTCTGTGTGGATCAGCAATGTAGTGACAGATGTACTACGGAACTGATTGGCGACACTAAGTCTGCCATGGATGGTCTGCAAACTCATGACACAGGCAAATCACGATTTGACGGTGGTGCATTAAAATCTAACCACTATGCACCATAGAGGACCACAGATGCACAGTACATACATGTAAAGTACACAGGACAGTACAATCTCTATCATGACCACCAGACGAAAGGGCCTCAAGTGGTCACATTGGAGGTGATCTCTTTTATGGAGAATCATAGTGGTCGATTGGGACAACAAAAATGAAGATGATCAAAATAGACGGTCTGACATTGTATTCAATCAATTCTCTTCATGTTTATATTGGGTGACACTTTCAAGTAGCCAGAACCAATGCATTAAAAGCGTGCCGCGTGTGATACGCCGTGTAGAGGAGAGCCACCTAGAGAGCCACCTAGAGAACTCACCTAGTTAGAAAACAATAGCTAGTCTGATCAACCCCATCCCGAGGCTCAGTTGGTTACCTATCCTGCCTCGTGCTCTACGTGGTGCCCCCACAAGAGCAATTTAGAGACTACATAACCTGTCTCTCAAACACCAAGCTGAATATGGATGGGGGTGGGGGAGCGAGGGCTGTAAGGAAGTGGGATAAGGGAGAAAAGGCTGAAAAGAGGAATATGGGGAAAAGGGCCAAAAAAAGCGTTTAAGGGATCTCCAAATATTAGGATAAGGGAAAAAAGAGCCAAAAAAGAGGGAAAGGGGGGAAAGGGCAAAAAAAAGTGGGATATGGGATTTCTAGACCCCTTCTAAACCCACATAGATTATGTTCTCGTACTTAAGCAGACTCCCATATGCCCAGTTAGTCCTCAATAGTTACTCTTCAGCAAGAGTAGTAACTTTAAAAAGGTACTATAGATCTAGTCCCCCCAAGTTTTTTTTTTTTTTAGTACTGACTTACGAACTCGTCCTGACAAGTTCCCCAACATATTGTGGCTCAGCAGCTACTCTTATGCAGGACGAATGAATTGAATTCAGCACTAGACCTACCCAATTTCTACTTGTCTGCTTTTTAATCATGACTTTTGCAACTACCCGTCATATTATCTAATGCATACTTACCTCAAAAATAATATTTTAATGCAGCACCACGTTTGCCACTTGTTGAACTGCGAATTGCAATTTTCGTAAAAACGAAATTGTGTTGATTATTTAGGTTTCATACCACCAATTTCATGCCGTATAATCCAGACTAGTTCTGTTCGTACACATCATTATTTTTCGTTCTTGTCGCGCTCAGTAACCCGCTCTACCTGTCAAATATAGGTATCGAAAAGCAAAGGCTGCTCAAAAACAAGGAATATCACTTTCTAATCAACACTTGATGAGGATGTTATATGGTGCATGGAAAATAATCATCTGTTATCTGACGTTTATCTACCATGTGAAGCAATATTGGTGGCTGTAGAGCTTGTAGGTTCTGATATCTTTTGGACACTTTTGTAGACCTCCCATAAAACGAAAATATTTACATATTAATCACACATTCTAGTGTAAAAAGTTTGCTGAAAGCTGATTGTGTAATCATAATCCAATATATCTGTTTACAAATACTATATCAATCCCAAAAGTGCCATGTCAATGGCAACATAACTCTCTTGACTCTCTCTGACGGCTTAAGAAATCTTCAGGGTCAAGTTATAAACATGTCTAGTGGTGCCGTCAAGTAGGAAGAGCCTAGTCCTGAAGAGGATCAGTAAGCTGGCCAAGTGAAGACGTCTCTTAAGTGTATTGGGTGAATAGTATAAACGGTACTGGTAGTAACAACTGCTCAATGATGTTGGGCTTCTCAAGCATTATTTCAGGACTTGAGCATTTGGATATAATCTGCTTCCAATCATTCACAACATTTGGCTCATTTTGGAAACGAGTTTGGGCCTGACTCAAGGTGATGTCATCTTCATGACCAAAAGGTCTTGATCTCCAGAATGCTGGTTTAGACCTGTGTTGACGTTTTTTCCATCAACACTAAGAGTAAATAATGTACCCCTTTCAGCAGACCTCGGTTGTATTGCTTCATGGATTATCATAGGCAGATCCAGGGGGGCGCAGGGGGGGCGCCCCCCCCCCCTTTCCCACCAAAATACTTCATTTTCATAGGGTTTTTCATGAAATCCCGTAAGTGGGCCCCCTCTTTTCCTTAAGTGCGCCCCCCCTGGATCTGCCTATGATTATTCCAGGTTAAGTTCTGTTGTAATCATGTGCCCATTTGGGACATATTGAAGGCATGCAATGCTTGGCACAGCAAAATTGATTTGAGAATTTTGAGGGCCATGCGGGCCTTGGGCAGTTATAAGATCACCTTCGTTTTTATCTCCTGACCTGAAACAAATAAAGGCTCTATGGAATAGACTGTGTCCAACTAACCATACACATCGAAATATAGTCACTCATATGCAGTGCAGTGGTTTTGTCACCAGCCATTTTTTTAAAGACCTATGCATATATATCATGCATTCTATACGTCCAAAATCATGAAAATCCTACAAGTCTTGGCTGTGGACAACCCGTGTTAATCTTGGCAGCACATGAAACCGGTGTTCATTTCTACATGTAATAATCTTAAGCTTAAGAGCTCTGCTGATTAGGTAATAGGTATGTAGCATAGGCAGCTTAGCATAGGTAGCATTATACTCAGATACCATGAATCTTAAGCTTGATACCATCCATAGTGTGGCAAACGTGATGATTGATAGGTATAGTACTGATCGAAAATGTGGCAACCTGATTATGGTAAAAATATTGATCAGATTTAAACTATCTAGACCTCTTTTGGGGGAACTACCCAAGCCCCTCCCCTACCTCACCCCCGAGCCCCTTCTCAAACCATCCGCCTCAATAAAATTAGTAAGTGTGTTTTTGTTTGTGTTTTGTCGTGCCTGACTATAGGTGTCAGGTGTCAAAGCACCTGCGAACCTGATGTCCCCTCTCCACTGTCAATATCACTGTGTGTTGAGAGGCTATAATTTACTACTCACCAAAACCAGCCTAGGACCCAGGAGGAATGAGTGGACGTGCTTCTAGGGCCATGCCTCGAGCAAAGCCTTTGAGATGTCCAAGGGGCGACCCTAAATGGGTCAACACCAAGAGAATGGGGGAACATAGCATATGCATACAGTCCACTGGCTTGGTAAACTTTTTGGAGCTTTGGTATGACCCACTCCCACATGTGACATTAAAATAAATTTGCTCTGAGCATTTATTTCTCATTTTCTCATGTGAGAGTTACTGCTCTCCAAGAAGAGATCGAGCAGGCCCAGGAACTATTGCTTAGGGTAAAAAAGGAATGCAGCATGGTTGGACTGGGATCCGAAGCCTACAAGACAAAGTTTTATACTTATACCAGGATGCTATGCATGGCCCTAAATGTGCATTGGAGTAATAAGCTCTATAGCAAGCTTCCAGCAGTCAACAACAAAATCGCCAGCCCAGAACTGCAGCTTGCTCGCCATTGCTATATATCATCATCCAGAACTCAACACACAACAACTGCTCTGGGAGGCTAGGCATGGAAATAGGTGCCAAGGCAAACTGCAAACCACCTATTAATTACAGTGATCCTGCCGTATCCACATGAGTGATCAGATGGGACATAACTCAAATGGAATAAAGGCTTAAATATCTTGGGTCTTGGGTAAGGAGCCCAGAAAAAGATGTCAAAATCTACAAAGCCCTTGCCTGGAAAGCTCTGAACAACATGTCTAAGATATTGAAGTCTAACATCAACAGAGAACTGAAACTTCACTTTTTTGTTACAATTATAGACTCTATATTTCCATATGGATGTGAGAGTTGGACTCTAGAGCATCATTAATTCGCACAGTTCGGCCATACACACAATCCGTGAATAGTATGATGTGAACTCCCCATTATAGAGGTCACTAAATTTCACGTCAAACGCTGTGCATGGCCCTAAATGTGCATTGGAGTAATAAGCTGTATAGCAAGCTTTCAGCAGTTGGCAACAAAATCGCCAGCCCAAGACTGCAGCTTGCTGGCCGCTCATATATATCATCATCTAGAACTTAGCACACAACAACTGCTATGGGAGCCAAGGCATGGAAAGAGGCGGCAAGGGAGACCACAAACCACCTTCATCGACAAACTGAGGAGGGACACAGAAGCATTTGATTGGACAGAGCTGGCATCACTGATAGAGAACCGTCACATCTGGAGAATCCCCCAGATGGTTGATCGACTATTGTCGACGGAATATATAGTCTAGTGTTATGCCCAGCATCCATAGATGAAATATAATTTCATTACAGTTGAAGCAAAAATTATATTATTAAAGAAAAAAACATGACTTTAATATAAAATTTAATATTTGCTCCACAATTTTGGCGCATTTTTTTTCAGGAACTTGAAACGAACTAGCAACTATTTTTGCCTAATCAAAACATTCACACGTGGTGTAATTGACCCGGCCTACTTTCAAAACGAGGGTGACTAACGTGTGTCATATTTGCGGAAGCCACATGCATGTATTGTTGTCAAACTTGTAAGTGAAAAAACATTTGGATTTGCCTGCCAATTACAGGCCTATTAGTGGATGGTTTGAATTAGCATTAATGTAAAACACTGAGGTGTATATTTGGATTGAACTGACTGGTTTACAATGTCCTCTGTTCGATTTACTGTGACAAAAGCGGATGATAATACGCAGGACGGTGTACTACCGGATTATGGAGGCACCGCGGATGCAGCTGTCAATTTCCCCCCTGCCAATATTAACAATGGTAAGCTCCTCTGAAATACATGGACAACTATGTTTGAGGCCAACAAGAAAAAGATACCTATATTCCGCTTGGAAATTTACGTTCGGTGCAAGAAAGTCTTCGCCATAAGCTGTTATCTTGCTCAACACAACCGCAATGCTTGATAAAACAAAAGGTCTACACTGCTTTTGTTTCTTTTGAGCAATCCTTTTATCCGGTGTAAGTACACCGAACTAGTCTTTTAAAAAGAGAGAGACATAAGTGGAAATAAATCTCAAGAAATCTCTGTCTGTAATATATAACCACAGGTGTCTGATCTTTCTAAATTGTCCCACATTAAGAGATATCAATATAGACTACTCTAGTCTTTAGTTGCTGTGCAAAGAAAAATAATTACAGACACGTCTTTTCATTCATAAGGGTGTGACCATTGGCACTTGTCAAGAAAACCAATGATGAAATATTAGTCCTTTATTTATTTACTTAGAAATCCATACCTCATCTATTAGAATTATTCATTAATAATTTTGCATATAAATTAATTGATAATAAAGTACTAGATCTAATGTTTAATTGCTTTTATAAGTCGTTTTTCGTGACAGTTGGCAATGGGTGTGGTTAGGTGTGTTATTTAATTTTTTCTGACTTACATTTGATATTTATATTTCGAGATTCTATTGTTACATAATATTGGGTGGTTATGGAATAAACTAGTTTAATCTGGTCAGCCAGCAATCGGCTGAGCAATGAGCAATTGTAACATTTCATGCGTTGACATTAAAAATTGATGCATGTGTAGATATATAAAATATGCCTTAATTGTATATCTAACACGGTTTTAGTCATCAATGTAGCATTGCAATGCCATGTATTGTATCAAGTTGATTTGTAATTAATTTTGTAGATCATATATCATCAGTGCACAACATGTAGATCTTAATCAGGGGATTTTTTAAATGAAAGAGCATGATTACCACTTAAGATGAACAGTAGCCTACCTCAAGCACGCTATTATATACTACATAGCTAAAATTCGTATGCAGCATTCCATATTTATTCTATGATATGATATATTTTGGATTTAAACAAGTTTTTAAATCAAACTAGTCTCCTCACTTAGAGCTAGTGCAATGCAAACACATGAGCAATGTTTACAAGTGTGACTACTCATCCAAACTTGTCTTTGAAGGTCATTACTCTGATTACCCCTGTTGTCATATATGAGAAAATACATTTATAGTTCTTTTCAAAGAAGTCATTTCCTACTAGGAAAACTGTCAAAATCGTAGAGAATTTTCAAGGTAATGATATGAATTTGTAGAGGAAAGAAACTCCAGTGCATCCTGAAATAAGTACTCATATGAAATTGATTTTGTAGAGGAAAATTACTGTGTATATTGCCTTGCAAACTTACTATGAAAAATGTATCGGAAAAATAGTGTATGTATAATGATAAAAAGTCAGTACATTTTTGATGATTCATACCATTTCTGATATAAGAAACATGACATAAATATCAACTGGATTGAAGCAATTTTTATCTAGTTTGCTATAACTGGTCATGTTACTGGACGCTGGTGCTGTAACCGTTGAAAAGTGATGGTGATTTATACTTGTCCTTTATCACCCTTAGAAGACTCTTATAAGAGTGGGTCTTTCCTGTGCTTGACATAAGTGTCATGCACTTTATCAAAACAGTTTTAAGTCAATTTATGCAGATAACATGCAAATTAGCATATGGGAGACTATTATATTAATCCCAGGATTTAATTCCTACAGAAATAGTATGGACTTTGTAAATCATATAATTGATAATGTAATGTACAATATTACTTCATCAGTGTATGTTCATTGATTGTAATTTGGTTGCATAACATTTCCGGAGTAATTACACTGATTAACTTATGAACTTACTAAATGTTTTTTATGTTATTATGTTTATCTATTTACATTTTATTTTTGTAAATTTAACATATGAGTATACAATATTAGCATAGTGTGTATCTAATTTTTATTAATACATGTGAGTCATAATAGCAATGATATTATTACATGTATAACAAAAAAGTTGATGCACCGCTGGCTGTGAATCTAAATGTTTTCATCAGGCGAAATGGGGATTTTTTTTGGAGACAGGTAACATTTAATGTGGTCACTGTGGACCATGAACTTTATTCGTTGGCTCCAAAGGTGTAGAGTACCTGAAATATATCTCTTTCGATCACAGCTCGGCACCCTTGATGTCCCAACTGGTATGGTACTATGAGCTCTACACAACCATAAAAAGGCTGCAGGAATCACCACAAAAACCCATTGAAAACAAACCAGCTATAATTTACATATACATAGTGTAAATCATCCAATTAAGACCACCTCTGTAATAGGCCCATTTTCATGCTCCCAAATGTTCATAAAGTGACCAAAATGACCACCTCTCTAGTGAGACCTCTTATGATCAGTCCCACTGGCGGTCATAATAGAGAGATCCTGTTGTTACTCTACTATGTATGTAGTACTGGCATATTATGAAAAATGATTATATTTTGCTTTTCAATGTCATAGCTGGTAATATCATCATTATGTTTACATCTTTTGCTTCAGGTACATGCTATTATATTGATAAATTACTGATATCTTTTCAGTTTATTTAAAATGTAAATGTAATTTAAGAATTTGTTTGTGCATGTGAGGATAATTACACATCATGAGAATGCCCTTGAATCTTGTTTCATAGAATAATGTACCAACAGGTATGCTCACTCATGTTTCATCCTCTTTTCTGTCTATCTGCTACATATAGAAGATGCTCATTTATTGACTGTAGGGATTTTGTGTTTGATATATAATGATAAAGTTGAAATACAAATGAGAAATAAGCTGCAATGCAAACGTGATGAAAATTGTATTAATCTACATCGTCAGTTTGAAACTACATCCTGTCGTTTCTACCTGTCGTATTATATATTTCAATAGATTTGACTAGTATTATATGCAACAAATGATAAAATCAAGGCAACACTTCAAATATATCAATATATACATCCTTTGGAAATGTAAATACCATACTCTGTGTACATGGGGTGATAAAGCAGATAAGAATAAAAAAAAGTCCCAAGTCTTCTTCCAGTCTCTTATTGATCAATATGAAATCATGAGCAAACCCCTTAACCCAAGCCTGCAACCCCTTTCCCAACCCATGCATCACTGACACATTCCTGTTACTTACAGGTATGAGAAGTGTCACTGAACTAAATAACCTTTCCATCAGACCATGAACTTTTAAAATCTGGCTACTGGCACTGGTTAAATAAAATGTACGTCAGCAGACACAGGTTCTTAGTGTAGGTGCTTATTAAGTTGCATCATGTTAATAATTTAATTTACATTATGTGTCAATAAAGTTTATTGCTGTTCATATGTTTCCTAAAAACATCTTAAATCTTTTTTTTTCTTCAAAAACCATCAAATTCATATTAATTAATTTATAAATGGCTATGGTTGTACGGACTTAACATTTCAGTGGCAGATGTAAGGGAAGGAATTCCTGGATCTGGTGGGTTTCGGGATGTGCGTGTTTTGCTGGGATTTGATGCGATTTGGCATGCTGGGCCTCACTGGATCTGACACTTCACTTTAAGGTGGAAAACCCACAACAACGGATGGCCACCGAACGGCAGATTTGCCGTACAGCGATTATAAACCCACAGTGTATTATCATAATAGTTGCTGTAGTCCTTTTTTAAGGCTTTGCTTGATACCTATTTGATACCTGTTTAATACCTATGTGTCAGTATGGGTTTTGTCCAATAGAAAACTCGATCAAGCGAATGACACGTTGCCGTACGGCAACCGTATGAATTGGCCCACCAGGGGATGTAGAAATCTGACGTGTGGCAGCCGTACGGCAGAATCTCACTGTGAGTTTCACACCATTTAGAATGCATTGGAGCAATCGGCACAAATTTTTTATTGACCGTACAGGAGCTGCCGTACGACGCTATGGGTTTTGCCACTTATGTGGTATTTATAGCAGTTGAAACAATTAAGGTGATTAAGTTTAATTAGTCTTAACTTTGTTTTATTTTATTTTTTATTGATTTTTGTTGAGAGTGATGTGTACTCAAGTTATAGATTGTCTATGTATCTTGTTTCCTCTCATGTTTGTTGAAAATGCTTGAATCTGATTGGCTGAGATGCAGAGCAGAAAAATTCATCTCGGACACTACAACTAAAGTTTAAAAGCTAAAAATGATCAATAAACATTTAGGATAAAAAGCATTAAGGTGATTATACAAGTGGGTATGAGATATCAGAAAATTTCTTACATCATGTGGACTTAAACAGAACTCGTTCGCTTTGCTCACTTGTTATGTCAAATTCCACACTCCCTTAGAAATTTTCTGATCTCTCAACTTGTAATAGCCTATTAGTATCCAGTGCTCACTGGATTTTCTATTACGATTAATGATGGAACCTTTTGCTTTTAATGCATTGTGGCATTTAGGTTGGCTCTGTGATATTAAAGTGGAAATTTTCAAAGATCGAGGTTGTTAGTAAAAAACTGGTGAGCATTGCAACATATTAGTGGTTGTAATGATTATTGAGAGAAGTATTTGTATAGTTACAAATATCTTTTTCTCAAAATTTGCAGTCTTCATGGTCATCGATAACATCATGGTATATCACCATCAGAACCATCACCATCTCACCATTACAGATATTCTTAGATTTAATTTTTTTGTGGGGTTAATTAATATAACATATTCATATAAGAATATAGGGATGGTTTGAAAAACAGTGTATCCAAATTATTACATGTATGTTGAAATCCAATTCATTAATGAATATAGAGATCACTAATTAGGGTTTTAATAATAAATAATTATTATAGAAATGAATTAGTTTTAAATGATAACATGAGACCACTCATGAGTGCAGTACCAAAATTCATTCCAAGAAATTGAAAATATAGTCTCAAATCCACCTGCAAGACCACCTGCTTGGAATTACTATGACAACAGGCTGCAGTGGAGTTTATTTTTCACTTAGATTAGTTCTTTTTACATACTATTAATGATAAAGTGAATCAATACAATGGATACAGATTGGACCTAAGTTTACTCATTTATTGAAGCATATTTTAAACCGTGAAATAGACCTTTTCTAGGTGGGTTCCTTGCTTATAATGTGTCACATGTTGCCATTTTTGTAATTATATTGTCTGAATTTCTAAAAAATAGTATATATAACAGTTGTGATAATAAAGTAATCTATGTAAAGTAATTGTATTAAACCCCATGTCTAGTTGGCATTTGATCACTTCAGTCTAGCCGCGAAATCATGCTCCTGGCATGAGCATCTGAACTTCAGCTTTGAATATGTTGAGCTTAAGTTTGCTAGCTGTTAGTATATACTTTTAACTGTAGGATTTCACATTTATTCGAGTGCTAGCTGGTCTTCATTTTGAATAGTAAAGATAGTGCTAGTTTCTTAGTAATTGATAACCATATGCAGTAACTTATTTCACGATTATTGAACGTTTAGATTATGCTCAGAATTTTGGATTTAAGTCATTTTATAAAATTTGTGTCTTACTTTTAATTGACAAAAAAAATCATTAGAATATTTCTTGATGTTAATTGCAGTACTGGCTTCATTATGTCAGGACACAGGTTTACAGTGTCAAAAGTTGATGATGATGACGCTGCATCAGCTAACAACCTACCTGCTAATGTCACCATTGTTGTGGATGGAAAACCTGGTAATTAGATTGACTTCATATGTTAAAAGTTCTGTTATGTTTTATTTTCAAAGTAGGAGATTACAAAGGATAGACACAGGAATTATTGGAATTATTGTGGAAGAAGGCGTTGGTTAGTTAAGTCAACTAGAGTAAGTTTTTTGTGTTATTAGTACTTGTTACCCCATGCGATGAGAAACTGAACACATCACCAAATATCAATGAGAAACTGAATACATCATCAACTATTGCGTTTTATTTTTCATGTGTGTACTATGTGCAAAAATATCCTCAAGTGATTTTAATTTATCACAGTGACCCCATATTTTTCCCGCTATGGGAGACCAGTGACTACTTACTTGCGGACTATTCATCAAGAACAAGAACCCCAATTGAATAGAAATTTTTGCACTAGAATATCTTTGTTTTAAGACTTGTCTTTAAGAATCTGACTAGTATGTTTCACATCAACAATATCATTTTGTAGATAGTGAAAAAATAAATCTGCTATAGTATATACCTTCATAAGATTCTCGTACCGGTATACAATATGTGATACATAAAATACCAAATTTATACCAAAGGGTATTTTTACAGCTCTACTGAGCTGATTTAGTACAATAAATTATTGCAATAGGTTTATTTTTTAGTTTCACATCAACAATATAATTTTGTAGATAGTGAAAAAATAAATCTGCTATAGTATATATACCTTCATAAGATTCTAGTACCGGTATGCAATATGTGATACATAAAATGCCAAATTTTACAGCTCTACTGAGCTGATTGAGTACAATAAATTATTGCAATAGGTTTACTTTTTAGTTTCACATGGCCTTTTATTTTTGTATATCTTTTGAACTCATATTTTATGTATGGGGGAGTCAAATACTAACCGTAGTAATACAATTATAATTTAAGTGGTTTTGGAACCAGGGTTTCAGGGATATTCCTCAGAAGGTCTAGAATCGTTTCTTACATTGCAAGACACCTATGGAGCAAATGGTTAATAGTATATCAGGAAATACTTAAATGCTATGAGGCAATAGTTTGCATAGAGCAAACAAACTGAACATGAAAAGTTCACTAATTAAACCTGACATTTCTTGTCCATACTCTTGACTTTTTACAGTTTTAGAATTTTTTTGTGTTATCTCTTTAGTTAAATGTCTGATAATTTAAAACCAGATAGTAAAAATATTCATGTCCTTATGAGGTCAGGTAAATATCAACAATGAAGGCAAATATTTTCAGCATACGACCATATCTTCATGATTTTCATGAGCTAATCAATGTTATCAGGTGATAATAGGGATTTGTGTTATAGAATTTTGATAGAAGAAAGACATCTTTCTGAGTTTTCCCATAAACATAATACAACCTGTTAGCAGCTGCCATTTTTAATTGAACTGAACTTTTTGAATTTCAATTCTTTGAATTTTGAAGCACTGATTGAAATAATCATCATATGTTAAAAGTATAATTAAAGTACTGATTAAAATTGATTCATCATAGAGGTGACAATCAGCACCTCCCTCCTTTCTCATGAATTGCCAACTCCAAACTTCAAGCTAATTATTCTTCAGACATGTGTTTTCCATGACTTCAAATATGATGACCAATTACATTTACACGAAGAATGAATATTTTCATTAATATTTTAATTTTCATGGGCTTTGTAGATGAAATTTCACAAATTTTTTCTACCGGTGAGTTGTATCTGTTTTGTTATGATGAGTAACAAATTTGAGCCAAAAATTTTCATATCAGCGAGTATTCTCATTAACTTCCAATTCAATTGTTAAATTGTAGTCTTAGAGCGGGCATTTTAGGATACCAGTCCTGCATGCAACTTGAACATGTTGAATAAGGCAACCCTTGGTGTAGAAGTTGAAATACATGTATTTTTAATAATTCACTGAGTAATGCACAATGAATTAGTAGTATACATGTTGACCCCAATATTCAACTGAAATTTGGATCAAACAAAAGGTTGCTGTACAAATTTAGATTTGTTGACACAGGAACTAAAGTCACTTTTTGTCAAAGCTTAACACTCTTATTACCTGATTGAAAGATTGAATTTTATTAGATTTGACTTTGACTAAATTGCTACAGTATTTTTACCAATTTCGCTTTAAGCGTGGCTAGGACAAGGATACACGATCCCTGTCTAGATGATGAATACCAACTCATGGTCAACTTTTTTCCAATGAACATACGAGTTCAAGAGGTAGAGATCTTATGATGAAAAGTCAAAGTGCTTTTTAACGTTGACATTGTATATTGATATTTTATATTGATAGTCCTTATATATTATATGGACGGTACTTTCCATGTCCAGTTGAGAAAGAACGTTCAAGATTTAGATGGAATAAAAAGGTCTGTGCATCTGCATTCACAACTAAGTATACAATAGCCAGAGATTACAATTGTCCTTCAAAATTTATGAATTTATGAACACTGGAAGGACTATAAAGGACACAATTTAGTTGCTAATAGCTATAAAATTCTACAAGTACATCGTAATTGATAATATAACTGCTCTTACTTGAAATGCATTGACTCTTAAACATGTACCAATAACCTCTCCACCAAACAAACCAACTATTGGGTTGCTTACAATAGATTTCTAATTATCAGCTATGAATATTGGCATATTGATCTGAATATCATATTAAATGCTAGAAATGATTTATATGGAAGTGCAGTTTGCATTTTGTCATATATTATAATTTAACAGCAATTTATAACATGAAATATCATAAAGCTATTGTTATACATTTCTCATGAAGTCACAGCTCAATTAATACAGTATTTTAATATCAAGCATGATGATGTGCACAGTAGTGCAAGCTTACTCCTGGTCCACGCACTTACTGTTGTATGTATGTTGTACTTGAGTGGGTTTGCTATCAGCTCTGTCTCATCTTCACACTCGACTCAATATGATGGGCGAATAGAGACTGTGGTGCTATTAGCAGCAAGTAGATATAAAATGCCTCACTCCCTGGTTGGAACATTTTATCTTTTTTGAAAATAATCTTCAAACATTGGTAGATGTTCAATGCTGTTTCTTAGTGACAATCTAATCTTATTGGACAATGAACTGAAGCGTGTAGACATCGAATGTACCACAAGTTGATAAGTGCATCAATTGCAATTTGGGAGGTGCACTTACCAGTCTTAGAGGTTCACAGTAAAGCCATTGGGTTAAATAGGCTTTATGTTCGGCGAGTGAGTATTACGTGAGGTATAATGCAATTGTTTGTTAATAATTGCAATTATGAGAATTTGATTTTCACACATTACATGCGTTGTCTTTGTGCTGCTGAGTACAAACATATCAGTTGATGTGAACTTAAATGTAAAACAAAAAATATTATACAAAACTATATATATTTTTATTTAGAAATAAAAGCATTAGTGTTATGTTTATTTTTGAAGCCCAATATTCTTAGTAGTAATAGTAGGTGCCAAAAGCAATGCTAAGTTATTAACTTCTGATAATAAACAGAAAAAAGAAAAAAAAAATGTTGTTAGGTCAATCATGTGTAAATAGCTTGAGTATTCTGGTATGTTTGATAAACTGAAACCATTACATCATTGATAGATTGCTGAGTCAGTGGTATATCCAGTCTGATAGACGGTAGTATAAGTTCATAACATATGACTTGAGATTGCATAGTGTTCATAGTGAGTGTATGAGCGTAACAAAATAAAATGTTTTGAATAAAATCAGATTTCCAATCAGTCATGATGGTGAATTTGAGACTAAAAAATTGCAGTGCATCATTTAAGTATTGTTTGTATTTCAAATGCTAACATTAAACCACATTTTGTCCAGACATAATCAAAATATGGAAAAATCACAGGGAAATCCTATGAAATATTAAGAAAAATCACAATAGCTTTGTTTTTCAGTTTAATGTTTTATGAGCATGGACTATTTATAGTCCAAATTCATTTGCATATTCTATTTTCGGTTATGTGAAATAATGGTAGAACAGACCAAGCATTCACAATGCACTCAGAGAATACATCAGGTCAGTCAGTCATGATATAATTTTGCTTATAAGGTTCAAATCTTAAATCTGTTTGTGATAATTATATCAATGTTGTGCAATTTCTCCCATGTTGAATGTTCTAGAGATGAAAGATTCAATTTTTATATATATATATGTATGTGCATCAAAATAAAAATTAAGGACATCAAAACATGAACTTAGCATTGCTATTCCAGTCTTACATATTGCTTCAAAAATGTTTCAAAATAATGTTTCTAATTTAAAAGCGCATTTGTCGTAGGAATATTCTAATTTTGTAAATATGAAACTATCCACAAGCATAAACTGCAATTACAACAACATTTGAGGAAAAGAATCTGATTAATTAGCTTATTGTCCCAATTAGCAAATTACCAGTCATGTAGATTTTGTCATGGCTCATCAATTTCAAAAACACAATTAATCTTAGTCTTTGCTCACTCTACGAGTAAGATATGGTGAGAGAATGATGTGATTTTTTATCTTTTATTGACAAAGTCACCTCGCATGGTGATAAAATGTAAGATATTGTACAGCGATCACGAAACATAGAACAAGGTCATTCATTGATCATGCCAAAGATGCTCATAAATATTGCCAATTACCTCCATATCTCATGTGATACATTGAGCGTTCTACATACAGTTTGATCCTTTTAGGTATCTGGAACGCTCGGTCTTCGATAGATTTGTACTTGAACTTTTAGTCTTATTGCTGCTTTAACATTTTGTTCATGAGCTAGCCACATAAGAATGTGTCATTTTTGTACTCACATGGTATTCTGTATGTGTCAATGATTATTGTATATTGTATAATAATTACTATGTGCTTGTATTGTGCATTCCATATTGAGTTAATTGACTAGCATTTTCATAAGTGTTTACCAACTAGAACAATTGATTAATTTTCTAAGATTTGGTATTTGCATGATTATTCCCGATATCATGAGTACAATTGACCAGAATTATCGTAGATTTTTTAATTGCATAATCTTGTCATCATAATTGACTGCAGGTGGTATCCCATATTTTGTGAGGCACATGAAGTGACTTTCTTATTATTCTTGAATTACTTTGGGCTGAACGTTGGGATTTGAAAGCTGGTCGTTCTGATATACAAAAGTTCATATCTATGTTTAAAACAATACAGAATTTATGCCAATGATAGAAAAAACAACACAATATACAGCAAGTTGATCCTTGTACTAATGGTGACCCTTAACCCTTTTCACAATTGTTTTCTGATATTGACATCTATATATACATGGCATGTTTCACATTCTTGGCAAAGAAACAACTTATTAATTGGCTTGACAATGCTGATGACCGCAAGACTATAACAGACAATGATGTATGGCTTGTGAACAAGACCCAATGATCTGTGGATGGTGCGTTAATCAGGCAGACTAAAATGTCTTGTAAAGCACCGCTCCCATTGATCCTTGCTCTTTTTTCATTGATGCTCCTCACCAGAACTTGGAAGCAGTAGTTAAGTTGGGAGAAAGGAAATTCAATTACCCAATTTTTTCTCTTTAATGAAAGATGAGATGCCTCATCACTTTGAAGATAAGACCGGCTCAATTAATTGGTCTTTCAATTTATGCAGCTTTATCATTTGATGCTAAAATTTATTAGGACAGGCTTGCAAAATATGATCTGTGATTTTTATTGAATATATATGTTCATAAAGTTTGTATGATATACAGAACTTTACTTATTACAAAGTGCTACTTTTTAGTCATTTCAGGTTTCAGCATGAACAGTTGATAGAGGCAAAAAAAGATTCATAGAGAAGCAAGTGTCCCCACCTTCTCCATGTTCTCCCCTATTCCAGAATCATTCAAACTATTTACCAAATAATGTTTTTAGATTACACTCAAAAATTACACATTCTCGTGACTTAATGATTTTAGGTTCGGCAGATGGAGGAAAATTTCCAAATGAGAATACTCCAATTGTGACATTGACACGCCCAGGCAAGTTGTATGGTGGTTATGATTATGGGTACATTGTGAAGAAAAGTACATAGTACAGTCTACGTAGCTAATGGTTTTGACATGGTTCAATCCATTTTAACGATGAATGAACTGACAATCAATGTAGCTTTGCTTTTTTGTTAGTATAATAAAATTGTTGTCAGGAATAATTTAAATGTTAAACAGTTTTCAATGCATGCCATTTAGAAATAGTTAATTGCAATTGAGTATTATCAGTTAGTCATGTATCAGACATGAGGAATGTATTCTCATAAATATAGCCATAATATATGTGACAATGGAATTTAAATGGCAACAAATGCTGTAGACTTCATGTATCAAACCTTTATTTTGATAATGTATGTTTTTTTTATAGAATTTCTCACAATGTACCCTTTCAATATTGTGTGTATGTATTTTGTTTGCTATTGTTCTACATCTAACAATTTCATTTCTTTTGCAGAAGTTCATTTTGTGCTAGAATTATTTGAATGATATCAGCATGTCCATGTTGAAATTCATCATGTTTTTGAACTGTTTTAGCAATAGCCAGATAATTGCTTGGAATATTTTGCTAATTTACTTTTTGTGTGATTTTTTCAATGTTGTTCACTATGAGATTTCGGAATGCTGAATTTTGATGTATTTATTAGGCCCATCTATAGTTTAACCATATTTTATTCAAGTACATATGTGCGAAAAGATTTAAACTATCTTTTATATTGTACTTCTGTAATATAAGGAAAATCTGAATTACTAGCTAAAGGACAGAAATGATTATTTGTGAGGTCTGAAGTTAATTGTTGAATTGCATAAAACTTACAAAATCATACAATTATGTAGACAATAATGTATCTTCATTATTGTGAGAAGTCAATCAGAAATGTCCGTGTGGAATCTTATTTTTTTTTTCATAGTGATTATTCTAATTGTTAATTTCAATTCTATCCAAACAGGAGGGGGTGGATACGCCATTATTCCTGGTAAATAAGTTTACATTTATGCTTGCCTCCACTGGAATGCAATGCACTCTACTAATACACTTGTACACATATCGTTGCAGTTGTATTTTAATATATACTGAAAATTGTATAAGATACATACATTGTTAAATTATAGATTTGTGCAAATCCTCACAAATCATGGAATTGATGTGTGATACTTGTGTGTATTATTGTGCTGCCCGCGAAATACTAACTGAAATAGTGTGTAGTTCCCATTGTAATGCAGTGTTGTGGGTTTAACATACTTATTTTTCCAGATATAACTTTTAATCGATATCTACTGTGTTTTGAAAATAGATACCGGTAAATAATTTCATCAAAGTAGATCAATTGAATAATTTAAGAATTGCTAACTGTCAAGTGTCAACACATTATTATGATAATAGCAGTAAATGAAAATTCTAATCACAGTTCATGTCCTGCACTTGCATATTCTGTGTACACATCCCAGCTAAGATTGCCTTCAAATTACTCGTTCAATGTTAAATATCAATACTTTTTGTCTTAAAAAGTTATTTGAAATAGACGAATTATTTCATTGGTATTGAGTGCAAAGTAGATGCCAATCGGGTAGAGCTTCTTATAGTGTGGCTGTATTGCTAGAGATAACAAAGCAAAAGCTCATGATCAAGCCATTTCCATTGGCGTTCAGTTAGACACATACGTTTCAACATGAAATTCTATTTTCTTAATGTTAATTATAGGATAAAACAAAGTAAAGACTAAGAATATTATTCTACATTTGTACGCGTTTTGATCCTGCATGATGCATATTTTATCTAAAAGGCATGAATTCTAGGGGATGTGCATGATGATTTTACTGATATACTAGTTATATCATGGATTTTGACCAAATCAAAGCATGTTTGTACCCTTTTGAAATGTCACCCAAGGGTCCACCTTCTAGAATAAGAAGAAAAATTATCTTAATTCGAAATATTGTAATGAGATAGAAGTATTTTTAGGTGAAGTATGACAATGAGAAATATTGTTTGAAGATATGTTTTTATTAAAAAAATATGGTTACATTTGTTGACCATACTGACTACTGTATCATGATTTGATACTCAACTACATTGTGTGTACCGTAAAATTGTGGTTAATAGTCCTGGGCAATTACTTGGATACCCATAGAATTGAACAGGGAAAGTGGGCTATTATTCTGTGTCCGCTACAGCTATTACATTAATAGTATAAATAAATCCACTCATGGGAAGCTAATTATTTTCTGTTTAATAAACATTATGAGATTTTTGATTTCTTCAGGTAAAATCTGATGCATTGAATATTTTGAATATCTCTCAGACATATACATAATATTTTTCATATTTTAGAGTGCATGCCGTAGCAAGACATTTACGGTAAATGATCAAAGAATATGCAGTGTTAGTCTAATATTGATATAATACCATTTTAGATTTACTAAGACTTATAATTGAATGCATTTGAAGTTCTTATAATATTAGAACGCATCCTAAAGTGCTTGATGTTTCATTCATTTGAAGTCTTTTACAAACTTAATCTATAGCTGTATGAAACTCTGTTAACCTTTATCTAACAGGACCTCCACAGTAAATTAACAATATGTATATGGACCATTGCTGGGTTTCCTATGGTTGATGCTTTCAAGCTTTCCTATCTCATGTCTAGTCTAATTGAATAAATCGTGTGGTATTTTTTCGCACTGCAGGGGTTCGATATAGAGGTGAAATACTCAGAACGATTATATATGCATGAATATTGCTTTCTTATCTGATGCATTTGAGATATACTTACGTAATAAATGTATTCTATTTCTCTGTTAATTAAATCTCCCCGGACGAAGTCCGAGGGGAGATTTTTATATAAAGCAATTAAAAAGTATTCTGAAATTTAGAATGTTATGCTATCTATTATCCATAATGTAAGAAATGTATTCTATTTCTGTGTTAATTATTATAAGCAATTAAAAAGTATTCTGATATTTTAATTGTTATGCTATTTATTATCCATGAATTAATGAAATAATTCAAACATTATATAATTATGGCCCTTTAGATCCTCAAATGAACATAAATTATACCTACTAGATCATGAAAATAAATTCTATTATGAGTATCCATTCTACTTTCTAGCCTAGCAAAATAATTGAAACACCGTGCCTATGTCTATTATAAAGAAAAACTATTTTACTCAATCTGTAATATAAGCATTGAAATATTTGAAAAATACAAGGTATATGCGTTTGATCCTAGTGAGAAGTATTTTTTTTTTAATGTAAATAAACCATTAAAAATATGCTATAAATGACCTGAAACTGTATACTGCAACAATTTTTGTTTTCCAAATGTTTTGTTGCAAGATGATATTTGTGAACTTTATTTACTTTTCATACTTGATAAATTCCATCGCCTTTCATTCATGAGGATTTCCTTGAAATTCTCATGAACTTTATTTATTTTTACACATTCTGCTTTCCTTTGCAATGAAAGCATGGATGTAAATTGTAAAGCATTATTGTTATTATTGTGTGCTCATTTTAATTTTGCTATGGTTTCTAATTGCTGCAGTTACTGATGATGAAGAAGGTAGGTTGTTCCCTATTTCATGCAACATGTTACATAGATTATTGGGGAATTAATCCTGAATGACTGTCTTTTTATGACTCAGTACTGTATTTTTTCTTGCGATTTGTCCCTATTTGTGATTGAACCCCAGAAATTCTTTTTCAATGTTTATTATTTTCTTATTTTTTACCTAGCAATGTCATTGCTTTTTAATAGGGTGTACATGTGCCTTTTTCTATGGTCATATGCATATATAGTAGATTCCTTTCTTGACAATGGTGTGTCATTCTTACTATATTTAGAAATAGTAATCGATTGTTGTCTATGTGAGCATCCTGTACATAAGATGATGTATGATTTTGCTTTAGGAACTGACAGCCATAGAATATAGGGTCATTGTGTAGGAAGTTTATCAAACCCTACGATATACATTGTAAATACCTAATGTGTGAACTTCAAAATGTTGAAAAAAGAAAAAAACAATATAACACGTGATACTATGTAAATCAATCTTACAGTGCATTGTTAGTGCTTTGTAATTCTCGCGTTCTGAGTTGGCTACTCACCAAAAAGCAATTCAAAATTGTCGAATCCCATTTGATATTGCATTGGATGCTACAGATTTTCCTGGATAGATGATAAAAGCACTTTCATATTGAGCATCAGTTTGCCATCTCGGCTTCACAGTCACATTCAATGGATCTATAGATCATATACAGTCATCACCCATCATCACCCACAGAAATGTAATAAAGTCCACATCTGACCTTTACAATCTTGTCATTTAAACATTGACAATACAGTCCATTATGCCCACATAATGAATACAAAATATGATGATAGCTTACCTTAAATTTCTCAGGGAAGGACTACTCTAAGAGAATATTTTCAAATTTTAGTAATAGTCTATAATATATCCTTTCTTGAACCCTAAGACCATCAAAAACTTATTTTGAGAAAATGGGTGTGGTGATTGATAGTAATTGCTTCTTATTTTAGTGGACAGGAATGGTTGTTTTTAGGATGGTGTTTATTTATGACACTGACGACAATTGATATGACGTCAAATAAAGCCTTCATTTTTCTAAAGATATTATCTAATCTTCGAAGAGACTGGTTGAGTGTGAATGAAGTAATTTTATATGCAGTTAGACACAGAAACTTACATTTGTACATTTTACTCCATTGATGTCATGTTTCGTTTCTGGGAAGTTTTCCCGTTCACTGGCAAATGCGCAGATGTTTTCTTGCGCATATTCCGTGGTGCGGCATCACGTAGGGTGGAATTCCCTACGCAACAAACTAAATTAGTCAGTATGTGCGGATGGCGTTAGTCCTGTTCAAGTTCAACTTTGGTCATCGTTTCTTGAGGTCGAGCTTCCATTGTCTTGCGTCTGGACCACTTCTCTTCTTTTTCAATCACTTTAATGTTCTTATCTGGAAATAAGAGTTCATTGTTTTACATGTGGATCTGTTCCAGATCTCCAAAGCATGGCAGTTCTTGTTCATGTTTCACCAACTTATTCTTCAACATTTGGGACAAGAATTGTATCAAATCTTCCAGATCTTGTATATCACTCCACAAGATTTTAGTGGGTCAGATAGATCTTTAGATTTCACCAGAGATGTGCTTACGGTGTTAAAGTAATTTGTATAATGTGAGGACCCCATGATTCCTGAAGACTGCAAACTTCAGAGACACCTTTCAATGTATTGTAGTTGTACTGGCATCACACCTTTTTAGATCATTTTGCTCATGAACCATTCATATGCACATGGGCTTTTTGGTTTTAAAACGTTGTAATTTAGTGGTGGATTTTGACATGAAGGGCTTCTGTGGTTAAGTTGATAAGGGCATTGAGCTTATGGCCAGTAGGTCATTGGTATGATTCCTGGTCAAATCTGATGTTGAGCCAACTTGTCCCTAAGTGGTTGCACACTGATTCGTTGCATTTGCATGCTAAATATGTAAAGGTTAGGTGTGTAAATGCGAGAGATTACCACAATTGCAATGTTACTGTATGATCCGTAGAGAGTAGAGAAAGGCAATATAGAGTGACATGGGATGCCAATGACCTGGTGTAAATGATTAAAAGTCGACTGAGCATGTGGATGGTAAACTATAACATCATTCACATTTACATTTATGTGAATTTAAATTTCAATGGTTTAGATGTTCATATGGTCCAAATGTGTGAAGTGGGTCTTTACATGATGGTGTGAGCCCTTAAACAGGGCTGTATACCATATATGATGAGGCCTTTTGGAGTGTACAGAGTTATTATGTGTGCTATTTCTTTGCGTTATCCCTCTAAGGTGAACTAATTGTGAGACAGTTATTAATTTGTCAATGTTGGCTGCTATGCTGGACACATAACCTGCTAATGGGGATCGTAATGTGATGCTTGGTCATCTTGTTAAGAGAGATCATCTCGTCATCTTTACCATTACAATGTCCAATGTTTGACTTCAGTTGATATAGTCATATTTGTTTAGGAAATTACACCTACTCATAATTGGTAAACATTTTGCAAACAAAACCAGTAAACAATCAATAAAACACCCATGGGCTTTTAGGTTGAGCAATTGATAATTTAGGTAGTGGGCTTTTATATGAATGTGTACATGTATTTACATTGGAATTCCAATAGTTCAGATTTTGATCGAACTCACATTTAGGGGTCAACCTTTACATAGGGGTAGGTTTTTTGGCTGTTTTCTACTGTATATTTGTTGAAAAAATTAGCTGTAATTCTGAATACATATACTTAATAACAATGTACAGTAAGTGAGTTTACTCTATTAGGATCAATGTGCAAAACTATATTGGATTAGGTTATTGCTTCAGTGGAAATCCCATTATGAAGGTTGACGACTCCCATCAAATAAACAGTGGGAGACTTCCAGGGTTAATTTACACCATTAGTAGAAAGTGGACAAGCAGCAAATCGTGGATTTCAGGACTTGAAAAATATCAGTGTTGTTATGCTCAAACATTTACGCATAACTAATACTTATGTAGAAGCCCACTCCTGTAACTGGGTTGGTATTCTTAACAAATGATAATGAAAAGGGACCATTATCTCTTCAAAAATAAATGTAAAATAAATGTAATGTGGTTGTTTATATTTCAAGTCTTGCTCTCATAACTTTACATTTTACACCAGGTCATTGGCGCACTTATTTATCATTTCCTACATACCCCGGTAGTTTCCTTGAACTGGCAGCACATTCAGCTCACAATGCTGATCACTTACGCAGTCACTCATTTACTCTTTCAACCTAAATAACCCTATTTTGACTTGTCAATGGCAACCAGTTTGCTTTTTATGTGTTTAACCTGTGTGCTTCCGTGGCCGAATGGTTAGGGAGTTGGACTCGTGACCAGAAGGTCGTGGGTTCGATTCCCGATCGGGTCTGATGGTAGGTCTGATGGTAAGCGTTAAATAGGTACAGGTCATTGGGTTGGAAGAGTGTTTGACTGAATGAGTGTGGGAGTGATTAGCATTGTGCTGCAGATGCAAGTATGCGAGAACTGATCAAATGATGATCAATACATGTGCCAAGGACCTGGTGTAAATTGTAAAGTCATGAGAGCCAGACTGGGATCAGGACTATAAACCACCACATTTACATTTATATTTAACCATATATGTTGAAGATTTATTTGTTTGCAATTATTATTGTTCATATTATTTTATGACTAATTTTTACAAAATAGTAAGCAAATGACTTAGATTATGCAAAGAGGATGGGTAGGATTTATTACATACAGATGCAATACTGGTTACCATAATGGATATTTTGTGTCCTTACCATAGTTTTCCTGATTTGGAGTGGCAGGTAATTGTCTTGAGACAATTGGGTCTTTGTGAGTAAATTGGAGGATGCTGCAAACCTGTAGATTTTATATTTATAAAGCGCAAATATTGATGACTGTTTTAAATATTTATTGATTCGTTTCTATACCATATGGAGGGATGATATGGAATGCATGAATGTTGCTCATATAATCATACTATTGCTTAGAAAGTATCTATCATCAATAAACAAAATAAGTGCATTAAAGTACTGGGATATTGTATATTAAAAAAACTCTTCAAATATAAAAGCAAAACAACAAGCACTGTTCTTATTGTATGGTGAAATTGTTGAAATACTGAGAAATGAGAAATGTATGATTTTTAGAGCATCTTCATTGGAGGAATATGCAGCCTTGATTGGAATGAAGCTTCATTGATCCAGAGATTTGTCAATATAAATGATGCTCGCTAAAAATCTTCATATCAAAGTTGTTCATATGAAAGTTGTTAATGAGATTTATTCTGGGAATGCTGGAAGTTGCAAAATTAATGGAAACATGACATACTTGATTATGAAGTTTAGCATTCCAAATGAAATTTTCGTGTCAGACCTTGGAGGTGTTCTAATTAGTAAGCCATCAAGTTGGCAAGATGCAGATTACCTAGAATTTATTTGATTAAAATAAACTACGTATTAAACTACATGTATCAAGGAAATCAAGTTAAGCTTGCGTTTATTGCGTCGCTTCAGCAGATGAGGTGAAAGCCTTGTGTTCACTTCGTTTGTATGTCAGTATTCACTATAGATGTATGTATGTATGTTTCTGGACAAGCTAGAGGGTATACCAGTGATCTGATTTTGTTCAAACTTTACACAACTATGTGGTATGAGCCGACATCGAAGTGATTTGATTTTGGGCACTCTGCCAAGTAAATTGCTTTCCACAAGGCCATTTATGACTTTTTACTGGTATTCAATGCTTTGAAAGTAATATTTATTATATGTTAGTACTATTGCAACACACAGAGTAATATGTTTTGCTGAATATTGATCACTGCTGTAAATTCATTCTGCATTTTCCTCCTCAAATTCATAAAGTTCTTAATTATAAAGTATTCATTGTTTCAGTATATATCTTAATTGCCCTTAATAAGTCAACGTTGTTTTAGCGAGGCTGTGTTCTTTGAACACTTTTCATCTAGTTATATTGTATTGATAGTAGCCATTTGCTGTAATTGTACTAGCAACATTTTTTTGTTTTTTTTTGGGGGGTGGGGGTTGCATGGTCATTACAAAATTATAGCAATGCAAATGCAAAATAGTTGTGTCACTATTAGACCAAACAATAAGTCAAATAAAATTAGCATTTTTCACATTTTTTTATGATTTTGATTGGATAAAAAACAATAATTTTAAGGCTTTGTAATGTTATAGTGTTTGTTCCGATCATCTTGTTGCACATCTTCCCATTATTTTTATTCTTGATTGCAATTATAACTACTCTTGATTTGCCCTCTTCATTTCTATCCTGCATATTCTATCAGAAAGGGCACGTTAACCTTGAAATGGTAACATTTGCATTAACTTTTGGAGATACAAGTTTGGGTTTGGAAAGTGTTGGGTAAGATATTTGAAATTAGAAATACTAGAAACATGTACATGTATTAGCTGTCTCATCATCGATTTCATGGTCATCTCATTTTCTATGTACAGTGTTTTTCATTTTCTTTAGCCAAAGGAAATTTTTTACTGAACTCTAGTTGGATTTGTGCATTTATTGTCCATTCATGTAGACATTCAAGTTATTGGCTGTGCCTGCTTTATGACATATTCCTGCTTTAAAAGGGGAAAAAAGGATTCTTTGGGCATGGTATCTCAGCCAACTTGTCAATCGGTTGAAAAAATTCAAAGCACTTTCTTAATCCTGCTCAGTGTAGGTGTCAATATTCGTAACTTGGGTTCTACCTGTAGAAAGATTGTATCGTTACAATAATACGTTGTTGTGTTGCTATTAATGAGTTAACAAGTCTAATGGATTTTTTCCACATGAACCTTTGTGTCAGTAACGAAAGTATCATTTGTACTCCAGGAGGTTGTTTTGTTGTGGTCGCACAGCATTATGTCCTTGTCATACATTGTTCAACAGAAATTATGTTGGGGTGTTACCATGTATAGAAACAGATCATTTGTATTAACCTTGTCATGCAATTTCTTCTGTACATGTGTGTTGGTAACCAATGTGAATAGTTGAAATATAGTAATAATGATCACAACTTTTAATATTTGCACTTTAACTTTACAAAGTCAAGCACATGCTATTTATATGATCATTTTAGCTCTTCACATTAAACCACCTAGTAGGCTATGATAATGTATATACATGTATATCATTCTCTACTGTCTGAAATTCCAAAACATGACGTTTTGCCACGGTATGTGTGCTACATGGCTTCTTCAGATGTTGCACTGTATGGGTTACCTAGTAGCCTTTCTGAACAAGTTTCAACTATTGTTTTTTAGTTTCTCACCATGTTGTAGGTGACAATTAGTATAAATTAGCTCAACACTGACACCCTTGCCCTAACTACTATAACCAGGGATCAGACTCTTAGGTCCCTCATGATTGCAAAAAAGGGGATGAAGGTCTTGCGCGCGGTAGTGGAGGTGTAAATGTAAATGTAAATGTCTGGTTTATAGTCTTGATCCAAGTTTTGATCTCACGACTTTACAATTTACACCAGGTCATCGGCACATTCTCATATATATCTTTCTCAACTCCCCGGGGAGCATACCATACTGGCTGCATACGGCATTGCTGCTGTTTGCGCACGCTTATCACCGACCTGTACCTATTTAACGTGTAGGTACCACGGAGCAGTGTGCAACCTGTTAGAGGTAAGTTTGCTCAACACTTACCATCAGACCCGACCGGGAATCGAACCCGCGACCTTCTGGTCACGAGTCCAACTCCCTAACCACTCGGCCACGGAAGCACACAGGTGGGGTGGGATCTGGTTAGTACGGATGTGCCATTTTATAGGTCACCTTTTCCAGCCTCTTGATATATCATAGGGTCCTATTTTTAGATATTTGATATATCATTGGGTCCAAATTTTGAAAATTAGTATATTATTGGGTGTTGAATTT
Organism: Streblospio benedicti; assembly: GCA_019095985.1. Classification (NCBI taxonomy): domain Eukaryota; kingdom Metazoa; phylum Annelida; class Polychaeta; order Spionida; family Spionidae; genus Streblospio; species Streblospio benedicti. The sequence goes on along the minus strand of CM032661.1, from coordinate 15,478,280 downwards.
AAAGCAACGCCATATCTTAGGGTCTTATCTCTAGAGATAACTATATCATAGGGCATTGGGATTGTTGCATATTATTGCAAATAATTTCATATATGATTGTGATGTGTGATGTGGAATTGCAATAAACTTTGATAATTGATATGTTCATTTTAATGTTTGTTTGCTTTGTGTATTTCTGTAGTATGTTATGGATGAACTTTGGGTTAAGTGTATTAATGGGTGCACTTTGAATGAATTTTACTAAATTTTTGGTTATGCTTTTTGCAAATCTTACTCTATTTATCAGTGCTGTTCCTGAAGTCAAATTGGCACACCCGTAGCCTGAGATCCCCCCCTCCCCCCCAACTCCCCCCACCAACCCTGAGGCCTTGCGCCGTCTTTAATGATGATTTTGCAGGCATTTGGTTGTTGATATAGTTTCCATGGTTGGAAATGAGCACTTTTGGTTCTCTAACACCTGGAATATTAAGAGTACACATGTTAAGCTGTCACGAATGAGATAAGTGGTCAATGGCAGATGATATGGCGCAATAACTCATTATGAGCGAGGAAATGTATCTTTATGTACTACAAGTGAGCAGCCATCCTATTATGGTGAAGGTTAAGCAGGCTGAGGCAGGATTGATGGCTGTTTACCAGAATGACTTTCAATATATCACACAATCTTTGGTAGATATTGAAATATGACTTTGTGCGTTTGAAGTGATGGCTTGTAAATTTTAAACTCACTGTTATATATGTTGATGCTTTGATCCATACATTTATTCTGATACCTATTAAAAGGTTGTAGTGGGGATTGTTTTCAAAACCACATTCATAACAGATTTTTGAATGTTAAGAATTTACTTTCCATTTGTTTAACAGAAATTTTGCTCATTTTTCATCATCAGGGAGCGTGTTGATGTTTTTTTCAAGATTATCTTTTGAACAGTGAGAACATTCAATTTGTCTGTTTTGTTACCTCCCCAGGCTAATATGAATACAAAGAGGAAGTGCTCCGACTACCACATGAAGTAAATGAATTTGTTCTTCATTATGTGCAGCTCTGTTTATGAAGTGAAAGAAGATTTTCGAGTCCTCTGGGCATCTCTTCCTTATGAATTTTATGGAGCACTGTGACAGCAGCTAAACCACAAGCTACAGGATTTTAGGCTTTCTTTTGCATTTATAATGTTACAAAGAAAATAGTTTTACATCAACAATTGCCCCTGATAAATGCTAGCACCAGCCAGTGAAATTAATTTCTGAAGTAGGTACAAACCGGACAAACGAAAAACAAAACCCATTACCAACCTACAATAAAGTTACTTTATCTGTCACATATGATTTTTTTAATGTAAACAGTCTCCAATCACATTTTAATCTACTCCTGAAGCCCTACCCCACCCTCACGTTTACCATCAGTAATATATAAAACAATCTACCAATCATGGTTCTGACAACACCCACTCTTGTCCTGATAGGATTTGCCCACGTCTTTACTGCTTCACTGTCAGTCTTGACAGCACCCCTATCCCTACAACTTTATAGCACTGTCCTGACACAACCTATCTCTCGTCCTGACTGCAATCTAGCTCTGTACTGAGTTATGTTAATGCCGCTTTCCCTGATCCCACCTTCGGCTAATTTATGAATTCTTTGAACAACTGCAAACATAATATGCAATTTTTTGTAATTGGAATTTACATGTTATTGGAATTTTAATGTAATTTGGAAATTAATCATCTAATACATGAAAATCAGGGCAGATACAAGATAATAGATACTTCGTTGCAAGAGAAAAGTTGTTTGAGATCGATTTGAAATCATCGTCATTCGTGAGCTGTCCTCGTTCACCCAATATTGTGAGAAATGCTGGCCATCTTGATTATCTAAGTCTGAAATGGTGTGATTTTTTTAAAGTTTAGAAACATTGAACTACGCATTTATATGTATAATATCTATCTACATTGCAAAATTATCCATATCTATAATTGTTATAAATTTAGCATAGAATCTTATTAACTAATCATCTCATATTGTAACAGAAAATCCAGGTTTCAGTTGTCATTTCATTCACCAAACATTCAATCACTGTCTCTCTGTCCCTGCCTTATATTGTATTACGGCTGACTCGGCATGATGAACCTTTCTGTAATACTGTTATTGGCCAATCAACTGTGCCCCTGTTCAAAGAAAATTCCTCAACTGATTTTATTGAATTTCTTTTCTTGCAATTTAGCACATGTATGCTCTTACTTCAGTGATCAAATTGTTGCTGAGGATGGTAAACACTAAATTTATGAATAGTGAGAAGTGAGAGAGAGAGAGAGAAATACAAGAGTCACTTACAAATGACACAATTCAGCACGTATTTTTTTTTTAGCTTTTTCGAGTCCATTTTTTATTCTTTCCAAATCGGACATTAACAGGCCTTTGAAAACTCATGCATGTATTTCATATTTTCTCTCTTTTTGTAATCCAGAATTATTCCCCTCATATGTTGAACAGGCTTATACTATAAAAGGTAGGCAAGTTGCAACTAGATCAAAAGTGCTCAGAGAGCACAGTGTCACAGGAACAACGTTGACTTATGGGTAAACCGTAATAAAGATGTTTACTAAATATTATGGAAATCTTGATTAAAAATACACAATTACACCTACATGCTGTATCCTGCAGCAGCAAACAGTAAACAGCACCAAGTAGACTTTTGCTGCTGCTGAATATTACAGAGATGTGAACTTACGTTTTTTTCCCGTATTTTTACGATTTTTGACCCCTGAAAATTCATTACGTCCGGGACATGTGTTTATTATGGGATTTTACTAGTGTCAGAGAAATATGGACAGTTACTTAAAATACAGCTTGATCAGCGCTATTTAAGCGTTCATAACGCAATCTTTATTTCTAAGAAACAAACTGGTTCACGAGGGTAACTTATCTAGTGCGAGAAAACGTGTTTGCACACTGCTGTATTTGCGTTGGGATAAATGCATGTTGCCTATGGAACTACTATGACCAGCAGGTGCGCCCTTCCAAAATGGCTACTGGGGTAGGAATAAGATGTCAAACTGTTGAAACTTCTTTTAATATGCTTAGAATATTAAAGTAACAGTAAAATATATAATCTACTATCAATCCTAATAGGGTTTCACATAAAGTTATCTATTTTTAATCACGATGACACTGCTTCAAAATGCCATTTGATGGACTTAAATGATGAAGCCTGTGACAGTCTCTGTCAGAGGGGTAACGGCAAATGCTTGTTTAATCTAAATATTAACTACTTTATCAATTCTTATTGGATTTTGGTGATCTTTTTAATTGATTTCTGTGATATCTAGATATTTTTTCCAATTATCACTTTTTTTTCATTTCACCCAAGAGTAGTTTGCAATACTAGTAAATATACTATAGTATTTCCCTTATTATTGTTTATTATAAGTAGAAAAACATTAAGATTTTTATATTTTTAATTCAGATTTTTGCTTGAAAATTAAGATTTTTCATGGCTCTGATTAAGATTTTCAACGCTGACAGGTTCACATCTCTGATATTAATACATGATTGTGCATTCAAGTCTAGTTAGAACGTTGAAAATGGATCATAAACGGACCTGTAGAAAGCACACTTTAATTGGGAAAGTGCCCCAAATCAAATCACTTCGGTGTCACCTCATATCCCATAGTTGTATAAAGTTTGAATGAAATTGGCTCATCAGTAAACCCTCTAGCTTGTCCAGAAACATACATACATGATGAATAGTTAGTGACATACAAACAAAGGGAATACAAATATTTGCTTCAGGTGCTGAAGCGACACAACTATTTCAGTATGTTGTTTAATTGAAGGGTTGGTATGAACCAGTCAAATATCTTAGAATTATTATTTCCTTGAATTGTTTTATTGATCGGATTTTGCTTTCTTGGATCATATACTAGGTATTCATGGAGCACATCAACTTCATATAAGACGTCTGACAATCATAAAATCATTATTAGTGTAAATATATCCTAAACATTCAGGTTAACACCCATGGCATTGGGTAGAACCTTCATGAATTTACCGGTAGGGAGTTATATTTTCATGAGGGGGTATGTACAGTAACATTCTGATATTTGATATCTGATTCCGGTGGTGCGCACTGTGCATGGGCTCGCCGGCGGATGTTCAAGGTAATGTAAAGTGTGTCTAAAAGGATGATGTCAAGATTTTTAAATCATCGGATCCAGACCAACAAAAGTGAAAGCATTGAAATCCATTTTGTTGTTGTAGGATTGATCACAGAAGATTAAATAACAAATCCAAAAAATTTTACTTATGAATATGACTGACTATATATAACTAAGAAAATATTTTGAACTTTAAAGAAAAACAAATATACATTGTTAAATCTGTACTTCCAACAGGTAACACATTTCTAACATTGCAGCTTATTATATATATACCTGAGTGGAATAAGTAGCCATGAGCTACGTATATTGCAGTGCTTTATTCGCCATTTTCCATGATCAAAGCTACAGTTTTGTGACCAAAGCTTGGAATCTCCAATAGATTCTCTTTGAGGCAGCTGTATTATATAAATTAACTCCCAACTGTACCCATACATCAAATGCCAACTATGTAATTGACATTTGTGACATGCATTGTAACTTTATCTGTTCACATGTCACCAAACATGCTTGTGCAAAGCAAGCTACAATGTATGTTTGAAGATGTAAAACTATGTGAACATATTATGTCATAAAGTTATATGTTGTAAGATCCTATCATAATGGACTTTTTTCACGAGTCTGTCAATATTTAAACTGCCATGTTGAAACGACAGATGAAACAACCCCTATATTCAGCAGATTTTTTCATATGCCCCATGTGCCTTTTCTAATGTTTCATGACGTCTGATACAATTTGAAAGCCTTTACCATATTTGGTATAGTCTTGGAGAAGAAAGATTGTCGCAAGCAAAAAAAAGCGTGTGCATTGAAAGGGTTCATAAAGACATTTGCCATGATGTCACACAGGCTGAGTACGCCACAATTTGAAGAAAATTGGTGTACAGAATTGTGGATATGAAGTGCATCATAAATGAGACGACTTGTATTAACTTCATGACCTCATATTACATGTATAGAATGTTTTTAAAACTTAATTTACTGGGCACCTATGGCACCCCTGTAGCAAAAAGTTTCACGGTTCAAGTATGCTAGCTGAGGTCCCCACAAAACTTGGACTCAGGATCTAAATGTCACGCCATAAATAGTCACTTCTTACATAGATGATGACATATTTGGTTGGAAGCAGGCTGTGCTATCCCATGTGTAAATTACATAGGACACAGCATGCTTATTATCAATGTTATCTATACCCTAACATGCTAATGTATCCTACCAGAGACTATTGTGATACAGTTGTAACCTGATTTAGTAGTTATAGATCTAATGAATAATAACATATAATGATATATTCCAAAGTTTAAAAAAAAAAAATCTTTTCAAAACATATATGTTTGAAATGCGTAAAGGACCATTTCTTATTTCAAAAATGTCACAGAAACTGTACCTGATCTTGCATAAACGGAGAGTACTGAGTCTACTGCTCTATATAAGGCAGCAAACCCGAATTGCTCGTCCATATTGCCCATTAAAAGCCTCACTCCGTGAATTTGCCGACGGATTGTAACACTGGATCTCATCAAATTGATTATTTTACATCTGAAAGTCTCATACACTATAATCTGTCAATAATCCTAATACCAAAATAATTTGGATATGTGACGACAGAATTGCATTTATATCACATGTAAACATTTAAATGTTGAAATTGGAACAAAGAAAAATTTTGTTCAGACTTCATAGAAATTTGAATAAACGTTTTCGTAATATACCTTTATGATTGTCTTTTGTGTGGAAATATAATGAACTTTGAAGTTATTTCCTTTTTCTAAGTGTGTATAACATCTCGATCAGTTTTTGGTCATGTTTTAACTGTTAGGCATTATGAATTAAAACTGTAGCAACCTTTTATCTTGAGTTAGTGAAAATGTATGACATATATGATACATATTACAATCAATCGGATGTTTCAACAGGATATCTTGGCGAAGAGAATTTCTTTCTTCAGGATTTATCATTGCAAGAGTTATACTGACTTTGATTTTCACAAAAAATAATTCAGTTCACAATGCTTCAGTGGACGGAACTATTTTAATAGAATGCTTAAAAGGAAATGAGAGCAACACGTAGATATATAATGATTATAGAATTGAGTTCTTAATTTTTAGCCCTTAATATCCTTGCAATATTTTACAACACAGCTTTCACTTTGTCGAAGTTGCGTGGCCAACTTTAAAACTGTCATAGTTTTGATAAATATGCATGTATTTGGATCATCTCTTTACGGATATGTGAAGAAACTATGTTTACTTACCCATCACGGGCCAATCCCAATTTGTCATATGTGTTGAAACAAAGCAACATATTTTGAGTGTCAGAAGGAGCCCTGTTCGAATCAGTGGGAACGGAGTTATTTCTCATTTGCTGCGAGTTGTTTGGTGCTAATACATGCAGGTTTGGGCTGGTTTAAGTGAGAAAGGGTTACTAGTAAAATGAAAAATTATTCATAAGATGTAATTGATATAATTTTTCCAACTTTGCTAGCAATCAGTGAAGAGTCTTTTTATTAGTCCGGTGCAGGTAGATTTGTGTCCACCAGGATGCCATTTGTAGCTGTGTACTGAAGAAATGATTTAAAGTAACATGTTTAGAGGGAAATATACCTTCTTGGTGGCTTGTACAAATACAATGCTAGAAATGTTTCGTGACTTATTTCTAGGGCTCAAAACTGGCTGCAGATCATTTGGACTGGGCAATTGGAAATGCTCTCAGAGCAAATGTAAAAAAAAATAAGAAAAATATTTGGTTGCTTGTCCATGGGCAAACAGGCCAAAAAAATGTTAATTTCAAGCTCTGGATCTTATTACAATGGCCATATATGAATCATTAAGTGTATTCCAATTTCAATAATTGTATTAATTATTGGATTTATAGTGCAACTTGTCATAGCGTTTATTTGGATTAAAAAAACAATGATCTTTTTATTATTCATTTGATGATTAGATATGAACGTGATGGCACTTTTTTCTCATCCAATATATGAAATATTTATATACTGCCTTGATGATTATCTACTTTTTGTATTTAATGTGAATATAAGGTCTTCATATGTTGTTCACTGTGTCAACAGTTATACATGTACGTCAGTGAGTATATTGAAGTAATTCTGATTGTTTTGGGGTTGAAGTCTGCTATTTATCTTCCTATAATTAGTGAAAGCTCCTGATGTAAGAAATAGTTACCTCTGACCTTTACAATGTTTTTTCGAAATTACACAAGTACAAAATCAATCCATTTCCATATAATTATGGGAAAAAAAAAGAAATAGATTCCATATATTGTGATATGTCTGGAGATAAAAATTATCTACAGGTATCTGCACAAGGTCATCTTGAAAATCTGTTTTTTTTTTCCTTATTGAAGCATTACAATCACACAGCTTTCAAGCACACATATTATGGTTGATCTTTGACCTCTGAATTTTCTCAAAGTGTCTCCGATAAAGTCTTTCAGATAACAAATTTACATGTTCAACATGCTGGACACTGCTTACTACTTAATCAATTCCTTGTTTTTTTTAGGGGCAAAAGCAAACGTCTTAAGACATTGCCGGTAATGATTATTGCACATTTTTGCAACATAAATTACATTGTCATGTGAGCAAAACCAACCTAATAGCAAGTAAAAAAAAATCATATACAGGCCGTGCACCTATGCATCTTAGCAGTAGTAAAACAAAATTCCCTAGAGGTAGAGGCGAGTGCATAGATAATGCTTCCTGCGCTACACCTGTGCTCCAATAGGGTCTATGATCAGGCACTATGGGACCTATTGTGATGTATTTTTGGTCAGGAGGGAAAGGGTGTGTGTATTAGAGTTCTTGGCATGGTTTGTTTATTAAGTTTCAAGTAATTTTTTAAATTAAGAAGATCTTTAATAATAATGATAATAGTGACTATTTTCACTGTGAACAGTCTATTTTAGGATTGTATTTTATTTTGATTTATGATCTAACACAGTACTTTCTGAATAAGCTGTGTCCTTTGAAAATATTCAATTAATTTCAGTCAGAAGGCCAAATACTCGCTCAAAGTAATAACTTCTTTACATCATGTAGAGCTGGTTAACTGATAAATAACAGAATGTAATGAGTGTTAAATTTAAATGCATTTTCAAATCACTCTCCAATTACACTATTGTTTCAGTTATCTTATTGCAAAGGCATGTGATCCTGTATTTCTAAACTGTCCATCCGTATTCAATTTGATTAAGATTTTTAGTTATTAATGCTTTTACTTACGCCTGAACATTTAGTGGATATTTCTTGTATTTGTTCTTTACCATTCAGGGTCAGGATTAGCCACTCGTCTGCGCGTATTGACTAGTAAAAACTTGTGGAGGACGAGTAGCAATTCTTGTAAATTTGGCATACAAATATAGAGCTTTGTGCAAGGAGGACGAGTACATTTTGTGCAGGACTTAGTTGATATTTAAGGGTTACTTGTCCTGCCGACGAGTAGCACTTTTCCATCTAATCCTGACCCTGAAGGTCCATCCTTTTAATAGTGTTTGATTGATGATTGATAACACAGGATGATTGCTATCGAAACCTAAATTCCTTGGACAAGTACAAGAAATATCCTTGAATGTGTTCATCGTGTAGGAATATATATAAATTTACAAAGTTTATCTTTCACAACACAACATTTCTTACATTGTTTACAGTTTTGGTAACTAGCTGCTGCCATTCCCAAAATGTCTCTCTACGGATGGATGACAGGTCAGTCAGCACGACTTCCGATACTGAAAATCAGGTCGTACACTTGAGAGAGTTGGTAGGCCCCATCGTCTCTGTTGATGACCTGCCTCAAGTGTATGTAGTGGCCAGAGAAAGTGATTGGAGAACAAGAACCATCAAGGAGGCGATAAAGATATGAGGACAGGAGCAGGTCATGAACAGAGATGAGGGGGCCTACCAACTCTCACGTGTACGACCCGATTTTCAGCATCAGAAGTTGCGCTGACGGACCTGTCATGCGCAAAGAGGCGTTTTGAGAATGGCAGCAGCTAGTTGCCGAAACTGTTAGCAATGTAAGAAATTTTGTGTTGTGAAAGATGAACTTTGTAAATACCGGGTACAAGAAATATTTTAGTGTTGCTTGATAGGCTTAATTGAATTAAATTAAAACAATTTGGAAATTTTGTAGAGCATGAATAGATGCTGAGATGTACTTCATTGTTAAATTTTTCCTCCGAGTTTGTTACCCTCCACAAAATGGTATTGAGTTGCTTGCAAGATGAATCGTTCAGAACCTTTTCGATTATTGATAACCTTTTGAGATTGCATAAAAGAACATGTAATCATTAGCCGATGATTTGCCAAAGTGTCTGTATTTTTCAGAATATTAAAGGAAATAGACAATTTAATTGTGAAAAGATATGAACAAAAGAATTTATATAAGCACTATAAACCAAATACAAATAGGCAGAATATAGAGACCAGAAGAGAGAGCCAATTTATAGTCCTGCTTTTGTTGAAGATTTATAGACTGACATTTCACATGTGAAGAGCTCATTCTGTAAACTTTATATATTGTACAAATACTTTTTGCATCCATCATCTCACCGTATAAAGTGTATTGTTATAATGTTCACCACTTTAATAGTTTGGTTAATTGACAGTGTGGATTGTTTTAATAGGCTGATCATTTGACAATGTTGATGGATTCATGGTGAGGCGTGTGTAAACTTGCTACTCACCCAAACAGGAGATTGATCTTTAGAATCAGGAGTGTTCAGTTTGAATCAATCTCTGTCGATATGGAAACCAGACAGTTTACTAGATGTTTTTGTTTTACTGTCGTCATTATTTTTGTGAATTGTTAAATGGAAAGTATTTGAAATGTTGAAATCATTTTAAAATTTTATTTAGAGGTAATCTAGAGATTGAGCACTATATTATGTAAAACAGGTTATGGATTAGGTGGAAAAGTGCTTCTCGTCAGGAGGGCAAGTAGCAAAAAGATCTAACTGTCATAAAAAATAAGTACTTGTCCTCTGCACAAACTACATTTCTAAAACTTTTATACTCCTTTTCCAGAAAGTTTTATCGGTCAATACTAGCTGACGAGTGGCTAATCCTGACTGTAAAAGCATGATGTCAGAAAAAAATCAAATCAAGACCTGTCTGAAATGTCAGTTTTAATAATCTACATCTGAAATTGAGATTGTATTTAAGAATTAACACTTATGCAGTAACAAGTTAATGATTAGGGCACATTTGAATAAACCTTCATGAGTCACTCAGTACAGATTGTTTTGACACAAGAAGATCAGTAGCTGCAAATAAATTTCTTCTAGACAAGTTGCCGATAATGTAAATAAAACTACTAAATTGCCTACATGTATATAATATTTTGCATATATCATTATCTGGTACACATATTTTAACTGAGAATTAAAAACGTGTTAAATAACGTGTTAATAATTTGTTAAAATGCATTTTATAAGGCATACTAAATAATTGCCTGACCTCATATACAACCTGAGGGAAGTATATCCAAATAATTGCCAATGCATTAATTACCAATCTAATCGTCTTGCTTATTTGCATTGTGTTGTATTGTCATATTGTGCATTTTTCTTTAAATCACAGTCCTGCTTCATCTACAAATTTTATTCTCCTTTACCCATTATTTACAATCACGTTTTGCTCTATTAGCATAGAAACCTCTTTATTATGTTTATGTCCCAAGAAATTTGAGCCTCTGACATTGCAAAGAATTATATGAGCAACTGCCATAAAATTGCTCAACAGTGCGTTGGATAAGGAGAGCGAAAGAGAAAGATTACCGACATGGCTTTCTACCTTCTTTCACTTCAAATGACTTTACTTAATTTGATACCTCAAAAGTCATTCTCTATTGAGCAAATTTTGTATTATGTATGATAAAAATGTTTGTTATTGTTTGATTACAGCTAACAATTTTGAAAATCTGTCTTAAAAAGAGCTATGTATAAATAAAAGAATAAATACATGGCTTTTTCAATTTATTGCTACTTCGTTCGATTGATGTGTATTCTATGGGGATTTCCCCCAATGCATGTATTGTGGGGACAAATTGACTATTGAAGTGATGTGCGAAGATGATTGCTAAATCATGATATCATTTGTACTTTGGTAAACTTGCACATTTGGTACTTCGATAAACTTGCAAGACATACTTTGTATGGCACGAATAAAACATTTTTTTAATAGTGGTAATAATGATGATGCATAGGATAAATAATGTTTGTAGGAATCACCCAAACATAAGTCACAAAAATAATACAAAGCTATAAAAAAAAAAAAAATTCCTTTACAGTATTAATGGAAGAGTGATTGTTGCCAGTATTTGGTTTTCAGTCGACTATAAACTCTTGTAGTTAACACTACAAAAGAAATTGAGTAAATTAATGCTTTTGTTTTGTAAACAGACATGCACATTTCTTGGAAGGGTGTGCGTAATATAACAAGTCTTCTAATATAGCAGAATGCCATGGCCCATGTTAAACATTTAGTTGAACTGTTGTCCTATGTTAGGAAATAAGAACCTTTCCAAATGTATATAGACAAGTAAATTAACATAATATCTATAGGTTTTAGAACAAAGTAAATGTAAATTTTCACAGTTCACGAATAAATCAAAGTGATCTGTGACAAATGTAAACACATATACGATAGTGAGCAAACAATTGACATGGAACCTTAAACTATAGGGAGCACTCAGTCTTTTACATAGACCGTAACAAACATACATTGTTCATATCGTATGTGGGAAAAAGTAACTCGTTATGTTTACTTGTTTGCATGATTATTGATGTGGTGGGCAGTTAAATCGGAAACTGTTGCTCTCTTTGTAAACCTTCACATTCGATTTTATCTTTACACACAAATGTGCTTGTTCCAAACGCATTAACTCTTGAAGGTATAGATAATGATGACTTTCTTTTGTGAACTTACAATAGTTGACAAGATATGATTGTGTGTGTCATTACCTGTGTGTATATATATCCTCGAAAAATGCTGAGCTAATTGGAGTATACCAGCAATTGTGAATTATCTGCATGTATACTGATAGCACACATAAAAGGATGATTATAAAGAGATAGTCAAGATGTTGAGAAGCAATAGTGGCGTTTATGCGAATGTTGCTGTATAGAATGACAAATATCTATAGTTGTGCCTTACCGGTACAAACTAAAGTAACTGGCAATAGAATCTGTATTATATCTATCCTAAAGCTAAGAGCAATAGGGTGTTGATGAAAGGATTATTAGAAGAGATAGTCAAGATGTTGAGAACCATTGGCCCCCACATCACATAGGAGGGGTGTGTGATATGTATATGCCAATGATTTACAAACACTATACCATACACATTACTACTATTCTATATAATAGTAGTATTGTGTATGGTGTAGTGTTTGTAAATCATAGTACATATAGTATACATAGCTCATACACCCTGCCATGATGCAGAGGCCCATGTACATGTTGAGAACCAATACTGGCATATATACAAGTATTGTGCATATAGTCTCTTAAGATGTTAACAACAATTAGTAGTTATACCATACAAAGTTTGTAATAGGTATAATAGAATCTGTATCTGTTCCTAAAGCTTAAAGAGCAATAGGATGTCAGTGAAGCATGGTTGTGCTTTTACAGCAGACAACATTGCAGTCCAACCAACTTGGTTCCACAAATAGATATTTTTTATCTTTATTATTTAATAATAATAAGAATAATATATTGACATTTGGATGATGATATTTTTTGAAATTATGACCTATTATAAATCAGCTATTGCAAAAAGTAGAATTAGAACAACTGAAAAGCTTCAGAGATTTAGTTGATTTTTTCTTCTGAAAATTGTATGTTTTTATGAAGGGCATGACTTTACAAATCATTTGAGACAGCGGTAAATCATAAGAGACAATTAAAAATACTGATTACCTGAGAAATTAAATGCTTTGTCATGGCCTACAGGGACAATCAACATTGCAAATATGTGTAATTTTTTCATAGATATCGTAATAAAAACAAAACAAGAAAATTTATGAATTTAACATAATAGTGTAAAATATACAGTCAGTGACAATGAAGCCTAATGTTAATGGTGATGCCATTGAAACTCAGCCACTCAATCTGGAAAGTCGTGATAGTACACTGACTGGCATGTCTGACATGGAATTGGATCCAGTAGAAAATTCTGTGACAAAGACGCACATTGATGTTCCACGAAAACTATCTCTCAAGATAACAGTGGAACATCCTGGTAAGTTTTTGTGTTGTACATTGTTGTACAGATCTGATATTCTAATTGATTTGTATTAAATATGACGATAAGTTCCCCACCCTCATCCCTTACTCCCCCACCCAACCAACCCCTTCCCCTTCGCTTTTACAAATAAGGCAAAGGGCCTTGTATGAATGACTATTGTCATTACAATACACTACAATACAATACATTACAATACAAACATAACTTTCTATTTTCTCTAGAGACATTTATAGCAAAATTACCAAACCTAGAATTTCATGGGCTGGTCTATGACAGTGCAAGATGTACTATGATGCTTTTTTTCTTTGCTGAAGAATGAAACTTCTGAGGGGGTAAATGAACCACATCCATATTTTAACACAGAGATTAGTTGGTGAAATGGATTATGACAGTGAAAATCTCTGAATTGGATATTGAAGAGTTTGGTTATAGTGCACCTAGAGGCAATCTTCAATTTGCATAAATGTTACCCCATACATCTTGAGCAGGCTGTGATCAGCATTTACATAGGGTCAGATTTGTTGTTATGTCAGTGGTGAAATGGGGAGCATATATATGGTAATGAAACTCTTCAGAATTTTGTAAATCTTATCTTTCAGGTTGGAAATCATTTTGAAAAAAAGAAAGAAAAAAGTTGGTACATAAAGATTATAAAATTACCATTGAATCCAACTTCAAGTGACTTCTGAGTGATAAAGTATGGAAAAGGAATCTGTTTTGTACTCAATTGCATTCATTGTAAACTTGGGTTCACCAAGTAAAGAGGTGGTTGTGTCATTGGAAAAAAAGATTTATAAAGGTCTAAATGTTGTATGTGAAAGTGAATTATGCAAACCGGTATATTGCAAAAGAGACGCAAACTGCACTTACATTTTTTTGTAGAAATTTATTATTTGAATAAACCATGCAAATATTAATGATCAAGATGGAAATACACATTTGTTTTTCTATTCAGTGTTAGATGAATGTGTATTTATGTAAAGATGTAGTGTATTATATGTGTTAACTATTTTGTTAATATGCTTTTATATGAGACCATTTGAAGTGCTCAGCCTTTCAGTTAAGATTTTCTTGAAGATGGTGGTAGAAACTTACACAGGAGTGAGTTTTCATTTACGCATTTTAGCTGGATGAGTTGGAGGTCTCTTTCAAGAGGATGCATGGGGAAACAGTATGTTGGGTGGTTGTCTATAGTGCACCAATAGACAATACATGTAACAGTTTAATAAAAAGAAAGAATATTAATCTTGGTGAAAACTTTGGAATGGACGGACATTCTCTTAGAATGCTGTTTCTCATGTTTTCAACGTCAACTGCTATTGTGCTGACACCAATTTTATTTTTACTTTTTAAAAAATTTATTTCTTCCTAAGACACTTATTTGAAAAATTATTACTTGGTAGAAATGATTTATAGATAAAATGCTGCACCTACGCACAAGATGTTGCGTTTCTAAGTAACCTAGATAGGTATGCACACTTACTGAAATTTCATCATTTTTAAGTTTGCAAATTTGCAAATATACACATTTTGACCAGGATTTTCACCCTGGTAAAAGCAATTTACATAATTGGGACAGCCACTGACCTAAATCCGTGAAGGAAAGCATACTTTCCATTGGTCAATAATATCCAAATGCATAGGAGATTATAAAACACCATGGATGGTTATGCAGTGATTGGATGTAAAATCTTGATTATTGTAGATTATTTGTTTAGGATAAAGTATAATTGAAATTATTCAAAGAATAGTTTAAGATACCTATTGGAACCATTGTTGTGCTCTATGGCTAGGTTTTCCCTGTTTTATCAACAGCTTAATTGGACCGAACGAAACACCTTTGGCCCGATGAAGTTGTTGAAGAAACAGCAAAAGCCTCGCCGTATAGCGCAGCAATGGTTCCAATAGGTATCTTAAATTGTTATCTAAATCATGAAGAATAGAATCCATGATGAACAGAATATTCATTCATTGAATTGTAATTTAGTTACTCAAATCAAGTTAAATATAAAAGTCCTAAGTTAGGGTCATATAGTCTAGAATATTTAATCAGTTGTCAGTTGCCGAATCAGTGGTCATATTGTACCTATTGTTTATTAGCACATTGTCTTGTGACAGAGGCTGTTTTCCTCATGTAATTCTCATCTACTGCAAAGTGAAAATTCATGACTGTCAGACCGGAGCTTAATTTGGATCATTTTTATGAATGAAATAGTATAAGTATTTTTTCCCTCTGCAGTTGATATTTGTTTACAACATTCTTCACAAAGGGGTCAACTGGTTGGGACAATTGTCTGTAATTTTTTGCTGTGACAAAATAGCACAATTTAAGTCCATATCCATTCACATTTTGAGAAAAATGTCTTTGTAATTGGTATATATGGGTCTATTTCATATAACTGCTCTTTTGTGTGTCATTGTCCTACAATATTAACATTATCAATAAATCCATGACATCTGTGATATTGTAATTAACACTTACTATTTTATATACCTGATACATGTTATAAACTGTATACAGCCATCTAAAGGCACACCGACATGGAAAGGCCCACCAATGCAAAATTTGGACCTGAGTGAATCTAGAGCATTGAAGTACCTTCCTGTTTAAAACATTCATGCGCATCCTGTAAATTGACATGTTTTTAACAGCATCCATATTCTTTTGGATGGTCATACACAGTATATATTAATCTTAATTAGTCTAATTATATCAAGAGTTGAAACTTCAACAATTTTGTGTCTATATTGTCTATATAACAGCAACTAGACAAGTTTTAATGTTCTATTTCTTTTATTTTCAGGTGAGTAAATGTTCATTTTGCTGTGAGAAGGTCAGGTAATGTTTTATTTTATGCTCAGTTGGCCAAGGTATTCTTGATAATTTCAAATTGGTCCTTGACTTGTAATATGTAAAAGAATTACAAAATTTAAAACCTAAAGAATGATTTTTTTTATTGTATACTTTCTTAAGTAAATAATTGGCGGATAAATTTGTTTCTTCTTGAGTTTGACCAATTTATCTACGAGTGTGTGTGAGTGAGTGTGTGATATCCACGTCGATTTCTTTTGAAAGGAACAATGATCTAGTTCTGTCAGAGCGGTAATGGCCATTTATATGCTTGTGGTAATCATAACCAACAGCCATACCTATATGTTTGTTAAATTGCAGACTAAAGCAAAGCCTTCAGACTGTCATTGCAAACTTCTTTCAAACTATATCATATACCGCTTGAGATATGTGTGTGATACCCAGTCTGTGATGCACCCATCTTTCTAGTGTTCATGGACTCATTTTCATTTCCAACTTGCAAAGATCTGTATAGATCTCTGAGGCTCTATCAATCATGTAGTATTTGCCTTGATGCTGTGTGAGAACATAATGTGCAGCAGATCACTGAAATCTCACTTTTGTAAATCATTAGAAAATTACTGTTGAATTTGTTCCTGGCCATTGTGATTGTTCTTGGTCACATTTCATTCTTCAACTTACAACAGCATTGAACCAATCCAAATGTATGCTCATTATCACTTATTATTCCGAGACTCAAAACCGTTGTTGAAAAAGCTGCAACTTACATATGTCAGAGCGGAAACATCATTATTATATTCAGAAAAGAAAGCATCCTATTCAGCCAATAGAAAATAGAAATTAAATCCAGATTACACTCTTATTGAAACAAATTACAATAGCTTCTGGAAGTCCAATATACATTGTATTCTTCAAGAAATGCTAATGTAATTCTATGTAGAAATTTGACTCTAATATTCATACTGTATGGATCTTCCTGGATATTCTAAATTTCTGTGCCTTACAGAAGACAAAAGAAATTTTTTTTGCCGATAATTGGTGTGGAAGTAAATTAAGTTACAAAATATTAGGCATCCCAATAAATTTTATTTTATAGCTTTACTTTCTTTATTATTCATAATCACTTCTTTTATCCGATTGAAAATGGTTACTGAAAGCGTTATAAAATGTTTTTTTTTTTAAATTTTTGGAAGAGTAGAAAACGATCATATTGATATGCTGGTACTTTTCGGCCTTTAACATATTGGGTCACAATGTGAAAGAAATCCTAAAAACATTTATAATATGATTTCAATATGTAGTTTACAAATCAATTTTGTGTACCTTATTCCCACTAATTAAAGCCCATGGGCCTAACATCGAATGTAAGCCCATGGGTCATGTAGTGAGAATAAAAATCATGTTTCCTTGAAAGAAATGACCGTTGAGTTCACCCTGAACCCCCATGATT
Organism: Streblospio benedicti; assembly: GCA_019095985.1. Classification (NCBI taxonomy): domain Eukaryota; kingdom Metazoa; phylum Annelida; class Polychaeta; order Spionida; family Spionidae; genus Streblospio; species Streblospio benedicti. The sequence goes on along the minus strand of CM032661.1, from coordinate 15,460,599 downwards.
GACCCAAGACACTTGAAAATAAAAGAATTCACATTAACAAATCCCATACTCATATGCATACACATACCATGGAAATGCTTTGGATGATATTAGAAGCTCCGACACGTTTTACCTTTTTCCATCATTGTTTATGAATGAACATCGATACAAACCTTAGATGCGAGATTGAATCAATCATTGAAGACATGAATCTTCGTTAATCTGCAATCAGAATCCTTCCGAAGTGTTGTTTAATTTTGAAAAGAAATGTATTTTTACAAATTATTCTCTGGGTTTTTAAGTTACAACTTTACACTTTTGAAAGGTCCAAAAAGTTCGGTTATAAGTAGCATATAGTAAAAAATCACCCAAATCCATCTGAGACAAATTATTATAATCAATATTTTTTTTTTTTTTACCAATTTTTTTAAAGAAATATTTTAAATGAACAGCACTCTCGGGTGTTCTTCCCATAAAATTATATGGATTTATTTGTAATTTCTTGTGGTATTCATTGCTCTTACATCGTGAAAGCGAAGTCCTAATCTAATCCATTGGGGAGCTAATGTCATTGCTGTGTGACTTAATTAAAATAATCCCAATCAGAGTTGTGCGTCGTTCTTGTCCCTTATTTTGTGGCGCAGTCCTTGTTACCTTGCTAATTAGACATTCCCATTTGTGGAGTTGGAAGCAATCTGGAAGAAATTGAGCAAATTAAACAATGTGTGATGTGATTGCTACATATTTGTCAGTGACACATTAGATGTAATGATATGCTATATTCTCATTCAAATATGATAATCACCATGTGAAATTGTTGAAATTTTAATGTTGAATTATTTTTTTATATGCCATGATAGATTTCTCATAATTTTGAGTGAGCAAATAGTAAACAGTCAGGTATCCATTTATCACTGTAGAATAATAGTCTTGCAGTTGATATGTATATGTAGAGGACATGAAATTTCTAGATATCCAGGAAGATTGGTAATCAAGCATGTATAATACAATTGTCTCAGCTTGTGACTATATTCTTTGAATGTGTATACAATGATCCTGATTATCTTCATACAAGTTGCATACCGGTATCTGTTCACTAGAAATATATAGATACTTTAATTTCGATATAGATAAATCAAGACTCCCTAACAAGAATCAAACTTGGCAGTTAAGCTCTACCATATTTTCAAGCATACAGGCACATGAGCCTATAACCAAAAAATCTTAATTTTGAGAGTAAACATTTGCTTTGTATCCCAGTTCTTTGGCAATTGAAAACATAGCTATATACAGTATGATACCAACTTTATCTTAGTGTAATTGCAATGTAGATTAGCATAGTTTATGGATGCATAAGACCATTAGGATTCACAATACCACTACACAGAAATTGGTTTTATGACTGATTTTAACAGCTGCTCATATAGAAATTGCTTGCATTTCTTCTAACAATATTAGAAGTGCTGGTAAAATGAATGACAGAAAATGACACTGCAAATAAGATTGTGTTCAAAGTGATTTGTGCTTAGCACCGTTGTATCCTGAATTTGTTGTAGGCACTTTGTGAATTGAAATTTATACGTCTGCACACCATTTACTTAGGAAAAGGCTGAAAGGCTTTCCGAGGAAGCAATTTTGACATTGTTAGGCACATGTTGTCAAGCTTATTCTGTCATGGGCAGAGAGATTATCAAGATGCTCACAGGTTATGGCTGAAACCACATGTATGAATTAAAAAATTATTGTAAGAAAAAACTATGTGCAAAATGTACAGATTCCAACAGGATAAAGATTTAAGATCAGTTGTTTAATATGTCAAGAGGGACTGTATTTCTAAAATTATTTTATGTTTGTGCGGATGTTTTCTCTCATCGCTGGGCGCTCTACTATTAGGTAAAGTGCAGGATTTTAGTTTTAATGACTATAGAATCCAAGAAATTAGTTAACGATAAGGAGTACACACAAAGTTTATTGTAAGAATTGTGCTACAAATTTAAAACATTAATAAAACATTCGTTTAATAACATTTTCTTGACATTGGGCTGCATCAAAGAGGTTTTAGAGACTGTCTTTTATAGTTGCAATTTCCTGTCAAGTTAAGGCTGAGGGCTAAGCTCGTAATGCTCATGATGTATGCAGTGTAAACAGGGGCGTCTAAAAGACTTTGTTATGTGTCATGCCACTTGCATGGTGAGAATGATAAAAATACTTTAGTTGAGTAGTTTCATCAGTTTCCCATTTAGTGACTAGTCCGCTAGTCCAGACTAATAGAAATTGGGGATGACTAGTGCTGAATTCAATTCACTCGTCCTGCATATGAGTAGCTGCTAGAGCCAAACCATGTTTGGCAACTTGTCAGGACAGGTAACTTTTGAGGAGGACTAGTACCTTTTAAAGTTACTAGTCCTGCTGAAAAGTACCTTTTGAGGCCTTAACTGAGAGACTGTTTGTCTTTTAGTTCTACAGGTGGTCATTGAGATTTAGTTTAAAACAACATGGTTCTAACATTGTCAACTTCATTAGTTTTTATATGACATATGTTAAAAGTCTAATAGTTTAAAGTCTATGATAGGCATACATTCGGAGTATATTTTTGTAATTGCAAGTGAGGATGGATATCTTTTATAATTCTTTTGGGGCAGACATGGCTTATTTTGCAAAGAATTTCCTAAATTTATTTACGCTTGTGTTTTAAGCAATTTTTCTTCAAGTATGAGCAAGGTTGGGCATGTCTTAGTATTAGGTTATTAGTTTCTTCTTCTTTTTTACATAAAATATTTGTATATGAAATTATCTGTATGTAAAAAATGCAATACCTATTAAATGTATTCATACATATTACATGTATTCATGACAGCAAAGAACCAATTTCTTGAAGAGCTAGAAAACTAAAATTTCCTGTGATTAAAAGGAAATCTTAAACGTTAGATAAGACATTGATTTTATATTGATATGTTTTATCAAAGAATATTTTATTGAAAATCTTTTTACTAGTTTCAGTCTATTTTCTTCAGATGTTGGTGAAAATAGTTGTCTTTTAAGAGTATACATTCTGATACATTAATTTGTCCTATGAATGCTTGTAGCATTTGCAGCTCGACAGTGACATTGATCTTATTATAAGGAATCTTGGAGATTAGCAAACACATCCCATCATTCGTGTGTCTTATCGATTTAGCTGCATCTCTTGCAAGATTTTAGATGTAGTTTTTTCCCCGGTGAAGGTAAAGAATAAAACAAATATAGAATCTGAAATAAACGCTGAAAAAAGTGGGTTTTTTCCACAGAAGACTAGCCTACATGACAACTATCGTACATGTCATAAATCAGCTTCTACTGGTTTTGATTTGGAAAAGCCCATGTTCAGAAAAACATGTATCCTTGGAGTGATTGATAATCAATATCTTGCTGTAGACAATGTGTAGGAAATTATGCAAGATTTATGTAGTTAGTAAACTGAAAGTATCTTTACATCATAGTTGTTGATTGCCACTGTTGTGTCCAGTCATGACATTGCCTAAACTTTACGTATATATTACCGTATATTGTTAGAATATTTGCTCATGTGTGTTTATGTTGAAAATCTTTGTTCTTTTCAGGGGATCAAAATTGTCCTTTTTATGTTCCATTTACATGCTTTAATGCACAGTGATATGATTAATCTTTTCCGTGTACATACTAACCAGCAGTTAATTATACGAAATATTTTACATTCAAACAAATGATCACTTATTAAGCATCATATTACACTACTATGTACACCCGTATTTATGCAATACTATGCGTACATATGGGTTTATACATTTTCATATTTATTAAGAATTTTTTTATATATAGCTTCTTAAAATCCCTATATTACTTTGCACAGTGCACACCAATGGAAGCCGGGACAATGACCTATGAAATGCAAGGGATAATGTGCGATTCATATTGATTTGGTAGGAAAATGTCACCATCCAGTGAAACACGTTGTATGTCATCCGTCAATTATCACAGCCAATGTCTGCCATGTAATGATCCTGACATGCCACATCAAAGTGTTTAAAATCCTTATAGTGCCTAGAGAGTTTGCATTCTTAAAAGATTGTAGATAAAGAACTGCAAGTGAATTAATTCTCATCCACATTTTGAATCGACTTGATGAGTTGTAATGTTATTTGAATGAATTATCTGTAATTGATACTTGTTTTACACCAAGAGCACTTGCTAGAATGGTATTTTACTCTTTCATATCGGCTTACTTGAAACGTGAACACCCTGGTGAACACGTAGTAATAATACTAGCGAACATTGCTAAGTTGAAAGTTTTAGGTCTTATTTGTCAACTATTGTAGAGCCTATATGAATAGGCCTTTCGCAATAGAAATTGACCTGTGTATTCAGAAATCCATCTAGTTTCTTCACCAGGAGATGAAATAATTGAGGATTTTCGTGTGTAGAAAATCGTCTAAATGTTTGATCACCGGCGCTGTCAATTCAAATTGACTGGTCCGAGATACAATTTTAAAAAACATGTATCTAGACGTTTTCTTGCTCTTACAAATAATCAATTAATATGAGCAAAATTGCAAAACAGTTCTTTTCTCCCATAAAATATACATCAAAATGTCAAGGTAAGCCATTTCTCATTATCGCTTGTAAATATTGAAACCAGCATTGTGATTTTATGTGTGGAAAACGGCAGTTAAATCCGGGGACTTTTTCTGCGAAATCCGGCGTAAAATGTCCCTTGAGGGATACTAAAGAGTTAAAATGGATAGGCGAAAAAAACTTTAAGATTCATGGATCTGCCATTGTTGTTTGAAAGAGCATAAGTATTCAATCTTTTATAATGAGTGAGCTGTTCAGTTTACAGAATTTTGTGCCAGTAAAATGGTTTGGTCTGGTAATGGTACTGTATGTATACCTTCTAAGCCATGCGCTCTAAAAAGCAACAGAGATTTTCACATGCAATAGAGATCTCCACACTTAAAGTCCATCTGAAATACATTTAAATTCATAACATTGATCATTGTCCTGATTCATTTCATTAGATTAAAACTCCTAAACTCAATATGATCAAATGCAATTCAAACTACAATGCATGTTAGCTCAATTACAAATTCAGGATATCATATCATGAACAAATTGAAAATTGGTAACTTATTCGAAATTTGAGTTTTTTTCTAGATGTCAATAAATTTAATCATTTCCAAATTTTCATTCCATGAAAACATCTAATCATTATCTATTTTCTTTCATTTTGATGTTACAATATATCAATCTGACAATTGAGCAGTGCAATCTTGAGGCAATTTTTGGGACATTCTATATGAAATAAGCATTTAGATTCGATAATATAAATGTAGTAATTGCTGTGCCGCATCCATTGATTATAAACAAATGTAATAATAATTAAGATTAGATGCAATAATAACATTTTTAATAATTTTAACATGCCGAAAATTTGTTAAAATTATTAAAAATGTTATTATTGCATCTAATCTTAATTATTATTACATTTATTTAGATTCGATATTGATTTAAGGTAGCTTTTTCATTATTAAAAAAAAATCTTGAAATCTTGAAAAAAAAATCAAAATCAACGAATATTCTGATATTAATAATAAGGATTCATGACGTAAAGTGTAAAAGAAGTGTAAAAATCATGTGTTACTTGTCATGATATTTCCATATATCATCAGTTTTATGCAACATCTTTCACAGTGCACAATTGCATAATAAATGTTTCAATATCTTTCAATTACGTGTGAACTGAATAATAGGGTCTGAAATATATCAGGATGACTTCCATAGAGTAGTCAAATCTTTTTACAAGCAAATAATTGATTCATCATTCTTTTTATTGTAATCGAATTTTAACGTTGTATTATGGTCAGGTGAGATGCTCTGCTATGTTTTACAGCTCCTGATTCATCTAGAGCAAGCCTGGCAGACAATGGTAACACACACACATATATATATATATATATATATATATATATATATATTTTTTTTTTCTGCTGTAGACAACCATCTAAATACTCTTGATGGCATTTTGGGGTGTTTAGTGTTGGATATGAATTAGGTGTGAGTTCATATACTCTAAATTTGTGAGAATTCTCATTTCATAATGATATCTTCAGCTCATGTATAGTCTGATGTTATTCTGCTGTTGCTCATATGTAGTCTGATGTTATTCGATTATATGCTGTCAAAAGCATCATCACTTAAAGATCAAGAAATGGGGTTCGCAATGGTTCACAGTCTAAATTATGTTTATGGGAAGGCGTTTTAAAATATTCCTTATCTATTAAAGGTTGGTGGCCAGGGGTGGGTGTTTCCATGGTTGTCTACAGTTTTTGCACTATACACAGTAGCTGTGTTAATGCAATTAGTTTATTTTCAGAGAAGATAGTTATTGTTTTAGTTATTTCCTTCACAATTCTTTGAAAATATATGAGCTCATTTCTTGAAGGTACTTTAAACATGTATGTAAACACGAGATATTTGTGTACAAAATGTTTTAATTGTAAAACATACTCTTTAGAAATACTGTTAATGGCAATTCACAAAGACAGTAAGAATGCTCAAAAGAAAGCTTCATTTCACTTTATTTATTAAATGTATTTTTTCATATGAATATGAGGATAGAAATAGAATAAACTATCTGTTATACATAACATATTCTAACTATAGGATAGCCTCATAGGTCTTATTCCTAATATATAAACCAATCAGTTTCAAATATTCATTTAATACGATGCTGACTTAAAAGAATGTAAAATTATAGCATCCTGGGCTCCCTTCTTCATGATTACATATGGAATATTTTGAGATACCTACAGGTTTATATATATAGGAATCTATACCTCTCATGTTGGCGAGACGTTCGTTGTTGTCTCAACAACTTCATTAGGCCAGCATGACAGGTAAATGTTCCCATAGGTATCTTATAATATTCCATATATAATGCTGACTTAGATATATGAAATTGTTTTAAAATAAATCATAAGTCAATTTTTACTGGATTTTTCTGACTCCTATTTAATCTTAAAATTCATTTATTTGATTTAGTAGCTGTATGTAGTGCGTATGTAAGTGTGATGTATGTATGTGTGTGTGAATGTGTGTGGGTGTGTGTTAGATATGCAAAAATAGGTAAGAAAAGAAGATGAGATATAGATAAGATGTTTATAACTAACAGATTAAGAAACACTTTTACAAAAGTGTACAATTTATTGTTGGTCGAGATTGATTTATTTAGGAAATCCACAAATAGTAACATGTGAACATGCACAGGCATATGCATACATACATTCACAACGTAATGCACACACTCAGACACAAAAACTCAAAATAAACATATGCCCTTGCACACACACACACGCACACACATTTTATATGTGTATGTAATTGTCCAGAAACTGCTGAAGTCAATGGATATATAATACTTTGATTATACATGTACATGTATATAGAAATGACAAGTGAACAAGTACTTTCAATTGTCTTTTAAAATACTATGGCCATATATAATCACGTTAACTACCACAGATTATCAGATAGCAAGACCAATTCATTCTATGGTTGCTGGAGGCGCAAGTCTTAACACGAGGATTATCTAATAATTTGTCGTCCACCAAATTAGATTTCACGTCATTGAGTAATAGTGCCATTAGCACAACAAAATGTTGGTGAAAAATAAATTTCATAAACATGTAGGTTTATCTGCTTCTTATTTTATGCTGAAGAAACAACTAAATTTGGAAATGAGATATATATTCTTTATATTATTGATATAAGGCATTAATCAAGTTTATGGTTATCATACAATATATTTGATGATTCCTCTTCGGCTTAAGAAATCATACAACTCTTACAAAGTGTCACCAAATACTTTGAATGAAAAAAATTATTTATTATTTTATAAATGCGTTAATTAGACTTTGATTAGTTACCGATGTTAAGTTTTATTTTTTCAGAATCTACTTTGCTCTTGCTACACATTCATTGACCTAGCAGATTTTTATTTTGGAATAAGTTTTCGGAATAAGTTTGGGAATAAGTACATGTGCTTTAACTCTTTATATGAGATTTTTTATTAACGCTGATAATCATCGAAATGGGTGATTTCGGACTAAGTATTGATGGATCTACAAAACTGACAAAATATGCTACAAAGGATACCCCTCCCATCTGGATAGATTTTTATCATATTTCTAGCAGGTAACAAATATTTGTATTTGAATACATGATTTAGTAAACAGCATTAATATAAAAATTAAGAGATACTTTTACTATAAGTGATTTAAGTGCTGTAAAATAGATTTTTAAGCTTTTTATAAGAATACATTTGGAATTCTTAAGAGTATATAGATAATATGATATGTGGTAAGTACTATAAAAGAGTTAAGATTGCTGGTGATGTCATAATCTTTAAAAAAAATAATGATAACACTTGGCTAGCTCCAAAAATATTTTATATGCATTTGTTCACGTAAACAAGTCAGAACACAAATTATTGTTCTAAAGGATTTAGATTCTTTACCATACCTAAAGACTATAATGTTGGTATGTTGTGTTCAGATGTCCCAGGCCAGACAATGGCGCTGTATGAAGACGAGGAAGAGCATAATCCTATGGTCAGCCGTCTCTTTGGCAAAATCAACCGCTATGAGGGTGGCCTTATTCCCAACAACTCTGAACCGGCACTAATCGTCGAGGAGACCCCAGTAAGTTTTTGTACATATATATTTTTTATCAGACATCATTCTGTTTTGGAGTAGTATTTTTATCATATCAGTTTGGTCTGAGTAATGTCTGTTAACTCTGACGGTCGCCGTATTTTGAACGTATGACGTACATTTACATCACACAATGTCATTGATTTTAAGATTTTATTGTCATAGATACTGCGAAATCTGCAGGTTTACTGAAATGTCCAAATATTATCATACTTACACAGGAGACATAAAATGCGATGCATTTTCTTATTTTTACACTTAGAGCTCATCATATTTTGCATTTTTAAAGAAATGGTCATCGAAGCTATCAGATGTTTCATCTCTCGATTCAAAACATTGTCATTTGACAGGCCGAGGTTATCCGATGTTATGGTATGAAACACGGTGGCCTAGCAGATACCCTTCCGCCAGTTTTAGGATACCGTTGTGCCAGTTGATTTGGAAGCAACAATTTACAACAATCACAGTATTATATAAATATAGGAGTATCCTTGTGTGTTAAGTCAACTATATGTATTGATTTATGTTGAATAAACATTCATAGAGCACCTAGAAAAGGCATTTCCATTAAAAATCAAATATTAAAGTTACAATTTAAGATTTAAATGAGGTACCCTTATTGATACCAGTGTTGCCAGTTGAGGATACCATGAATGCCAGTTTTATTGAAGAAAATCAAAGGGGAACCTGTAGAAAGTTGCCTTAATATCCGTGCCAAACTACCCATTTAACAACTTAACAGAATCCACTATTAACTCAGAACATGCTTACGTGTGTTCAGAAATAACTAAGAATGAGAACTTTATATGATTTATTTTGATAATAAAAACTAGGGAGACACAGGTAGGTGATTGTCACCACTAACATAAACATTGTATCAAATACGGAGGCCATGTTTTAAGCTGTATTGAAACTACTGTGTAAAATGACAAAATTGACTAAAAATGGTCTTCAGGATGCATACTTTAAGTTGGCAAAGTGCAAAAATTGGACACTTATGATGGTCACTAGATATGCAAGCAGTATACTATATCAAATTGCCAAAATTGGCTACACATAATAGTCTCTAAGTATGTTAACATTGGACCAAGTTTGAATGGTTTATTTCAAGCTGTATTAAAGATATTGCACAAAGTGTCAAAAATGGACCATAAGTGGCCTCATGGAAAGCACACTTTAATAGGCAGAGTGCCCAAAATCAAATCATTTCGGTGTCTACTCATATTAATCACCTATGATTTTAACTGGTGAAAATGGTATCCTGAACTGGCGTATTGGTATGCGTTTAAACGCTGAACTGGCGTTAATGGTATGAATTTTAAAATGTCTCTTTTATGCCATTCACAAATAATCCTTTAACAAAATGACCATCCATACATGATTGAAAATGTAACAAGTTTAAACTACAATAAAGAGAAATATAAGAGATTAAGTAATCTGGACAAGAGAAGCAAAAATGATCTCATCTTCTTGATTTTCTGACTAAAATCAACTGGCACAATGGTATCCTAAAACTGGCTGAAGGGTATCTGCTAGGCCACCGTGTGAAAGCAAGGTGTTTTGTGACATATAACCTACCATTCTCTGCAGAATGGCATACTACATGCTGTTAAATTGATAATATTAATATTGAACATACATTTCATTCACAAAATGAGAGATTACAGTCCTGTTGCTTTGCCGGCGTGTTCATTGTTGAGTAATCGTGCATTTGCAGCCAAACGTCCCACTATTGCGACATGTAGACTTATCGCATATTCCAGAAACTTTCCCCGTGTATTCTATATCGTATCAGCCAAACACTGGTGGACTTTAGAAATGCTTCCATTTTATCATTATCGTTGAAATCTGACATTTTCCAGAGAAATATATTCAGTCCATCTTACCTCCATAAAAGTGCTGTCATTTCGTCATCGGAAACACTTGTGATTGGTTGAAACAGTAGCAGGTTCCCTATCCTGTGTGTTTTGCAATGCTACTAAGCTTGTTGAACACTGTTGGCAGAGGCTACAGGCTCAGAAATAGCCGTAATCAAACGTAATATAATGAATGAATAAATTAATTTTTATAAGGTCAAGGTTCGCCGCATACTTATGATTTGTTTACAAATAGATAGGAAAATGGACGCCTGATCGTTTGACACCAAAGCCGATGGCGGTTTCCGACGAAAAATAATTAGATTTAGTGGCCAAAGTTGAGTACCGAAAACTGGTGTTTCATCTCTAAGTATGTCTTCTTTGAAAAAAATATATTATTTACCATAAGAAGTGGTTTATATCGAAATAATGTGATGACTATTGAATGGAGTAGGCGATTTTGAGTCACCAGGTGGTCTTGTACGATGCATGTTGCAGACGCTTTGGTAGGTACGAGGGTTTGAAGAATGTATGTTTTAGGCTTATTTTAAGGCACGCATTAAGGCATAAATGTCTTAGTGACCGTCAAAGGGTTAATGGATTAAAAGGAGCATAACAAATTATAAGAAATATCTATTTTGAATGCAACATGATGATTCTAGTTACTCTAGCCCAGTAAGGTCATTGAGCAAAACTCCTTGTTGACATTTAAATGTGCTTACAATGAGCAGTCAATTTACAATTCAGTCTGAATATCCAATTTCTAAATAGGTTACGAGCAAGCTGGGGACAGTGCTTGGTGTGTACTTCCCCTGCATTCAGAACATCTTTGGTGTTATCCTGTTCATACGGCTTGTGTGGATTGTGGGCAATGCAGGAGTATTAGAGTCATTCTTCCTTGTATTCATGTGCTGTTGCTGTGTGAGTATAATTTTGTGAATCTTGTTTTATCTCTAGATTTGCTACTTCACGTAGAGTTAACAATTGTAAAGCTGCCCTCTCACCCATCCAAATTTGGACATCTAAATCTAGGCCACAAAAATTCAAATGTAAATGAAGTAAATTGATTATTTTAACCTTTATTAGTAAAATATCTATGAGTTTAAGTGACAAGTAAGTATCAATATAATGTATAAGTTGAATGCTCCTCTAAGACAATAGAATAACTAAGGAAATAGAAAATGGCGTTTGGCATCTCAACTAATGCATCAATTAACTGTTAGAAAAATGATGTCACAATCCACATTTGTAGATTGTAAGTTTCAAAATATTTTGTTGCAAATGTTCATCAATGATTTTTAAGTGTGTTACATTTTTGTTTTTGTACATTTCCACTATCTACAGCATTAATAATTTTACTGTCTACTTTTGATAAAAAAAAATTAATAGCGCTAATGGAATTGATATTATTTTACCATTATTTCTGCCAATAAATACATATTACCTAATCATTTTTACTCAAAGAAATGCACGGATATTAAATCTATTTCATAGACAATGACGACGGCCATCTCTATGTCTGCTATTGCCACAAACGGGGTGATAACAAGTGGAGGTTCGTACTTCATGATCTCTAGAAATCTCGGCCCCGAGTTTGGAGGTGCTGTGGGCATCCTCTTTTACCTTGCGAACAGTGTTGCAGCATCCATGTACATTGTGGGAGCTGTGGAGATATTTCTTGTAAGAAGCATTTCATGTTATATGCAACATAAAATAAAAATGCATATTAAATTATAAACTATGTTGGAATTGATACATTTTTCACTCTATGCAGTCAGTTATAAATTTTAATCCGATAATCATTTGTGTGAAAACTACCATTTTCATCCTAAACATATATGTGTAAAATATTGATTTGTTATTTTAAAAAAAAAAATGCATGTACTTTCTGTGTAACTCATTATTTTGCTTTATTTCAGAACTACATGGTCCCTCAAGCAGTGATACCATACATAGGACCCATGACCATACAAGCAAATGCATTCAACCACTACCGTATTTATGGCACTGCTCTCTTCATGTTCATGTTCTTCTGTGTGTTCATGGGCGTCAAGTTTGTGTCCAAGTTCTCACCAATCGCATTGTTCTGTGTCATCGTGTCTATCACTGCCATTTTCATCGGCATTTTTGTGGCCAATCCTGATCGAGGACCCAAGTAAGAACTATGACATTTTCTCTGCATGCTTCATAAATGTTTGTGTATGTCTGTATATAATAGCAGTTGAATTCAAGTGACATTTATTTTTTAAATGAAGCCAGATCTTTTATTTTATTTAAAATTTTTGTGCTTTGCACTTGTAGGATATGCTTGATTGGAAATCGAATCTTGGCACAACAGTATATATTAGATGAAAATGGCACAGTAGCATGTCATAAAGATCCGGGAGGACCTATTTACGAGAACTTCTGTGGGGGTGTTGCGGTAGCAGCAGGGGTAGCAGATGCAGTGGTTTCCAATGACACCATCCCAAAGGATGACAATATTACGGATACTACGACCACTACAAGTCCTCTAAGCACTACAACAAGTGATCCACACTGTGCATTTTTGATGGAGAATGAAGTGAAATATGTTCCTGGCATTCCTGGAATTATGTCAAATAAAATGGAAGGTTAGCCTTGTTATATTTGGCATATAAATCATGCCAGAGTTTTGTGTATTGTTTCATAAAATACTATGCTATTTGCTGTTTAAAAGAGATTTGTCTCTTGCCAATACGTGTAAATGTATTACAGGGTTGGTTCCCAGGGGACCGTTTAGAACCTGGAAATTTGGTCATGAACCAGTCTGGAACCAGGAGTCATCATTGAATTTTAAAATTTTTTTAAATTTTGGGTTACAAGTGTGGTTTTTGTGGGATTTTGTTAATATTCATTGGACAAAATTACTTGTGTTATTGTTTACACGTGTGCTCGGGCATTTTAAAAATGCACACAATTGAACAGAACATTGCCACAGCTTTCAGCGGTTTTAACATTAAACAATTCAATGAATTGTACCACTATCCAATTGAATTATTCACCCGCATTTAACATGGCGTTCACCACCTAACCTGTAGACAGTACCCATTTAAAGGGTAGGTACTACCAAACACACAAAATAAATGAATACATTGCATATGCTGTATTCGTATAACTGTTCCACCCCAGATTTATATGTAAATAACTTTGATTGTTTTTAACAAATCTGGGAAAGCCTTGGAAGTAACCTTGAATCTCATTCTCCAAAATCACTAGTAACCCTGTAGTATGTTTACACTTTTTGGTATGTTGCCCTTGTATTATCATTTTGTAATTGGTCTATTGATATATTGCATGAACTGATGATATTTTGTAGCTAAGATTATGATAAGTACTTTTTGTTTTAGACAATTGGAAAGCCAGCTATCAGGCTGCAGGAGAAAGAGTTGGTGAGCCAGGAACCAAAGCTGACCGCAGTAAAGGAGAAATAGAAGCTGATATTGCCACATCATTTGTCATTCTTCTTGCCATCTTCTTTCCATCTGTAACTGGTGGGTCTTGTTTTATTGTTTAAAGAGGTCTATGTTATTGTCCAACTTAAGAGTTCTGTTTATAATTGATAAATACATTTCAGGTATCATGGCTGGGTCAAATAGGTCAGGAGACTTGCAAGATGCAGGGAAATCTATTCCTATAGGAACTATATGTGCCATTTTAACAACTTCCATTGTGTGTATCCTTTGATATTCTGAAAAAGAAAAACACAAACAACGTAAAAATATTTACTGTATGAATGTATGTAAATATAGGATACTATTTGAAAGTGAGATAAATCAATACCATACCATAGGTTACGATAGGTACATGTATGACGTACCAATGTATGCATAAACTACTGCAGTGGCCAAATAGGACTGTTTTAAATAAGAGTATGTGAAAGTTTGATAACAGTACTATACTTTATATACATGTACATGAATCTAAGCTATTTATTGTATCATAATTTCTAACTACCCTTCCCAATCATGCACCAAAATGTCATTTATAGTTATGAGACAAAAGTTGAGTTTGGTTGAGACTCCATGCGTATATAGATGGGACAACAAAACTGGTTCTTGAGTGCAATTATCATTGAAATTAATCACAACCACAATATGGCATAGTAATGTTTGAATAGTAATACCAGCCTTTTCGGAGCAATCTAGAGGTGACAATTTAAACTGAGCTGGATAAATGGGATTTTTAGATAAATAAATCTGAATATTAGAAGCTACTTAGTCTTCAAAAAGAACCATTTGACTCCTTGAAAAGTCCTTGAATTTTGTTAGAATATTAAAGTGCTCCTCACCCTTTGTAACTAACATTTTCATGTTAGCTTTGCTTAACCAATGCTAGATCTATTGTGTGTCGTATTTTTTGGAGCAGTAATTGAAGGACCGCTGTTAAGAGACAAGTAAGTTGAAATAATTTTAAAAAATCTCATTAATACGTTGAGGGCATCAAGAATACTATTTCACTGATTTCTACTATTTTTTTTTCACTTCATGAAATTGTATGACAAAAGTTGAACGAATGAGGGTGTTTGTATTCAGATTTGGAGAGAGTATAGGAGGAGGGTTGGTGTGTGCCAGGCTTGTGTGGCCCAACGAGTGGGTGATGTTGGTCGGGTCGCTTCTCTCAACCATTGGTGCAGGTCTCCAGTCACTCACAGGTAAAGCACACAATTCATATTTTACTGCTCAATAATTTTATGCAATTTGTGATGTTTTGAAACTTTGACGAGATGTGTCAGTATTATTTTTAGGTCTTCCACCAAAATTTGTTTGAAAATTTCAGCCCCCTACCCCCACCCCCTAAAATTACTACAAATTTTCTCAAAATCAATTTTAGTTTTTTTTTCCACCCCTCTTCCTTAGCCAGGCAGCCATTTTAATGGTAACCTCCCTAATGTTGAAATAGCAGCACATTTACTCTAGGCTCACCTCTGTGTATTCCAGGCGCTCCTCGCCTGCTGCAAGCAATCGCGGCTGATGGCATTATCCCGTTCCTCAACCCCTTCTCCACAGTCACAAAGCGTGGCGAGCCTCTGCGCGCCTTGCTGCTCACGGCAATCCTCACAGAGTCTGGGGTGCTCATCGCCTCCATCGACTACATCGCTCCCATCATCACCATGTAAGTCAATAGTCAATAGCTTGTTTAGTCAAATTATAGCAATATACAGGTTTTTCCCTCATGACTAACATTTTGGCCTATAAAACCTTTTATATCTTTTATTACTGGAGCAGCAATCAAGCTAAAATGTCATTTGTAAACACTATTACTACCATAAGAAACCTTCTGATCCAAAACATGTATAATGTCTATGTGGGCGGTATTATAACTACTACAATACAGAAAATGCACATCATCGTGTTGTTGGCAATCACCAGTTGAGTGGTCAAATGAACCGCTAACATCTGGAGCGTACGTGTACCACGCTATAGAATTGTCCATTATATCCAATAGAACATGCATTTTTCTGGCATTATTGTGCAAATGACTTCATTAAATGCAATACAATACAATTATTTTGATTTCAGGTTTTTCCTCATGTGCTACTCATTTGTCAACCTGGCCTGTGTCCTGCAGTCCCTTCTGAAAGCGCCAAGTTGGCGGCCGCGGTTTCGCATTTACCACTGGACGCTGTCCCTGTTTGGAGTGTGCATGTGTCTGACCATCATGTTCTTGTCATCCTGGTACTACGCTCTTGTCTCGATGGCTCTAGCTGGTGGTGTTTACAAGTACATTGAATACAAAGGGTGAGTTAAGTCAATGCATTTTAATGCAAATAATTCGAACTATGTGAAGTTTTAGGTTATCTGAATGATTTATCACGTAAAGTATTGTAGGAAATCGTTATTTTCTTGAGTTATTCATTAATTTGACATATCAGATTTTAACATAAACAGGTCCGATTGTATTTTAATAATTAGATAGTATTTGGGTCATGATCATAGACTTCAAAATCAAAGCTAAGTGGGCAAACATATTAACTAGAACTCTATGTTAATTCTTTTTAGTATATTTAACCTTAAATTTGGATTTCAGAGCCGAGAAAGAGTGGGGAGATGGAATCCGTGGTCTTGCCATGTCAGCTGCCCGATATGCTCTCCTTAAACTTGAGGAAGGACCACCTCATGTCAAGAACTGGAGGCAAGAATTACATCTTTCATTACATAATAGATTTTGTATTGTCAGTGAGCAATCAAGGGGTAGGTTGAGCTGAGGCGGCTGCAGCCAGAGGTCCCCCAGATTTTTTCAAAATTGTTGAATGCAAACTTGTTTATTTGAAAGCACCAATTAGCAAGGGGCCCCAGATTTTCCCCAAATTTGATGTCTAATGTGCTTGATAAATGATAAATAGGGTTTCAATTAACGCTTCTTTTTTTCTACATTCTTCATGTATTATGATGGTATGAGTCAAAGCAAAAAAGACAGTCAAATCACCTCATAACCCCACTAAACCTTAAGCAGGAACTGAGTATTTTACGAAATATATATATATATCTATTTAAATTTTATTTATTTTTGTTATTAAAGTTTGCTTTTGTACTGACTTTAGGCCACAGATTTTGATTCTTACCAAGCTGGATAATGACTTTGAGCCTGAACACAGAAAAATATTCACATTCGTCAGCCAGCTTAAAGCAGGTAAGCTCCTATAGTTTTTAAGACTAATATACTAACTATAACTAATAAGCTATATATCAGGGGCACTGATATGTGATCAAATGTTAGAATTATAAATGAGAGGACAAAAAAGCTATTGTCAATTATCATTATGCTAAATGATTATTGGATTGTGTTTGCAGGTAAAGGTTTTATAGTGTCCAGCTCAGTGATCAAGGGGACCATCAAAGAACACTTCAATCATGCCGTGGAGGCGCAGAAAAAGGTTACCGCTGTGATGAGGAAGGAGAAATGCAAAGGTTTCTCAGAGGTGCTCATCTCCCACAATCTCATCGAGGGGCTATCTCATGTGTAAGTATTGTTTACAGTACTGTTTATTGTACATGTACTTGTCTATAACTTGTCAAGGAATCTTTTCTAGTAAGTGTCTCAGCTAACTAGAAGTTAATGACAAAGGGCTCTTCAGATCCCTGACACTGGTGAAATGTAAATGGAATGATTGAATGCTTGATGATTTATATTGAAAATTTTGAAATTCTGTTCTACCTTGAACAATGTGTTATGATCAGCAGCAACAGTTATATGTGTGTGTGTGTGTGTGCGTGCGTGCGTGTGTATATCCCGTGCGTGTATCATACAATATATATATATATATATGTGTATTTATATATATATATATATACCAATCTATTTTCATTCAGTGTTATTGTTTCTGTCTGTAGTGTTCAGATGGCTGGTGTTGGGGGTCTGAGACCTAACACAGTGATCATTGGTTGGCCGTATGGTTGGGAAAAGTCGCATGATAGAAACACATTCGGCAACTTTATTGGTAAGTTATTTCAGTGGTAACTACTAACAAATTATACAATACTCTCTTGTTTTAAGTAAGCTTGAAAATGATAACAAGGGGTCAAATTGACTACAAAATGACATTTCATTTTTGGAAAGTTGCTATTTTTATATTTATGTATATAGTCAAGTCAGCGACTTTTGATTTATCTCCTGACCATACATATTTTTACAGAAACACTGAAAGTGTGTGGTGATATGAAGCTGGCAGTTTTGATCCCAAAAGGCATTGATGAGTATCCAGAAAATCAAGACCGGATCCAGGGTACCATAGACATCTGGTGGATTGTACATGATGGAGGTGGGCTCATTCTCAATATATGCCTTATTTTGACTTTACACAGATGAATTATATAATGATCATTACCCTTTTCAGAATTTGCACACAGTGCAGTATTTCCAAGTATATTTTATGGCGTTGTCCTTTGTTGTGATTTACTTACAAATGAAAATGATTTAATAAAAGTAAAGAAAATATAGTGAGCAGCTAGCTTCCTGTTTTGTTTAGTTTTTAAATGTTGAATTAATTAAAGTTTTTATTATATCGTAGTAGTTATTTTTCAGGTCTCTTGATGCTTCTGCCATTTCTTTTGAATCAGCATAAAGTGTGGGCTAAATCGAAGATGCGGATTTTCACTGTTGCCCGTATCCTTATCTGTTTGAATTGTTGATACTGTTTGATTCCTAAGTTATTTTTTATATCATGATAGAAATAATGTATATGGTATAGTGTTGGTGAATTATAGTAGTATACTTACCACACACCCCTACCATGATGCTGGGGCCCATGGTTTATGTATTAACATTCATTATTAGCCTGTAATACTGTTTTTTGTAAGCGTTCTATTGAACATTCAGCATTGCAAGTTGATTCTTAACCAACCTTAGAAAAAACTGACAATAGTATTCAGATGGAGAAGGATCTCAAAAAGTTTGTGTACCAATTACGCTTTACTGCCGAAGTTTTTGTTGTTGAAATGGTATGTAGACATATGAGGTTAATTGAAAACTAGAACATTTGAAATATAAGGCTTCATTTTGTATTTTATACTCTGATGTTTTTCCCGACATTTTGTATTTTGTTTGATGTTAGTAATAACTTTTCATCATCATGGCGATATTATAATCATTGGATGTTGTGATATTAATTAAACTTTAATTGTTCTGCTCATAGGAAGAAAGTGATATATCTGCATACACATACGAGCGCACACTACGAATGGAACAGCGCACGCAGATACTGAAAGAATTGAAGTTATCGGACAAGAAGAGATCATCTGTTGTTGAGGTAACTTACACTATGCCAGTGTTATATTTCTCCTCTGGTACAAGGTGAACTATTGTGATCACCATTTGTTTGTCCATCATTCTTTTCCATCTGCAGCCTGTCTTGAATTGATGTTTGAACAATGATAGCTTAATTTTTTCATTTTCATCAAAGTTACATATAAGTTTTATGTGATAATGAGAGTATGACCATCAGTCCATTCTTAAATCATGTCCCTATGGTCCATTGACACTTAATTGTACGCTCAGTAACAGTGTCCATTTTCATTTGATTTTAACCAAACTTACACTGAAGTTGCTATGTGGCTGTAAAATGTTTCCTTTTTTTGAATCATCAGGGTTGAAAACTGACCTCAGGCGTCCACCAGTTGCCCATTTAAGATATCTGGTCTAACAACAATACATGTAGCTACATTTTCTATTTGTTTTCATCAAACATTCACACAAGTTGTATGATGGATGATTTTTATGGTTTTCCTGGAATCCGTATTAAAAAAACGTCAATGAGGCCACTGGGGTGAAAATATGCAACTTGTTTCTTACTTTAAACAACTGAGCACATAACTATAAAAATGATAATGATCTTTTAGTACATGTAAGTAAGGTAAATGAACGAGAATTAGAAATATTTCATTTACGATGACAGGCACTATTTAACATGGATACTAAATTAGGTAATAAAAATGACTAGCTATTATGATCTAATATGATTGTTAAGATGGCAACATTGAAGTTCATGAAAGAATGAATTATCATGTGAGACCATAATGGTCCTCTTGTTTGTTCAAATTTGACGATGTATGGAAATTCATTCATTGTAGTTTTTGATACAGATATCTGAACTTTAAATTAAAACAGTACAAATAACATTTCTATTATTGTTTTGTTTGCAGTTCTAATATCTATATTTTAGACCATAATAGACAAGAACCAGGGTCCAAGTACGCTATTGGCTACCTTGTATAGCGATGAGGATAATCAAGCCTCAAGCATGGTTTCAGTGGATCTTTCAGAAGTAAGTACTAACATAAGTAATGATCTTTATATTTTTGAAAATTGCAAATTACAGTTATAATCAGTAACAAGTATTGTGCATAAGAGATGAATAATAAGCACATATTTTAATTTATAATTGAAATATGCATTATACTTCAATATAAAGGTGACATTTATTATTATTAGTCTGTTCTTTTCCTTTGTAGAATAACAGTGAAAACCAAAATCAATCTAGTGCAAACCAGAATCAATCAAATGTGTGAGTGATTTTATTTCATACTGACTAAAAAATAGATCCAAATTACTGTAAATTGCTGCGACCATTGGTTTAATTTTTAAATAACTAAAAATTAAATAACTTTTATATAACTTCTAGAAAAAGCCCCGTGTTGTTATTTTGATATCTCCAAGGGTGTTCAAGAGAGAATTAATCTTCTTATAAACTTATAAGTAACCCAATTGAACTAGTCCCATAATTCAAATTAGTTCCTGTTATTGTCCTCACAAACATAGTGGACTGTCCTGTCATGCAACTTAAGTATGTACATTAACATATGACAGTATGAACAGGCTCATCAGGGTTTAATTGCTTATTATAGACTCAGGGGTGTAGTTTGCTTGATGGCTTACAAAAACATGGGAGGATCTATTATATGAAGATCCCTTGAGAATAGATTTCTTCCTCAAATCCCTCGCTCCTCTCAAGTGCATTCATTCAGAAACTCTATAACGGTACTTTGTTTATACTGGTCTACTGTACATGTAACTTTGTTGCATTGGAAGTCACAGATGACGCACACTTTTGTTCTTTTCTTTATTTTGTTCATTTATATAGTGAATTTTATGGGTTTTTCTACAATAAATATAGTAAAATTTCTTCAATTAACAATGTAATAAAACTATAGAATCAGGTTAATTATTACAATTATTGAAGGTTATTCTCATACCTAAATTATATGAGTCCAACTTATATCATCAACTTATACTAACTTATATCATCAAATGTTTTTCTCCGACTGGCGCCAAATCACAATTGTTTACACTATTTATATGAAAGTCATCCTAATTCAGTATACTATATTTTAATATTATATAACTTGGTCAAGCATGATTGATACACTGCAATGATTTTGTAATAATGGGCGCTGCAGGTACATATGTAGATACTTAAGTAAAGATAACGGTGGTTACTCAAATAAAAAGTATTTCCACCCCTTTCTTACCTACTTGCTTCGTTCTATAACATATAGCTTATCATCCATATCAAGAAGAATGTGAAAGCCATAATGATACGTGAATTTAATACATGTATCACATGCTTTTTTTAGAAATGAGGACACTCCGAAGAAGAAAAAGAAAACCAGGTTGGGAGTGTAAGTATGATAATGCCCCCAACAATATTGTTATAATGTCATTTTGTGTTAAATATTAATGATAATATAATTTTTTATATATTTATGAAGTATTAATTGTGGTTACAAAGTAGTAAGAACGGATATTACTACCAACACCTCATTGTAGCATAGGTTGTAGTAACTAAACCTGTTCGTACGAATGCAATTGGAGAATCATCCTGTTTACAAATGCCTATATAATTTATTTTCTAATTTTTTTTCTAGTGATAGAGGTAACGTGGCACGTATGCACACAGCTGTACGTATCAATGAAGAAGTGTTGAAGAAATCAAAAGAAGCGCAACTTGTAATATTGAACCTGCCAGCCCCTCCAAAAAGAGAAACGGAAGATGAGAATTGTATCCTTTTTTGAAATGAGCTTAACATTGTAAAGCTTTGCTTTATGGTACATCGCACTCTCAAACACAAAATAAGTTATCCAATTTCTTATAATCTGTAAAGAGTTTTAGATGCTGCTTCTTCATGGTATTTTATTGTTAGCGCACCTGTCACTGTCACAATGTAACATGGTCACTACAATAAATAAATAAACAAACAAATAAACATGGTGACATATTATGATAACCTTATGTCTGTAGTCAGTTCACACACACTATCCTCCCATCTTAAAGAATCACTGGCTGGGTCTTATGTACCAATTAGTGAATAAAGTGGCTATCCCTGCAGATTACATCCTCCTGCCCCTAATGGTTAAATAGGTTTGTGTCAACCATAGGTGTGATAATACGTCAAGAGTGATATTTTTTATTATATTCCAATGGAATTGTATTAAATGCAAATTATCAATATGGTGTGAATATTGTTTTTGGGTTCCATACCAATGTAATGTACTCGATGCTGTTTGCATAGTTAATACAAATTTTGTTCGTTATAAATGAATAGAATCTGGTTCTAATAATGTTGGAACTTTTTCTTTCCTTCTTTGATACCTATAAAAAGAGATATGAGATTTCTTCTTTCACCATTTATATGGGTAGTAGTAAGGACCAGGAGGCGGGGAGGGGGGGGGGGTCAAAAATGCCCCAAAATGCCCAAAATGTGATGACGTCATTTATGAATGATTGCCAACTATGAATTTTAGTACTATAAATTTAAATGGAGTGCTATTTACACAGCTTTATCCCAGTGATCAATAAAATTGATATCCGCCATGCTTTGTCTTTATGCATCATAAACTCAATTCTGAGAGAGGTGGCAGAGTGTTTGGTGCAGTGTTACTAGCAGAGAAGATCGCATCGAAGCAGATCAATGCGAACTTCTGAGTGATTGGAAGGAATGAGAAGGAAATCTAGGGGCAGATGCATTTTGATGCACATTCACAAGCCTATGCATAACTGGAATGGTAATATAAGCCTAAATAAATAGTTGGGCCTTCCTTGATTCCTTTCCCTTGTGATAAAATTGACTATACACCTGAGATTGTGTTTTCATTAAAATTTGAAGGCCAGATGAGCGATATTGAACCATCCTGGTCCTCGTGTTAAATAACTTTTATGTGTATATTGAGCAACATCTTCTAAAGAAACTAGTTGGGACCAATAAAGATGCAATAGTATATTTGAAAATATGAGTATAACATAACCCCGAAGTATTCCCTCTAAATCTTTTGTTAAAATTAGTAAAATGTATTATTTGAATAGACTTCAAGGGTAAGTACAAGAAATACTGCAATGTATCAGCATATATCCTGCTGTTATTCCTCAATTAAAACATGTATGACCTTACTGTACCTCGCAACTACTTTGAATATCATATGTAGCCAGATTATTTCTACAGTGTGTTAGTAAATATATTTATCTAATAATTATATACTCTTTGACATGAAAATCAGTTCCTAATTTGGAAATTATGTAACCATAGAAGGAATGGGAAAATTATGAACAAAATTATATTACCTACACAATCGAAAATTCGAACACATCAAGAATTCGTAATGATTTAAATCATGCTGTGATGTCTGTATTACAAATAGACATTACATATTATTAAAATGTTATTAAAATTAAAGCTATAAATCCTTAACAATACTCAGACATGGAGTTCTTGGAAGTGTTGACAGAGGGACTTTGTAGAACTCTCCTTGTGAGAGGAGGTGGTCGTGAAGTCATTACTATCTACTCTTAATTGATGATAACTAATTGAGATTGATGTCACTATTAAATTTCCGTTGTAAATGTAATGTGTATTGAGGTATACGCTATTTTGATGACAGATTACTTTTGTATGAAAATAAACTAAAGACAGCAAATATATGGTATTTAGGTTTTATTTTCCACTTGTAATATCTTGAAATACAGTAGTATAGTATATGTTGGTTATTTTGATGTGAATGCTCAACCCTTTCCTGGCAGGTTATTAATTGATGCCTGCTACTGCCGCCTAGAATAAAGCCTAACAGAAGCCAGAATTTAGCAAGATTGATGTCCAATTAACCCATATGTAGTTGAGGGTGGATCAGATATCCATTGTGGTAAATTTGAACTTATTTAGGTTTTCTTCTAGGCTGCAATAGTAGCACCATTGAGTACATGATGTGTTAAGTGTGAGTATAGTCATTTTATACAGTAAACGTTAGGCACAATTTATAACTAGTTTAGGTGAAACAATCTGTGGTATGTATTGGTGAGAGTGATTGATGAAGAAGAAAGTTTTAAATGTTTATAATTTCATGTTATAGTCATGATTAATCATTATGAATAATCTGTAAAAGCAATCAATATGTTATATTTATAAGCAGATCTTCATAGATTGTATGACATGAAAGGCTGTTTCTTCAACATATAGATACAATAGTGTGGATCTTGTTCGGGACAATTTCATTTGTGGGTTTGCTAAATATTGTAAAATAGGTGTGCGATTTTTGTCCGCATGAATTTTCATATCCAGTATATCAATGTTTTATGTAAGATCATTGATTTTAACATATACCCTAAAAATTATGAGTCATTTAGCAAAAATATTTTGAGTCATCATTCATAGTATGCTATGAAATTTTAGAGGCAAGAAGTTTTTCATGGCATGTTAATGTGTACAAAGTGATTAATTAATTGTATAGAGTTATTTATTGCATATATTATTATGATAAATCATTATTGTATTTACACTTTTCTTGCTTAGGTATCAGTAGTTATTGGTCTAATGATTTCAATGAAACTCTTTATAATGAGAGTTACTAAGCAAGTTTATGATTAAATTATTATTGCATTCAATTTATGTAAGGAAAAAAATTAATTGAATATAAATGAAAGGAGTGTTTTCAAAAAGTGTATGTTTTCATTGTCTATATATTTTGTTTTATTTTGTGGTTAAGAAAATAAATGTTGTATGGACGAGTGTGTTTGTTTTTCATTCAAGACCTTATATAGTACTAATATTCAAATCAAAGTATATGTATGAATGGCCACACTTGTATTGCCGACTTACAGATATACACTTGTGTGCAATTAGCAATTTAATTCGTAAAACAGTTCTAATGCACACCCATGACATAAATGTAATATGTTTCTCATTGATAATTTATTATCAGAATGTTTGCACTCTCTTATCATCTCAAAATTGTATGGTGAATGATGGCATCTTGTGAATAAAAAGTATCCTCAAATCTCAAGATGTGTGAATTTCTTTTCTAAACAATAGATGTTCTGTGTGTATGAAGATGTAGCAGCTGTAGCTACTTATCATTAAGTCACATTTTATGATCTTGTTGAAACAGATCATGTATAAAGCTAAAAGATGTAAAAGATGAAGAAGACAATTTAGATATTCATCATTTACAACAATATGACAATGGTTCAACAAAAATGACACATGATCATGCAAATACCAGATAATCTTTGAAGTATAACATTATCTCGTGTAACTAACATTTAACTATTAGATCCAGCGCGCATTTCAAGACCAGCAACTAGATCAAAAGTGTTCAAAGAACACGGTGTTGCTAGAACAACGTTGACTTTGTGGCAATTAGATATTTACTGAATCGATGTATACTTTGCAATTAAGAACTTTATGAATTTGAGGAGAAAACCTCCAAATGAATTTACACCAGTGATCAATATCCAGCGAAACATATTACTCTGTGTGTTGCAATAGTACACAGTGCAGTCACTGCAGTGATATACATGTACAATAAAGGGAAATAAATCTTTCATAAATTGCAAAGCCCACTTTAATTATAAAGTGCCCAAAATTGAATCACTTTGGTGTCGCCTCATACTCCATAGTTGTGTGAAGTTTGAACAAAATCGGGTCATCTGTAAAAGCTCTAGCTTGTCCGGAGACATACATATTTACAAATGAACGAAACAAAAGGCTTTCGTTTCAGTTGCTGAAGTGACGCAATAATTGACCTGCCACACCTGGAAGTTGATCAAATACCGGCAGAATATCAAGGCTAAGGCTGTTATTCAAGAAAATATGGTATCTACTAAAGAATGACCATATTGATAACTGCATAAAAGATGACATGTTCATATGATTTTTCTTCTCAGATGACTGAATTACAGGTGCCACTCATCCTACACCCCTGGTAGATGGTTAATGATGACATAAGCAGTATAACATACTGTTAAGTCATATTCAGGGCCGTAGCTAGGATTGCAAAAGAATGGAGGTAAAATCTGAGCAAGGATCCAGGCAAATGCCATAGGCGCACAGCTTTCCCCCCAAAGAACAGTTGCCTCTCTTTCCTCGTGTAGTTATGACCCTGATTGTGGTCGAAATTTTGTTTCAACGTCTTTGCAAACACTTGACCATAATTGCATATTAATGGAAGTGTTTGATGAACAATGCACATGATATTCTCTTATCTGGAGTTGTCTCGTGTCGCCATACTGGCTAATAATTGACATGATTAGCTTATAAATTTCTGTTAGTGTTTACTTTTAAGGTAGACTATGGAAGATTGTTTTGTAAAATAAGGATTATAGACCTTATTAATATGGTTGTTTGCTCTTTTTCTGTTTGCATTTACAAGATTACATTAAGATTTCCTATTACAAACAATGATAAGAAAACCATAGCCATGTATATCAAATATTTTGTAAGTATATATCATTGTAAGTTTATTAGAGTGGATTCAGACATTAGGTGCTAGGAAATGTCAGTTTTAAGAACTTACTTTTAAAGAATTCAAAGAAAAATTACAAATATTGTGATATAATGCTGTGGAGTAAAACATTTTCCAGAGACAGAGAGAAGTGAGGCTGGCTGTGTGCAAAACTAAAAAAAAATTCTCCGAAAAAATCAACACGAAATCTTTCAGGGAACCAGCGCTACCCAGATGTCAAGAAAATTTATCTCTGAAATATTACGCCTGAGAATGGATTAACATAATTTATCACTTGTGACCTATTTATTTACTGCAACCTGATTGGTTGAATTTCTTAGATTGATCACTTGACCTTATTCCAATTCTGGGATTGAAAGCCTGTGGTTGGTTACAATTTTTATGAGCAATAGTCATGCTTCAGAGGTCTGTTACTGGAGAGTGGTGCTACCCTTCCAAGTGAACAATATCCTGTATTCGCTATTGTCATGGTATCCTTAAACTAGTTTATGCGATTTTAATCGCCATTCAATAGTTACTTACTCTAATATAAATCAATGGTAATAATGGGCACGTTGTTATTTTATTGACCCATAAATTAAGCGCACTTAAGTATATTACATATAATGCATACTCATGGACTTGTTTACTTTGAATGATAAAAAGAAATACTAGTAATTCTCTTTTTGATTGTATTTCTTAATACAATGTGCAGTGAAGACTTATTACTTATATACATTATAGAAATGTGACAACTGTAATACCCTGGATTGGTGTGATTTATAAGTATAATTAAACTTTTAATAAACGTAGTATCTTTTATTTATGGCATTTGGAAGTAATTTGTACATTTGTAAAAATTTGCTCAAACTTATCACTATTTACCAGTTATGAAGGTCAAGTTTTAAAATGTAAAGAGTATACATATGCTAAATATAAGTTTTCTTGTTTGATTTTCATCTGCTTATCATATCACATTTAATATGACAAAAGTGAAATATTTTACGCTATTTCTTGATATGTAGCAAATTCATTTCCTACAAATATTGATGAAAGGCTCTTAAAATCTTAGAACTTTGAGCAAAAATTAATTCATGATTTTCTAGTCATGATAGAAATAATAGTAAAAAAGAAATTGTAGAACTTTGAGCGATAATTATTTTTGATTTGTTAGTTATGGTAGAAATAATATTAAATTTTTTAAAAAGTTGAAGAAATGTAGATAACAGGATTGTACCTTGATTACTTTTGATGATTGGCTACGAATTATGTTATTGACAGTTGCTGGTTGATTTTCAACTCGCTTCAAAATAAAAATTCCTGAATGCCTATAGCATAAATTTACCATCAAACTCTGGTCGGATATTCTAGACATGCATTGTTTATTTTTATATTATCCATAATTATGTACTGGTGCAAAGATGCTGTGTCAGGACTTGAAGGTCATATATGACGTCATATAATTTAAGTCAAATAGCTCAATTGAATATTCATAATCATCCATATGAAAAAACAAGCAATTCATGGTTTTCAGCAAAATATATATGGTTCTCATAAAAACGCTTTGAATCACGATTGATAACAGATAATTGTTCTGTAGTCATTCGTGTTTATTTAACAATAATTTAACATCTTTTTGTCTATTTAATGAACTCTATTTGTATGTTGCTCTGTATATAGATCATTATCACTGTATCCATATCTTGAGTGTTGATAACATCAACAACAGTTTATTTATGGTGTCACTGTTATTTTGATGAGAAGACCGTAAACTTTGTGATCTTGACCTACCCGGTAGAATCTTGGTCAAACAAGTGGTCAGCTTATATATTTTAATCCTTTTCTTGAATTCTAGAGACTGTAGCAAAGAAGTGTTGTTTATTTGTGTACTTATTTGAACATGTTGTATCAGGAATCTAAATTGATAACTTAATTTACCATAAATTTGCAACGTAAATGAAGCATCCTGAAATAATGCTTTGTCAATCAATGGCTTTTTAGTTGTAGAGTTCTTAAAAAAAAAAAAAAAAGATAAGGAGATTGTGGTTCTCAAATATTGCCGTAATTAGCATATGTATTACAATGTTTCTAAAAAAAATCATTATGAAAGTAAATTGAACATATATAAAAATAAATAATTACTTACCGGGGGTACTTTAAAATGAACGATTGTATTTATATAAAATTCTGTTATGATGATGACATTTTCCATTGATAGTTAATTGTTTGCAATTCAATCTCGTCATTTGTAATTGCTTTTAAACTGTTTGTAACTTTGAAAAATATAGACATGCTTATATTATGTGCACATATATCATATAACTATCCATCTAAAACCACCATACCTAATAGAAGGTTACCCACTTTTGATAAAATTCTTTTAATGTCAAATTAGCTTTAGACCTTAATGAAAAATACATTATGATTATAAACTTACTGTAAAACTAGAATATTTAGTGGCTATTAAATTTTGCGCTTTTTATCTACAAATTATTTAGTGACTTTAATATTGCAATTTGGGTCCATCCTGGACCTACTTTACATAGGCTATTGTTTGCTGACTACTTAAGTTTGCGTTTTTGCACCTACCCACAAAATTCGCAAATTAAATTGTGCACAAACATTTCTAGTTTTACAGTATATAGAAATAAATAATAACTTATGAATTATTGTATTTGTATACAATTCTGTTATGATATTGTTATTTTCATTGATAATTCATAATTGGTATGCAATTCAATCTGATCTGGTCATTTGTAATACCTTTTAGTAGCTCTGACTTTGAACAAAATAAAAATCCTTATTTTGTGTCCACATAGATCATATAGAACCATATAGTAATATTAAACCATGCATCTAAAACCACCATGCCTAATAGAAGGTTACCTACTTTTAAGTGATAAAAAAAAAGGAAATTTTTTTATGTCGAACTTCATATCAATGATATTTTTTTTGCTTTGTGTACGTTGCAGTAACATTATTTTTGAAACAAAGTAATATTTGTCATGCCTATTGTAAAAATCATCTCACTTTATATGCATTGTTGATATAAGGCATAAAATTAAAAGTGAATTTAGGTAGTTTATTTTACTCTACAGATTTTAGTATCATAGCATGTTTTACTGTAATTTGATTATCAACTCTCTCTGTTATCATTAACTTCACGCTACAAAATTTACACTTTTACTGTAATAAGCCCATCTGATCTAAGTAGATGAAAAAGACGTTACAATTTGGTCACCTCGCACTTGGCAACATTCCCTTGATCGGGTAGACGTAATTTTTTAGCAGGTGATTAAACCATGGTACATCATGAAAAGGGTAAGATGTTTTGTAGACGATTAGTAGTAATGAGTGACGTTCTGTTTGATTTCTGTTGTTAGTGTTTATTACTGTTTTGTGTTGCTTTTTCTTCCCTTTAATGCCCATTTTTACCATTTTATAATGTATACAGCTCATAATTTATGATGTAGGTTGTTGTCTGGTCCAAGGAGTATTTTAATATTCATCCTGTGAATAGATAATTGTCACACTTAAGTATACTTCAAACTGTGTGGATTATGGTTGATTATACATAGATGGCCTTGACTTTCTTAGTTTTCTACAAAGGTCATTCAAGGACATTAAGAATGACTGACACTTGTCCAACCTCTGTATATCTTGCTTTAATTGTATTTAAACTTTTGTGCTTTAGAAATTTGAAATTAACTTGTAATTTTCATTGCTAAAATCTTAAATGAGGAAAAAATATTACTTGTCAGATCCATTATGTGAATTTCCATGCAGGTCATGTCAAATACCTGCAAAAGTCAACCTCATGACGAAACTGATATGTACGTACCTCGTCAAAATTCATTAGAAAAGTAGAAAGTGAGGCCTGCACAATTTGTCAGCAGCTACCGGTAATTTCCAGTTGACCAGAGGCAATCATGAGTCCTGTTAGATCATTTGCAGTTCTATAATTGTTTAAAATGAGTAAACAATTGGGGTACTGCATGTCAAAATACTTTACTTTATTGCTAAAACATAGTATGAATTTTGAAGTTTGGTCTCTTGTTATTTAAGATCTGATCTTGTGGGAAAACATATAGTATTTTCTATAAATTGGTATGCAATTTTTGGACTAATTTTTAACAATTTGATTGCTTTGGATCATTGAGGGGGCAAATTGGAAATAAATTGAAAGTACCCAATATGATTGGCAAATAACAATCTCATACAATCTTATTAGTGCCTTTGTTGTTAATTTAATCTCAATATTACCATATTTATTGATGCTTCCTTGATTTTTGCGTATATTTTTTTAATGTCTTCTATGCACTATCCTAAAAGGTAAAACCTGCTAGTACATCAAACCATTGAAATAAAAGTACATCTCCTGGGGAATCAATGATATAAATGTATTTTCCTAAAAATTTGCATGTAATGAGGTAAATCATGTAGGAGTGCACTCATGATCGATGACAAATTAATGAAATTTTTTTTTGTATATCTTCATGCTGTAGGGGCTTTTAGTGGCAAATGGCAGATATGTTTTTAAATGATAAGACTATTAGATATAATATATTACATCAACCTTATTATGTAATAGATGATACTTGATGTACTTAATTATTTACTTCATTGTGAGAGAGGACACGTAATTTATGGAAATGTGCGAGTCTGTTTAATACACCATTATAATCCCTTCACAATTCCCCGCTTACCCTTTTCTACTTTTGCTGTCTTTATTGACTTTATAAATATCTGAATCTGAGTATAACACTTCTTTGGGTAACTGACACATTTCTTCGTAAATTCTAAGTGCACTTCTGATGCACTGCATAGTGGCATGCTGAGAATGTAGTTTCCGTGCCACATTAGATCACAACAATGTCTCTATTGACCATAAATTGGAGCTGCTGGAGCAAATTAGGGAGCCCTGTCAGCAATAAAGCCGTTCTCGTTTGCCTTTTACATCATGCTGTCACTTCGTAATGCCGCCAAATTTGTAAGATGTAGGCCAATATATATATATACATTTTGAAGATGCAACCTGGAGCAAAATCTTGGTAGATTTATTGGAAATTATTTTTATCTGGTATCTAGAGGAAATCGGTAATGCATTTTATCAGTTGTCCTGTGAATTGGAATTGGATACTGTGTGGATTGTTTAAAGGGGATGGGGGGAAATGTGGGATCTGAGATCTGAGAACCCCCCTCCTCCCCCAATTAAAAAAAAAAGAAAAAAGATAAGACGTGTAATACCAAATGCTACCATCAAAACGCCCCTGGACTTTTAGGAGGTGGTACATGTATATCTGTGTACATGTTTACAATGGAATTTCAATGACCTAAAAATTCCTATTGCAAATTTGTGCGTGGGCCTATAATCAATTTGCAATTAGGTAGCCATGCCGATTCAAATTTTGTTTATGAAATAGAATTGAAATTCTTCAACTCTTTTTGTATACTATATGATATTTACATTGAAATTCTGTAACTAAATCGTCAACGTGGAGTGTCATTTATGTCCCATAATGATATGGGTATTTTACCCGCACTCAGATTCAGGCTGTCGAAATCTTGCTGTGACCTGCTGAGGGCAATACGATTATGCCACAAAAGCTCCAGGCCAGGCAAGTGGCTATCAAGGCAGTGATAACAGGATGCTTCCAGATGGATGCATAGCTTCTACTTGGATACAATGTAGATCCATCACACATCTCTCTTTGGCCATGTTGGAATTGATTTTGCTACAGTGTAGTTATTATGATTTCAGATTTTCTTCTTTTCTTCTTTGAATTTTTACGTACTTAAGTTAATATTGAATGTTTTCACAAAGAAAATATCTGATTGCCATTAAAATAGTCTGTGTTTTGTGGATCATGAGAATTCATCAAGTTTAAAAGAGAAACTAGGATAACTTCAATACTATACCTATGAGTCCAAGCCTATCCGGAAGATTTCACTGAAAGATTTTTTGCCACTTGCTGCTACATGGTGTATAAGAAACCACATATTTATCATGTACTATGGGGCATATTGAGGGACGGAGGTATATGTCGCCCTTTTTCCACCAAAATATTTTATTTTAATGGAGTGTTTGCATATCAGTCATTGACCTCACGTACGAAACCAATGAGATCCTTTTACGTGCATCCCTCTTCCAAAAACCTGGATCTGCCGCAGTGTCTAGTGAAAATCATCCAATGATGTCCTGCTAAGTTACCACACATAAAATGTTAGGGTCAGACAATGTTGATAATTGAAATCGAATCAGCCAGTATTGTGACTATTTTTTGCCACATTGTCTTTGTCTTGTTACAGATGTCCTGTTAGTTTCAGATGTTTATATAATTAATACTGTTAGGCAAACCACATCTTTTCTCCCATAGATATTTCTCTACTTCTTATGTCTCATGATCCTACTGTAAATATTTATGGGATGAACATTATGACTGTCAGATCAGAAGTGGACATGGCAAGATTGTTCTTTCTCTTTGATTTAATGTATAAAATAGTTGCAAAACTAACAAATATACACTTTCAAATGAATGATGATACCGGTACTTCATTTCTTGTGAACTTTGGAAAACCATCAAGTATTATTTGTAATGGACCTAAATGTGAAAAAAATCGTTCAGATTAGCAAATATTCATGTTTGATTTTTTATGTTCATTTTCCGTCAAGCATACTTCTGTAATGGGTCTAAACATGAAACAAATTATATGGATTTGTAAAAATTCATGGTTGATTTCTTAGGTCATTTTGATTTCCCTTTTGCTGCCATGTGATTTATGAATTAGATTTGACCGTCAAATCTCATTACAATTTATTCTGTTGATTGATACATGAATTACACTAAATTTGTAAAGTTTGCTTCATTTTTCAACAGACATTGATTTAACAAATATGATTAAAAAGCAATTTTTTTTAAGTCTATTTAATATATATTAAAACAATTGCCTCATTTATCTATATTTGAAACAATAAACTTCAGGTAATAAAACATTTTATGTCAGCAAACATTGAACTTATCAAAAGTTAGACACTATCAATCGTTGACATAGTGGGGTCTATGTCTTTTCCTCATTTTTAACGTGATATTGATAACCTACATGTACCGGTGCCTGATATTAGTTGCATAACTGGGATTTTATCACACTTAAGCCGTCAGACTCACAAGGCAGAATTAGAATATATTCATAAATAATAAGTTTTTAGTTTATTGATAATGAGTGATTTTTCATTGTTTCTATTAGTCATAATCACATGAATTTGTTTTTGTATTCAAATCAGGTATTAGTGCCTTTGTAGTGTCGATAAACAGTGAGAATCAAGAGTCTATGAATGATATATTGTTGAAGATCAGTCAACAGTCTGTGGAGATTCTAAGTCTAGAGGCCTTTCCTCACGGGCTGTTATAGTCGACATCAAAGCAATATCATGAGAAATCTGAACGCACCTCACTCCCATGAACCCTCGTGAAAACCACTTGAAAAAAAAATCAGGGTCTGCAACATGCACAACATTGATATAGAGCATCTTAATACGTAACGCAGAAGACTGTCTGTGACTTATATCTCACTGTCAACTGTGCTCTGTTTGCAGGAGAGAATCAGCCAAACGAGTCGGAGACACTAGTGGAGAATGATGGCCGCAACATGGCCTTGTTTGAGGACGAGATCGACGAGCGGCCCATGGTCACGGGGGTGCTCGGTCGGCTCGCCAACTACCAGGGCGGTATCATGCCAACTGTCACCGAGGAAGAGGTCGCAGCCCTCAAGGACCCAGAGGCCGCCACCAAGCAAGCCAAGGTGAGCTATAACCTAGGATAAGGTGATCGAGGTAGGGTTAGGTTCAGCAATATAACTGCCTAGGATAAGTTGTTTGTAATAGAAGTAATTACTGCCCATAGTATACTGCCAACTGTATCACAGCGGAGGCTATGAATGGACTAATTTCATGCATTGGACCTCTTAAAAACAAAAATCGTTTATATTAACAAATAACCACGAAATTGAAAACAAACCAGGCGATGCATGTGAATTTCTATACACTAAAGGGCCACTAAAAGGTGGGTTTTTTGCAGTACATGTTCCAAACATTTTCTGGTAATGCTGATAATACATTATATGCAAAAAGCATGTGCGTTAGCTGATATGTATGAAATGTGTCCATATAGCGAGGAGTTGCTGGTGGCAGGACAGCTACAGCCACTAGCCTATCACCCAGCAAAAATAACACAGATCAATCACCATGAAATACTGAAAACTAACCATAACATGGTGATTATGGTGTTTGCATTGTGAATGTCTGTTCAATGACAGACTTAAAATGAAAAGAGCGTTTAATGGGTGCATAAAATTGAGGGACAAAAAATCAGCATCTGTTATTCAGAGAGTATAGACAAACACTGCGTCATTTGTTTATATAATTCCAACATTGAGGATTCGGTTCTCTGAAGAAATAGTTTTTTTATAGAAAGTAGGTGATCACCATCTTTGCAAACACTCAAATATGTACTCTGGATATGCATGTGCTTACTACATAAGCATAGTTATAACATAATATTCAGACGAGTCAAGAAGATGTGTTGGAAACGTATTTCTGAATTGGTTCACTGGATACATCTCCAGCAGCCACCAGAACATAATGCGATCTTAAATAAACTAGATGGTATATTTCTTTACAGGAAAAGTTGGCATGGAAAATTTTTACCATCTCCTCTATCACTGACCCCTATTTTAGCTCAACGGTTTCAAATCAATAATTTGTTAGATAATCCGTCATTTTCATTCAGCCTGCAGCAAAGCTGGGGACAGTGCTTGGTGTGTACTTCCCCTGCATCCAGAACATCTTTGGCGTCATCCTCTTTGTCCGTATGACCTGGCTCGTCGGCAATGCTGGAATATTGGAAGGATTCTCTCTTGTGTTCATGTGCTGTTGTACGGTAAGCCTCTTTTAGTCTTCAAAATCTTAATGCATAATTAAATTTAAATGAATAATTCCACAACAGTGTCAATGGCTAGTAATATGTATTTTAAGTGAATAATTTCACTACATTGATGATTGAGTCAATGGGACACAATGATGATTGAGTCAATGGGAAGTGATAATGTTTACAAAATATCATACATTTCAAAAGTAAACCCCTGTATCATACATCACGTGACAACACACCAATGAGGTGAAAACATTGCCAAAAGATTTACATACAAATCCATGTGTCTGTTTTTGACCTGATATTTCTGTACTTAAAATTGCTATATTTTGTTAGTCATGAATTAAAACTCATTTAGTGTACATTATTGTATAGTATACTGGACATTTTTATAGAAGACCTTACCAATAGAGTTTTACCGTGGCTTTAATCGTATATTACAAAAAGTAATCACCATCTACGTTTTAAACAAACGTGAACATTTGAACGCTCCACGTTCATGTATTTGCTGTCGAACGTAGTAAATAATGGGTTGTTAACATAAATGCTGTTTGTTGTCACTGAAAAGGAAGTGAGGGTTTTCTTGAGAATATTATTGTACAGTGCATCCCATGGGTTACCGTTGGTCTCCATAATTTTTTCTTTTAAAGCTTATACCATCTTAAGAACATCAACCAATCATTACAGACTTTGACGACTGCCATCTCCATGTCTGCTGTGGCCACGAACGGGGTGATAACCGGTGGAGGCTCGTACTTCATGATCTCTCGTGCCCTAGGCCCGGAGTTTGGAGGAGCCGTGGGTATACTATTCTACCTTGGGACGAGCGTAGCTTCCTCTATGTACATTGTGGGAGCTGTGGAAATCTTTCTGGTGAGTCCAGTTATGACCCTTTTAATTTTGAGGTTTATGGTAATATATATATATGTGATAATATTTCTTTATTTCTATAAACTATGGAATGACATGGTGGCTTACAAATATGTTTCATGGGAAAACTACTATTCAGAGCCAGTGTTATTACATCGCTCAAACTCAGATAAAGATAAGCTTACAGTACAAAATTGTCAATTTAGGGCTTTTACTTCAAGAGTGTACATTGAAATCTTAGAGGTATAGATGTTGATATGGGGAGAACTTATGTACATGTACATGTACATACAAATGTATGCTGCACTCACTTTCAACTTCTAACCCTGATCATTAGGTATTTTGGTTGATAAATATCTGTAACAATTGTCTAGCGGTGTCAAAAACTATTGATTTGGACATTGATTATCTATTGTTTTGAAAAATATTATCTTTAGGTAGATAATGGAAAATAAGATATGTTATTTCATTATCTAATAATCTACAGTTTTTTTTAAATCCTAGATCACAAGAACTCATACATATTTCTTAACTATCCTCTGTTTTTCAGAACTACATGGTGCCGCAAGCTTCTATTTTTGGCCCATTGACAGATCAGACAAATGCCTTCAACAATTATCGTGTCTATGGAACGATCCTACTCCTTCTCATGTTCGTCTGTGTGTTTATCGGCGTCAAGTTTGTGTCCAAGTTCTCACCAATCGCGTTGTTCTGTGTCATTGTGTCCATCACTGCCATCTACGTTGGAATCTTTACTGCCAACCCAGAATCAGGACCAAAGTGAGCTCACAAATTTTAGCACTTAAAAAAATTAGGTGGACATGAAGTGTATCTAAATTTCCTGCGATAATGTCAGACATGTCAACTATTCCGAAATGTTAGAATTCTTCCGAATTTTGACATTGATTCCAAACGCTCCAACAGAATCATGTATATTCCCAAATTTGGGGAAATGACCAAATATTTGAGAAACATGAACGTTTTTCTTTATAAAACCTCCATGACAGCTGCAAGGTTGAATTTTCGACTGTGAATGCCATGGCGAGACTTCTGTAACAAAAAACATTCAATTTGCAAATATGATTTTTTGTCCTTTTTGATTTTTGCTCCATTGGAGGTTGGCAACCCTGCAATGTAAATAGAATATAGTTCATGTATTCATGCATGGATTTTGTGAAAGATTTTTAAAATGCATGCACAATAAACATGCATATTGATCATTATCATCACCAATTATACCATGTTTTTATCAGTTTTAATAAATGAATATCTATTTTCCGTACTTCTTACATAACAATCAAGATTATCCTTGTCTTTTTATGACAACTCAATGGTTTAATTGAGATCGGAATACAAATTGGAGCTCTTGTTTATTTAAAGCTTTGCATTTGTTTCAGAGTCTGCATGCTTGGAAATAGAATATTAGCAGAGCAGTATATTCTTGACGACAACAATACTATAGCATGTCATAAGAATGATACAGGACCAATCTATAAGAATTATTGTGGTGGAAACATCACCGATCCAATGAGTGACCCAGACTGTGTATATTTAATGGAGAATGAAGTGAAATTAATTGCTGGTATCCCAGGCTTAGCTGCTAATAAATTCTCAGGTGAGTTTGTGGAAATGTTTGAAATTGGCTCTCATTGTAAGTCTGGCAAAGAAGTATGAATAAAAAAAAATAAAGCAATTGTTTGTACAGTCCAGGTATACATTTTATATACGGTCTGACGATACATGATTTTAATGAATAGGATAAATAGTCATATTCATGGATTTTCTTTTCAGAAAACATATGGTCGAGTTACCAAGAGGCTGGGGAGCGTGTGGGTGAACAGGGTTCCGTTGCTGCTCGTAATAAGGGTGAAATCGCTGCTGATATTGCCACATCATTCGTGATACTTCTAGCCATCTTTTTCCCATCATGCACAGGTGAGAACAAGCTAGTATTCTATCCACTTGGGTGCAGTCAGAGGTGCTCTAGTAGCACAAATGCTTTTTTTACTTTGCCTCATTAATTTGGGGGGTATTATTTTTTTGTGTGAATATTTGATAAAGCAAACATGTATAAAGTGCTCAGGTTTTAAGGCTTTAATTTTTGTGTGTGGTAGATATAAAGACCACCTATGTTTTCATATATTGTTGCAACATGAATCATCTCTCATCATATTTGAATGATGTATTGTTTTTCATGATAGGTGTTCTAAAAAGCTACAATTGTATTTTCAGGTATCATGGCTGGGTCAAATAGGTCTGGAGACTTGCAAGATGCCCAGAAGTCCATCCCTGTAGGAACCATTGCTGCCATCATCACTACATCTTTTGTGTGTATCCTTTTGTGTAGTAATGGTAGGCTGAGTGTCCAAAAATATGAATATGATACCATAAATAATATACTGTATTTCAGCATTTTTTAGCCTCTGCCCAAATTGTAGCTTCCTCTGAAATGGATGCCCAGTTAGACACAAGTTTAAATCAATAAATGCTTCTCTCGTATTGAAGTTGTATTAATGGAAATGCGGTATGGATAGAATTATTCTGTGTGCATGTATTTTTACTAGTCATAATAATATCCTCAGAAGAGTTTCCTTTACCGAGTACAGATCTGTCTTGTGTTATATTCTTTGGTTCTGTTGCTGAAGGACAATTACTGAGAGACAAGTAAGTAGATTTTGATGAATTAGGTACTTACTAATCATGAAATAGTATACATGTAGTAGTTACATTGACCAAATTTATATTGAATGCTTAAATCACTACAACACATATTATATTTTGAAGCTGCTTTTGTTTCAGATTTGGTGAGAGTATGGGCGGTGGTCTTTTGTGTGCCAGGCTGGTGTGGCCCAACATGTGGGTGATGTTGGTCGGTTCGCTCCTCTCCACCATTGGTGCAGGTCTCCAGTCACTAACAGGTAACAGCTACAGTAGAACTTTCCACCTCTATAATAAGACTATTTTTTGTGGTCTCAAGGCTTCATATAGAGTCAAACGCAAACCTCCATACAGAGACCAGGCCCTATTGTCAAATATCAAAATGTGAAATATAGAGAGCTGTCACAATTTAGATTTGGGCGGCTGACAGTATACTGACTGGGCCAGTGAATGTGAAATTTGAAATGAATTTTGAAAAATATTTCGTCCTGGTTTTTATTTGTTTTGTAAAATATTTTAATTTTCAAATCAATTTACTTCATTCTGGAGGTAAGCATTCCTGAATCTTAATTTGCCATGCCATTACAGAATATCATACTGTACATTACCATCCTTCACACTAATATCGTATTTCTATCCATGGAGACCATGAGGCCTGGAACCAACCTAGTTTGCTGTCAATTGTTGCAGGTGCGCCTCGCCTGCTGCAGGCCATCGCCTCTGACGGCATCATCCCGTTCCTCAACCCCTTCTCGGTGACCACCAAGGGCGGAGAACCGCTGAGGGCCCTCTTCATCACCACCTTCATCTCACAGCTTGGCGTCCTTGTCGCCTCCCTTGACTACATCGCACCCATTATCACTATGTAAGGAGCTCCCATTCTTTTTTTATATATCTATCTATATATATATATATATATATACCATATTATGCAATTAGCCAAAAGCCCATGGGCATTTAGATTGTAAGAATGCCAATTTAGGGGATTGGCTTTTACATGAATGGTTTTGAATGGTTTTACATATGCCTGTTTCCTTACATGGACGTGCTTGGTACTTCTCAATTTATGCATTAAGTTTTTCTCATACGTAGATTGAACTTTTGGGGGGTTATGAATAAAGTATAAGATTTTGTGAATCATGTCTTAGATGTTTTAAACAAGGGTTACAGATCTTGAGATTATTCTTGTATTTCTTGTACTTACCTACATGCATGTGGTAAATAGCTGATTTTTGGACATCATACTGGTACCATGTTTTCAAGGAGTAGTCAAAAGTTGTTCATCTCCAAATTTTCACAGCCTAAACTAAAGCTGAAGAGTGACATAAACATGTACACTCAGGGGTCTATTGTGATAAGAAAGTTATCTGCCAATCAAGTATATTTAAAATAATGGTATATTAATGGGTGCTTTCAAATAATAGCCCTACCTCTTGTACAACCCTAAGGTGCTATGATCAGCTATATATTGTAGTTGAGATTAAAATATACATGTTAAAATGTTTTTACGAAGGAGCTTTTTAATGCAATACTGAGTTTACAATTTTTAAGGATATTTTACACTTCTTTCCCAAAGCTGGAGCTTTTGAAAAGTGTCTTTAAAAGTCATCTGAAATTTTGGCTCAAGAGGTATTGTTGTGAGAGATCTAATCAATATAATATTTTTGTGTTATAGGTTTTTCCTTATGTGCTATGGCTTTGTCAACCTGGCCTGTGTCCTGCAGTCATTGCTGAAGACCCCCAATTGGCGTCCACGCTTCCGCTACTACCACTGGACACTGTCCCTGTTTGGAGTGTGCCTGTGTCTGACCATCATGTTCTTGTCATCCTGGTACTATGCTCTGGCCTCAATGGCCATTGCAGGGTTCCTCTACAAATACATTGAGTTCAAAGGGTAAGTTACAAATTTACAATAGTTGGCCATATGATTTTATCCAAAAAGAATACATCGTTTGAACCAAATGATAATTATTGTTTTGCAATGTATATATACATACATTATAGAGCCGAAAAGGAGTGGGGAGATGGTATCAGTGGTCTTGCGATGTCAGCTGCCCGATATGCTTTACTGAAACTTGAGGAGGGACCACCTCATGTCAAAAATTGGAGGTAAGTGCATGCAAAGAGAAATTGACCTACCAGTCAAATATCAAAGTAATACTTATAAGAACACTAAAGGGATATTTGATGAAATATTAGATATATAAGTAAAATTATTCATCTAAAAAGTGGTTGTTCATTTGAAGGACAGATGACTTCAGAGGTCATTTTTTTGTGGGAAACTTGTACATGTAATTTCCAAGTTCACAAGTAGAAGTTTGATTCAAATGGTTTCTTCTACGTATGCAAAACTATATGCTGTACTTTATGATAGAAGTATACATGTGACCTGTTTGATTACAGACCTCAGGTACTGATTCTTAACAAGCTCGGAGATGACTACCAGCCCAAGCACAGGAAGATGTTCACCTTCATCAGCCAGCTGAAAGCAGGTAATAAAATATGATTAGATACTTGTCAACAAAATACTAAACAATAGATGAGATCTTACCGTTATTCTCAGGGTGAATCATAAACCATTAACATATCAGCTATTGGACCTAACATGTAAAATATGAATTATAAATAACAATAACACAATGTACAATGTACATAACTGTAAATAAGAGCATAATTTGATTTGGACTATTTACAAGTAACTGGCAATACAATTTTTAACAAAGATCTCTTTAATTATGTATTTCATATACTTTCATAGCCAGAAAAAATACTGCAACAAGTCAAAATTTCTTACCATCACATTTGTCACTATCCTTTTAAAACTTTGAGTGCTGTAAAAATTTTCAGGCAAAGGTTTCACAATGTCCACATCTGTAATTGAGGGGACTATTCAGGAGAAGTATTCAGAGGCACAGGCTGCGCACCAGACTGTCACTTCCGTCATGAAGAAAGAAAAGGTCAAGGGCTTCTCAGAGGTCCTCATCTCAACTGATGTCGTTCAGGGCCTCAACCATTTGTAAGTGACCTGGTAGAATTTGTAAGCATTTTATTAACTTTAGAACGTATTTTTTTGACGGGGTGGGGTGGTTGGGTCGAGAGATTAGAAATGATTCTTGCATCGAACAGTGATTTTTATGGTATGTTGGTTGATTAAATTAATTAATATTTATGGTAGTTGGAGTAGAAATGATTCTTGTGTACTTTTAACCAGTGTTTACATTTTTGTTAATACAAAATAATATGTTCTTTTCATGTAACAGGATTCAGAGTTCTGGAGTTGGCGGTCTGAGACACAACACTGTGATGATTGGTTGGCCTTATGGCTGGAGACACTCTGAAGACCCCAAAAGCATACAAAGTGTTCATTGGTTAGTAGTCATAAGTGCATGAAGATGCAATATTCACATAAAGTATCGTAGGATAAGATTGCTTTTCACAAAGGTACTGTAAATGTGTTAAAAAAATGGCAATATACTGTGAACTAGAACTAATATTTTTATCATATTTGCCAAATGAGTTAGCCACTCTGATGAACTACAATTCCAGCTGATAATCTTTATCCACGAGTTTTTATTTTTGCCTTTTTTTTTTACAGAGACTCTGCGAAACATCAACTACAACCAGCTTGCTGCCATAATTCCCAAAGGCATTGACCTGTTCCCAGAGAATACCGACAAGATGAAGGGAACCATTGACATCTGGTGGATTGTCCACGATGGAGGTAACCACTAACAAACCAGACTAGCCTGTTTATGAGGAAATTGAAGTACGAGAGGAATAAGTGTGGATCAAAGAACAAAATCTAAATATCCTTAAGAATAAAGAAATTAACGATAATTTGATTAAAATATGATTGTACATATCTTTACAACATGAGAGGCAGATGAACATTCACAAGTACATAATTTATAATCCTTATTGTGTAGTTATAAGGTTTTATTGTACAAGTTTCTGTACTTTTCTACAGGTCTGTTGATGTTGCTGCCATTCCTGTTGACTCAGCACAAAGTGTGGATGAAGTGCAAGATGAGGATCTTCACTGTGGCCCGTATCCTTTTGATTAGAGTATAGGACGAACACTTCATTGGAATGAAGCATACAGTGAATGTCCTCAACAAAGGAAGAGTAAACAAAGGAAAAACTGAATAACAGAAACTTTTCTCATGCATTAGCTTATAATAATATAAGTAAATGATGTAGTAAACAAGGGAAACCCTCTGCAAAGGCAGGATTTGTGACTGCAAATTGGGTTCCATTGTTGAGGACATTTACTGTATATAGAATTTTGTTTAATGGGCTAGGTTCAGGCACTGGTTGAGGCAATTTTGGTGAATATATGAATCTAAGGAAAAAATTGTTTTAATTGTTGATATATGCATGAGCAGATATATGTGTACATTAAAATTCCATTCAAATAGCACAACTGCCCTGAGAAAAAAATAACTTATGATTGAAAAATAAACT
The DNA here is from genome assembly GCA_019095985.1 of Streblospio benedicti. NCBI lineage: Eukaryota > Metazoa > Annelida > Polychaeta > Spionida > Spionidae > Streblospio > Streblospio benedicti. The sequence goes on along the minus strand of CM032661.1, from coordinate 15,416,895 downwards.
TCTTTGACCTGGTGCACTCAGAAATGGAGGACAACAGCATTCAAATGGAGAAGGACCTGAAGACGTTCCTGTACCACCTGCGCCTCAATGCAGATGTTGCAGTCATTGAAATGGTATGTCATATAGAATCGATCTGTCACGCTATATGTCATACAGCATCAGATGTCACATAGTAATTCTGAATTATTAAATATTATATAGTGTATATATATATATCGACGTAAGTTGATTTTGAATAATGATTGATGTTTCTGAAAAAAGGACAGTATAGAGATGGTGAATGTACGTTTATTTGCAAAAATTATTTATTTTAAATTCATAATGATGAGGTTTGAATTTAATCTTTCCTTGATAGGTAGAAAAGTAGAAAATTAGTTGAATTTGTATTTCACATGATGTTATGTTGATATATTTTTGCTTATATGTTGATATTTTGTAGTCATTCTAACTGTTCACAAGAATCAATATTCTATTGGGATCCTGACCTTGACTGAGAAGACGCCACTTTGTCAAAAAATTTAATTTTCACATATTTTGTTAGAAAATAACACACCACTACTAGCTCTTGTCCTTTCACCCAACTCTTAATCTTCTGCATTACAATCAGAAGTTGGTTTGTATGGTATATACTTCACCTTTTCTCGTCTGCATATGGATTCTCTTCTTTCTTTTAGCATTTGCCCACTCTTCATTGAATATTTTCTTAGTAAAATGGTGTATATGTATGTGTTGTAACGTTCCCTACAACAACCACAGGGGCAGAACTATACAGCATTTGGTGTAATATTTGAATTGCTTAGCATATTATTTAACGTTTTTAGGCCATGCTAGAATTGATTTGCTCGAGCAGTGAATGTACAGACATGTCCTACATGTACGTTGAAGTTCTGTCTCCCATGAGTTGTAGGGCTATCAAAGTGCTACACGTTAATCACAAGCTTTTAGTGGCTCTCACAAATGTAAAGAAAATGATTCACAACCCCTGCCGTTTGGTTTATAAGTTAGAAGCATTTGTTCATCACAAACTGTTTAGTGAGCATTCATTTGATACTTTCAAAAAGTGTTGTTCATCCAATGAGCTGATGTAGTATGCGTCCGTAAAAAAATATTTATTAGGTTAAGATAAGGAAGTTACAACGTTCTGATGGTCTTTTTATTAGATATCTCGCTTTTCTAAACTTGATTAATTTTCCTGATCTCTTGTATTGATTCAATAACCCCTTTTCTTATGTTCCTCCCCAAAAGTGTCTGAATTGATGTGGATTCATTATCCTGGGTAACTATCTAAATGCAAGAATAGTAGTAACTGTAAAAATAAAAAATTCTGTCATATATAAGACATCAATGACATTACATGTATGCTGTGCATGCAGGTCCTATGGTTGTAATGAAGTTACAAGCACATGTACAATGAATAAAGTATTTTGTGTCCAGTAATAGATTCCATAACATATTCACAATGTTCATCTCGTGTTATTTGTGAATAATTCGTCCCGTACCTGACAATTTGTAGTCACGGTAATTCTATTTCATCGTACATAGAAAAGCTAGCATGGTGGGTTTGGAAATTATGGATACCTACATTTTTCTCACATGCAAGTTATCATTATATATGTATACATTTTATTCAGATTTATTTGCTGCAGAAAATTTGCATTATCATAAGTGTATTTAATGAAAAAGAAAATCAAGCCTCAATCGGGAAAATGTTTACTTGAGCAAATAATCTCGTGATGGAAGTGCTGGTATCTTCAATGAAGCATGTTGCCCAAATACAGAGCAACTTGATGAAACATAGTACAACCCATATTCTATTTTCTTTAAAAGTGTTTTGATCTTTATACAATGTGTGTACCACTAGCAGGCTACCTTGTTTAATATTTATCGTGCTAACATGAGTGCATTGTGGTCCAAATTTTTGCACGTGTGCGGAGCTAACTAACATTCTCTTCTTAGGCCGACAGGGATATATCTGCATACACATACGAACGTACACTGAGAATGGAACAGCGCACACAGATGCTGAAAGAGATGCATCTTCAGCACACCAGGAACGAGGTTGTGGAAGTAAGTTCTGTGGCTGCAGTCTAAAAGGACTTTTTGTAGTCTAGCTGCAGCAGTCTACTGCCTGAAGTAGGTTGTAGATTACATCTTGGCAATTATTCTTTCGATGGACGTAAACTTGTACAATGGTCAAGAGCTTCAGTCTAGCTTTTTGGATCCATCTTGGTTCGCTGTCCATGAATACTTGTTTTACTCTTTTTAATTTTGTTGGTTTCTGTGTGCAATAACAATTCAAACTGTAAGGTTCTATTTATTTGTGCAATTAAGTATCACTTTACCAAAATATATTTAAACCTTGTACAAATAAATAATGCCTTACTATGGTGGTGGAAGCTTTTTTTAGCAGTCTGATTATATTACTTTACAAGAATCGATGTTGGTGAAGGATGTGCACTTCTTGGTGGTGGTTTGTCATTTCAGTCTGTTCTCACAAATAGCATCCCACAAATTCATTTGAATATTCCTTTGTACCCACAGGCTATTGTGTACCATGTTGTTGTGTTTTATCATGCAACTGTACCGTTTGTGGCAGAAAGTACCAGCACCTATTACAGCTACATAGAAGCACCTCGATCACTTTGCAGGTTCTTTCTGTTGCATGTTGATTATTACCAAATCAAGGTCATCAGAATAATATACTTGTAATTTATTCCTCCCTAGCTTCTCATTGTCTGTGTTGCGTGTACATTTGTAGCCAGTGCAAGACATTTCTGCGTACACATACGAGCGAACATTAATGATGGAACAGCGCACAGAGATGCTGAAACAGATGAGATTGAACTACAACACCACGGTAGGTTCGGTGGCTTGCCCACATTGTAACAATGGAACTGCTGACTGGTGGTTGAAATCTAGGTGCAACAATATTTCGCTAGCATAACATCAACAGTGAACATAAATGTTCCATTTTTACACAAAAAAATGTATTGTCAGTAGTACTCTACTCGTTGCAAGTGTTAAGCTTTAATATTACTAATCTCTTGTCACAACTTTCACATTTTGCGACAATATTTACAGTGAAAGGTCTTTATATATGTATATTCAGGGTCTGTACATGGTCTACCGCAATTCTCAAAGTCAAAATTTCCACAGACTTCAAAAAGCAGATACTGCTCTCATTTTCTCTAAATGTACAGACTGAAATTAAATATATATCAGATCACTTTTTAAGCTATTTTGACTGCTTTTCTTTAACCATTTAGTTTTATTCACAATAATACGTTTCTCTTGTAAAAGCATTTTAGTAAGGTTATTTGCTGCAATCGATATGGGTTGGGTTGGATGCTTTTGGAGAAAAATCTACTAACTAATAACAGATTGCCATACTAATGAATACTATGAATGTGTGAGTTGTGTGACAAGCGATGGTGTTGTGTTGGTGTTAGTCAAACTACTGGTGTACTAGAAACACTTGCTTTAATTGGATGAGGTGTTGTTTGAAGCATGCCATTTCATATCATATATAAGAGTGCTGTATCTTACAGACTCAGACTTTTTTTTGTTCAGCCAAATTTTATTTGTCGTATTGCTCGCATACCTACCAATAGAACTAGTACTTAACTTCGTATATTGATGACAACAAAATACATGCAAGATATTTCAATTCTCTGGGTTAGACATTCCCCTAAGTATTAGAGAATTATCAAATATAGAAATCTTACATACCCAAATATGCTATACTGCTTCTTTTTGTTATACCAATGTGGAGGTAAAACATTGTGTATCAAATTCAGGAAAAGGCATGCTCAACTTGATAAGAACACACCCAATTTGGACAATACAAGTGTGACTGGGATTTGTTATGAAATTTAATTATTTACATGCAGTTATTGTTTAAAAAAGAGATCTTGTATTTGCATGATACTAAATTGCTAGTTCTGATCATGATCAAATCTCCAAATACCTGATCCCAGTACATTTTCATGGTCCAAATTGATCCCTGTCCTTAATGCATTGAGAATGCAACTCAAGGTAAGTGTCTCATCAATACCCATAACATTTTTGTAAAAGCTTGAAGACTTTTAAGGTTGAGATACGCACCCTGTCCAAAGCTGCCCTGTACATGTAACCAAAATAGCGGCCCGTACATGTTATGTGCCAAGTTATCATCAGACACTGTGTACTATATGCTACTGTAAACCTGTGGTTATGTAATTCATGTGTTGCATCAAAGGGCCTCCTGATATCTACTGAAATCCCGTGTTATCTTTGTAATCCACATCTTTTTAAACAATAATGTTACAAATAAAAGAAAGCTCTGTTTACACATAATGGCTTATCCTCTGTCATATTATAAATGTGGCCATGTAGCATGGCTGATACAAGCTGGTCCATGCTTAGTATTACGTACAGGTGTGGTTGTATGTACAGGCCAGTTTCGGACAAAGGATATGGTAATAATATTATCATGATGGCCACTAGCTTGTTGTGATGCTGATGCATGTGAATAGTTTATCATATGAGGATGGTTCTCTCATGATAGGTTTTACATTAACAATTTAATAGTGCAATATTTGATGATGGTGATCCACAAATGATGTAGTGCTTGTATGCAAGGACAGATTTATGCATTGATACTTAAATTACATTGTACTTATTGTCCTGTATATTTATAAAAAAAAATCAATTTCATTCTTTGTTTACCAGGTTTTCACTTAAGGAGCCATTGTCAAGTGTATTTGAATTTCGGTATACAATACCTTTTTCAAATAATGAAGAATACAAGATTAATTTTTTAAAAATAGTAATGTACCAAAATTCAAATAAATTTGACTATTATGTTGATTTAATTTGAAAACTAGGCAAACCTCAAATAATATAAAATTATATTTAGATTGATATTATTGTATGACTTTAAGTAAGGTCAATTTGTTGTTTTTTGTTGTTGTGGATTTTGTTCCTATAATCAAGACAGCTTATTCTTTACTTTGATTTTCAGATAGATATTTGCAGGTATATGATTTGAAACTTACAATGTTTTTTTTTCTAGTTCATCATTGTATGCATTTTACATATTGTTATTGTTGATCATTGTATGTAGTGTACATATTATTTTTCAAAGCAACAAGAAATGTTACAATTTAGAATATATTATCTTCGGCTATGCAACACAATTGCATGGGTATATCATACATTTAAACAACTTTATCTGTACATAGGGATATGCATTTCAAAACAGCAAAGCCAATCCCAATGGCGCACATCTTTTTCTTCCTCTGGGAAAGGTAAAAATGTTTGGAACAAGCTCCTAGGAATGTGCTATAACCTAGCTACTGCTATTGTCATGTTCCAGTTTATCGTAAAATTAATGAACCAAATATTATCCCTTAATTTTCATGAGTGACCTATTATTTTCTTAATACTTTATCACTGAATTGTGTTCATTTTTATATTAACAGTGTTAATCATTGCGAAGCTTCATGTCTTTCATAGGGTCATATCATTATATGAGAATATTGGAACAGATCATATAATAAAACCATTCTTAAATCATGTTATTTATATATTACAAACCAACCTTATAACTCAAAATTTTAACAGTTAAATGTGTTCACCAGTACTTCAGCATCCTGAGCGGTGAACCTAGATATAACCACTCTTTAACTTGACATGAACAGCTGTTAACAACAACTAGTACTAGCAAAGCAATGATTAGCATATAAGAAACATTTTGCATGAGAGTGTTGCGTTTGCCTGATGCATACTAACTGTGTGGGTCCGACCTGGTACAGGTGCAGGACATTGTGGACCGCGCCCATCCGGTGGACAGCCCTGCCTCCCCCAACACAGTCACAGTCAACATTGATACCATACCCGAAGGTGACGAAAACAACCCGGAAGTGAGTATGCAATCTCGTTTGACAGCTCGTTTCCATGTCTATGCAACTAAAAGAGGGAAAAGTTCATCAAGACTAAATCCCATCTATTGTTTACCTGTTTGTGAAGCTTTTGCACACACATGGCTAAGCCTAAAGATACAGGGCACTGTGATGTCATCCTTCAAATATTGAAGTGGCTTAGGATCAAGATACATGGAAATGCTTAGAGGCAGTCGGACACTTAAGATGAATGGAAGAGTCAAAGTGCACTAAAGTGACCATCTCTCCAAATCAATATATTTTTTTACTTGTGAAGTTGATTATATTAATTTCAATTTACCTGTTTGTCCTGACTATTAATCTAACTCTCAAACAAAAAAAATCAAACTATACTAAAATGTTTTTAAATGTGAGGTTTGGCTTATGTTTCACTTGGATATGCGAATGACATTATACCCTGTGTGAAACTACTCAACATCAGTTTAAAGAGTAATAATGAATAGTAGATGAAAGTTTGAAAGTTTTAACTATAGCACAGGTATTACATAGATGATGTTGGCATTGATTTACTGGATTTTAAGTATTGGTATTAGAGGATTCTTTATCCAAGTCTATAGGGTTTTATCACATAGCATCTGGCGGGACTGTGTGATAATATTATAACCCTATAGACTTGGAGAAAGAATCCTCTAATATCACTATACCACAGGTCATATCCATCTAACAGTTGTCCAACTAGTTCATTCTACGATAAAGTACACAAACCAAAGCTGCTCAATAAAATTAGTTACCAATAATAAACATAATTTTAAAATATATATTTTTTCTTCTTCATAGCTGTTCAAAGGTTCAAAAAGAGACCAAAAATGGTCATTTTCTCACATATAACATGTAATATACATAATGTGGTATAAGATTTCAATGTTATTTTTGCAGAGCTTTGAAAACCACAAACCTGTACCAACCATCGTGACTGAAAAATCTTCACCAACAAAGACGCTGGAAGCAAATAATTCTGAGAAAAATCTGTATACATTCTCAGCGCCTCAAGGCAAGGAGTTGAAGAAGGATCTGCTGTCCCTCAAACCGTATGTTATGCATATTTTTCAATCAGCAAAATAATGTAAATTACTTTTAATTGATAACTTGTCACAATGATTTTTTAAAAAATCTGTTGAGACATGAAAAAAAAATTGTCAACATGCAGTGTGATTTGTCTGAAAGAATTGTAATGTAAATCAGCTTCAAAGTCATCCTTATGATGTTTTCTAGTGAAGAACCTCACAGTCATGACTTAGATCGTACCAAATTCTATCCTCCTGACACTTGGTCCACTTGTGGAACACCTCATGGCTCCACTCTCTCCCTCCACACATACTTGCCTAGTTATGTTCCTGACACGTTGACACCCTATGGATCCACACATTCTCTCAACTGTCTGGGAGTGCAAGTATTTTTGTGCTCAATAGAGGTGATGCATGTTTTTGTTGCTGATCATATTCAATTGATCTGAACATTGTCTGTTGCTAATTAACATGCTCATCATGACGTAAATCATGTGACTTGAAGAAAGTAAAATTAATCTTGGTTTTATTATAAAGTAAGCTTGGTTGTATTATGGGCAAAATTCATTAGTTGCAGAAGTTGAATTGTAAGTTTTAAAAGAAAATAAAAGTAATATAAGTAATGTAATCATCAACATGGTTATCATAGATTCATTCACAGGATTGGTTGGAAGTGCCATAATTGTCACATGAGCTGGTGATGTTGCATACCGGTGTTGCTTTTATGGAGCTAAGTTTCTGCATGGTGTTACTTTTCAGTTGAGAAATGCTCAAAAACAAATAGTGCCAAAGAAATAATTGGTGCTCACTGTGGGGAAAAATCTTTAATTATTTTACTAACTAACTAAAGCATGCTGGTTAGTAGAATTCTGTTTAAACTCAGAGTTCTGAAGTGCTTTATTCCCTATGATTTTGCAGTTCCTTCAAGATCAATGGTCTATTCAGTCACACTTTGTACATTCATTTTTAAGTAAATGCTTTTTTGAAAGATGATAAAATAGTTTTTGAAGGTTACAACAGTAGCAATTGAAAACTCATGATTGCCGCTCAACTGATTAACTTAACAAAAAATTGAAAACTCAATTGCAGCGTTTTGACTAGTGTTTATGTTGTGAAATAAAAATGATTTTCTAGGGGTGAAAATAGTGCAACTGGTAATGCCAATAGTGCTCCAAGTTCTCCAAATACACTGGGAACAAAATTAGGAGTGCAAGTATTTTTATATATAAGATGCATTTCAACACCTATACTCTCATTCGAAAGTCTTCAAGTCTGAAGCTTTTGAAAGCGAGCATATGGTCTATTTTTCCAGCTTTTATTGTTGTTGATAGAAAATGAAATAGTTATTATAGAAAAAAAACATTACAAGAATTAGACAGAAGTAGACACAGGAAGTTAATATTCTCAAGCAAGTTTGTACTTTAGGTTGTTAAATTGTTCACTTTCTGGATGCAATTTTTTCACTATCATGTAATTTTCTCAGCTGACTGAAAGCAAAATGTCATAATTTGGCGAAATATATTTTGTGAAATGTAGAGTGTCTTAGCATTTTCTTCAATCTATATTCGAAAGTAAAATTGAAACTTAATCAGATTGCTGTTTTGTTTCTTACTTTATTTTTGGAAAGTCATTTTTACTGTTAACTAATAACCAAAAAATCTTCACATTGATGAACTTAAAGAAACAAAGATTTTAAGTAACCTCATTTAAGTTTTTTTTCAAATATAATATAATTTTGAGTGACACCTTTGTAAGCTCAATGGTTGTTGTTTTATAGTTGAACGTTGTCAATGTTTTTCACAAGCATGTATTAATTAAAGTTATATATTTAGTTCATCTTCATTATAATGATTTTATTTATTATTTCAATTGCATATGTTGTCTTAAAAATGAAGGGAAGTGGTTATTTGATAAGGATTTCAATGAATTTATGAATAAATCACCCTTTGCTGAAATATTCTGCATGAATAGTATATATAAAATACATATAGAAAAAAATTATAATAAGTTTCTCAAACCCCATATATATTAAATACTGAGATCATTCAGATGAGAACAATTAAATTGAAAAGCCAAATAACAATGCACTATCCATAGAAAAAGAACTGTTTAAAATAACCATAGATTGTAAATATTGTGTACCAACGCTCAGTTGCTTACTGTCTACATGTTTGTGTATAATTTGCAGTGATCGTGGTAACGTGCGCCGTATGCATACTGCTGTGCGCCTGAACGAGGCCATTGTGGAGAAATCCCATGAGTCTCAGCTTGTCATCATGAACCTTCCTGGGCCACCCAAAAATGAGTCTGGCGAAGAGAACTGTATCCTTTTAGTAATATTATGATCATGAGACTGACTTTGTAGAATGCTTTTTCTAAGTATTATGTGCATTTACAAACTACCATGAGGTAAGTAGGTAACTGGAGATCCCTGAACTACTACTATTACTACTACTGTTACTACTACTACTACTACTACTACACCCAAAGGGTTGTCAACTGCTGTAGGTATCCCACTTTTTGGGGTAGGCCGATAGACATGGGTGTTTTCAAATTTCACATGGTCTATGGATTGTTACCAAGTGAGGTTTTCCTGTGAATTATGAAAAATAATCCTCACTGCCCCAGTGAATCCATAAAATTTGATGTAACATGGGATTCAAGCGCCATGGCTGTTTTGTAAAAAGGAGGGGTATTGTAGCAACCCTCATTGGGTTACTTATCTGCTTATGGTTTGATAGACCCATTTATTCGAAATTGTTGTCCTTAACCATTTTTAGACATGGAATTCTTGGAGGTGCTGACAGAAGGTCTGGACCGAGTCCTTATGGTGAGGGGAGGTGGTCGAGAGGTCATCACCATCTACTCCTAAACAACTACCACCTCCCTCAAGAATTACTTCCATTCTATCTGAAAAACACACATATACATCACAAAATCACTCAAGTCACATAATTACCCAAAACATTATCAGATTGTTGTTATAAATCCATTGAAATAGAAATCTAGTACACAATTATATCAAATTTGAGGATACAATATTAGAACTGTTAAGAGATTAGTGAAGAGTAATAGAACAATGGCAAGCTATGTTCCAATGTTTCGTCTCTGAATTTGTTTGCCCTTCAGTGTGGTGGATGCGGCTTAAAGCAATCGTACCTGGTCATGCTTAAGCATGTTATTTGCCATTGTAGCTATTGCTCACTGTGCCAGAGATTAACATACATTGTGCTTCTTTGTTGTTAACATGTATTTTATATGGAATGAGATGGTGCAGACATTGGTCACCTCTTTTATTACCATAGCAACAGATAAGACTGTTCCACTTTGGTTCGCGAAGGGGTGGCTACGTGAAGCTTGGTTGCTATGGAAGAAAAGAGACTTGGTTACGACTAAGACAGTTGATGAATGGTTATTGTGAACGTAGGAAGATAATTTATACAGTACATGTTGTTTTTATGTCATGAAAATAATGTTCAGGTGCATAAATTGTTACAGTTTTTCATCTTGCTTATTCTGTTGGTTGTAGAAGTGTCATAGCGTTGTACAGGTATTGCTGAAAACTGTTGTCCAAATGGATTGTATCAATACCTTTTCACCATTTTGCACTAATTTGTAAACATTCAGGTGTTATATTAGGGATTGTTAGTCACACTTGGTGCCTATATGGCAAAGTGCTGAACATGAGTTAAAAATGTCCAACCACTTCTGTGTTTCTGGTGGGGGGGGGGAGGTTTGATACAAACCATTGTGCCCAAACTCGCCTCTGTATTTATATATATATACATATATGTATATATCCGGTGTTGTGTAGATCAGTGTAAAGCATACAGGGTGTAAGTGTACACACAAAACATGTCTGATTATTTAATTGATGAATACAAGTTGATTTGTAAAATTAATATTTTGCACTACCCTGTATAGACGATAACAGAATATACAGCTGATATAAGCCGAGTTGATTGTTTGAAAGCAGCATTTTTTTTAGTAAAAATAATTTTTTACTTTATGACTTAAAAGATATGCTTGAAATGTGCATTGAAATTTTATATTTAATGGTGCATCATTTAGAGATGAAATCTTTTGTATTACAAATTCTGCATCAATTTATGACTGACATGTGATGAACCTTGTTTCTCCAGATTTGAGCACTGCAAAACATTCCTAATTCTGGGTTTCCAATTTCAACTAATTTTGAAATATATTAAATTTCTTCAAAAATATTTTTTCATCTATAAGGATTTTTGTATTTATAGAGTTGTGAAATTTCTATTAGGTTATAAGGAATTAATTCAGAATGAGTATTTTCGATATATTCTTCAGCTCATTTTTGAACTGTTTTGTCAATGTTAATTTCATAATTGTTGAGAGGAACTTACAAAATATTTGATGGACTGTACAATGCGACTAGAAAAGGTTCAGCTAGCATCAGCAGCATTGACCAGTGTACCTGCAAAAAAAAAATAACAGGATACATATCATCTATTTAAAAAGGTTGTGCTGTAAATAGTGTTTGCAAACTTGTAGTTGTGATATGTTTTATTCTAGTGATATGAAAAACTATATATAGTCATTGCTATTGTATGGATATGTAAAAAGTCATGTAAATATAAAATAAGCATATCAAATTATTTGTAAGCAACTTTTTTCCTGGTATTTCTGACAATACTATGCTTCTTCTATATTTACATTACATGGGCCATTCAGTTAAAAAATCGAGATTTGTATATAAGTTGTGGATGTGTTTTTTAAATGCAAGTTCTGTTTTCTGCTGACGAATGCATGTTTCATAAATCTATCTTGCCATGTCATTGTTCATAGTAAAATGTAGTTTGAAAAGAATTGTTTGACCATTACAAGATAAAGTAATAATGAAATTTGGAGTATTTCAAACTAGCTAAATTTTGTTTCTTATTGGAGTATTACATGTTTATGTAAAAATGTAAGACATTCTGTGCATACACACAATTATTTATCCTCATTTGGACACATGGACATGTTATTGTTGGTGGATATTGTACTTTTTGTATTTTTATGAAAAATCATGTTCGTAATGCAGCATAGAAGTTCTTATATTAGAATTATTATATAGAATCAATTTATTTTATTGACCACAACCTGAGTCTTATTTATAACAGTCAACGGATTGAAATAGTCTTTGGACATTGTTAAAACTAAAGATTAAATCATATCTAATTTTCATGACATCATTTTATTCATTAGAGCTGCATGGCAAAACGCTGTATATGTACAATTTATTTTAATGCAATCGAAATTGAAGATAGTTGTAATGTTACATAATACATACTATGCATTTATCATGTCTATATAGGTGTCCATATCTGTAAATAGTATGGTTTCAATTGCAAATAATTATCATAGACCATATAAGTTTTTAAATGACTAGGCAAGGGTGTCCTGAAGTGATTCTAATTGGCATCTATTCGTGGATTTTGCGGTTTTATAGTGGAATGTAATTTTTGTGCAGAGCTGAAGTCAGTAACAACTTTTCGCTTCGTGACATTTTAATAGCGAAATGTTACTGGGCCCACACTCTTCATTCAGTCAGAAGATAATTTACCAGTTGTGATACTTCAAAATGGTGCAAAATGTTATTGAAGAAATTAACCCTGTTGATAATGTTATTACTTCTAACACTGATTAGGCCATGTCTGGCCAATGCAATATTTGTATTGTAATATTTATTTGGGGAGTCGCAAATGTGTAATATGATCTCTTTTTGGTTGGAAAAGTTGCTGGTATGCAAAACATAGAAGTATTAATTAATTGTGAAGTAATAACATTAAAGTTTCGAAATAGGTATGAAGCTTGTTATATATCAGCAGTTTTCATGTGATTATGGTGTAGAATTTTTCAGCCATATTGATTTAGCTTTTTTGTAATCATATTCTTTCCTTTTATAAATGTACATTAGCTAGGTGTTTATTGTATTAGGGATAGTATACTATGTGGATGGTTTGTACTTCATTGATCAAGCAATGCTGAACTCTATACTTAAAATTTTTAGAACGCTGTTTACCCGTAAATATTAAATAGTCACAAACATGTTTACATTAAGATGGGAATTATTGCTATTATGAACATTGTAATTTAGAAGTAAAGCTTCAGAAGCACACATTTGTAGGAATTTCTTCATTTTATTCAGTTAAAGGAATTGTTAGCTATAAAAGTATATTTAATTTGTTCACTTTATTCTATTTTATAACTGTTGTGTGTACACTGTATGGACTTTCTGGTTGTAGGATTGCTTCTAGTGATAATGTAGAAAAATCAACCCGGTCATAATTATTTTAAAATTACGACATATAAATGGAAAACATGACTAACCTGTTGACTCTTAGGTAATTTATATTTCTGTACACAATTCATGGTTTTATATTTAAATATACACATACATGTATATATCCACTGCAACTTAGTAAGCATAAATTATTGAATTGTTATATGCTATACATAATTCAAAATCTATTTTTGTTGCATATTTCAGCTACTTAATATAAGTGCAATGATTTAACTCAGAAATATTTATGACTAGATGTACTGTAGCATGGAAAGCTCATTAAAGATAGGTCAAAATGATATGGCTAAAATGTGAAATTGTTACCAAATAGACCCTTCCTTAGAAATGTAAAAATTAACTTTTTTCAGTTTGACTAAATCTCAAAAAAACATTCATATTGTTAACAATATTCTATGATCCTCTAAGTGTGCATCTTCAAAGATTTTGATTTCTGTATAGTAGTTGAAAAAAATGAATAAAGCTTTTATCTTTTGGAATAGTTTGTTTTCAATGAAATAATGTAAAATAACATAATGCCTTAATTTTGACATGGTACTTTAAAATGATGAAAAGCTGACTAATAATCACATACTTAACATCTAATCACATAATTAAGACCACTTATTCATAGTCTGTAAACAATTGGTAATAGCTTCTTAGCCCCATATAATATCACTGCATCCCCAGGCAAAGGTACCACCAGCCCCCAGAGCAGGCTGGTGAGAGCTGGCAGTGTAAGCAGAGTGAATGGTGTTTCATTCCTCTTCTATGAGCGTTGAAAGGATTAAGCTGCCGTTCTACTAATATTCAAGACTGAATGAAATATATTTGAGGATTAAAAGGAGTTCCTATTTTATGGAAATGCAGCTATATATGCTTAACTAGCCTATCACAAGTCCTTTAAATGATCTGACATGAAGACCTATTCTAAAAGCTTCTCTATGATACGAATCTTGCTAAGTGCTTTGCAAACGGGACATCATTAACTAAAAGCACATGGCTTCAATTTTTAGAACAGCAATCTATTTTCAGAGCAGCTGTGAGTTGCTGTACTTGGGTATTTCCTCGTTTAAGCATGTGGTACTGTTTATTTGTAATGGAGAAGTTTTGATCAAAATGACACACTTCATATCTTGGCTAATCCTTACCTGGTAAATCGCCCATGCATGCTGCTGTTTCTGCAGCTGTTGCTACTGAATACTCGGGTTTTAAAAGCTATAACAGGTCAGGATGTTCGACTTGTCTGGGGCGGGTGTCATCCAGTGTGCGCTTCTCCCTCACAGTTGAGGACCGAAGTTATTTTGACGGGGAGATTCCCAGGACGATGACCTGTCAGGTCACACCTTAGTACCTCTCACAGACGCTACAGAGTCCGCACCATCCTTCAGGGTTGAGTGAAGAGAACGGAGCCCAGTCTGGTACCCAGGTGCATTGTATATATGGCAGCCATGACTGCTGACAAAAACCACACCCGGGTCCACGATGGCTCAACGTGGTCTTCCCAACTGTTGATCCCAGATCGTTTGTTATCTTCTCCATCACAGCTGAAGTCGTGACGTGTTGTGCTGGGATAAAAGATTTGGAATTCAACGGAGCGGGAACTGCCTAGCAGAGTGATCTGGACATGCCTGGCCACGCACTCCCGGAACACCTGCAGTGCATGCCCTCTGAAGATAGTGTGCTGACGTATGAACACCAACGACGATGGCGTGAGGTGATACTCCCTTACAATGATGATGATTTTGTGGTGCTTGACGGCAAAGTCGGCCTTAATGATAAAATCGCCCACTAAATGTACACTTAACTGGGGGATGCATTGCCCATCAAACACAACTACTATCGGCGACCACATACACAAGGAGGTCTTGGGGCTTCTTGAGTCTGGCAAGGTCTAGCCCTCCAAGTCTCCCTGGGGTGCTCCTGTGGTCTTAATTCAGAGGAAGAACGGCGATGCATCCCAGGGACGCCGAGAAGATGGCTTTCGTAGCTCATCGTGGGCTGTAGGGTATAGGGTGATGCCCTTCAACCTCTGCAATGCTGCCGGTTGAGGGAGATGGTGCTGTGAAACATTGTGTGGTCTGGTGCCTCGTGTGCTTGAGTGACGTCCTGGTCTTTGGCCACGACTCCTCCCCTGCACTGGCCAACTTGATCACTATGTTTGAACGTTTGAGTAGCTCAGATCCGCTAACCTTCAGTTGAAGCCCCACAAATGTCATCTCTTTGCTACTCGAGTGGACTGCTTGGGCCAAGAGGTCAGGGCCGGTGGTATATGACTCAGGTATTCCCAGATGGCTGCGTTGCAGAACTGGATAGAGCCTAATGGCCTGACAGTGCTCTGCACCTACTTGGGTTTCACGTCATACCATCTCCGTCTCGTGCACGTGCCCCCAACCACAGCGAGATAGACCACCCCTCACTGCGCTCACTGAGAAGAATGTGAAGTTTGACTCGTCTGGAAGTGCCTTACGGCGTTAGATACGTGGTGGACATAATGGAATCTCTACCTCTTCTGCACTACCCCAAGCCTGGACAAGAGTATCACCTCTGGGAGGACACCAACTTTTACGGCATCGGGGTTGCTTTAGAGCAAGAGCAGGATGGGAAATGGACCCAGGTATCCAACGCGCTGTGCCAACGCACACGTAGTCTATGCACTATTTCCGTGACATCACGAGAGGTCAGGTGGTGGTCATTTACACTGACCACCCGGCCCTCGCGTGGGTCAGCTGCTGCTCTCGAGGATGAGGTGGACTACCACCTGCACCCCGCCTGGCTTGTGCATGCCACACCTACGGATACTCTATAAAAGCCCCCTCCAATTGTGGGCGATGAGTCTCAGAACAAACAGTGCATCCGGCCAAGCAACAACGTCGCCCTGCTGTCTACAACCGCCCCCCACCCACTGAGTTTGACTCAGGGAGACGGTTTATGACGGCGAGGTGGCAGGACCCTCCTGTGAAGATGCGAGCCCTCTCAGTTAGCTACGTGGTACGTTACTGACGTCCTTTCAACGCTTCTCTGACGAGGAGTTACGTAGGGCGTCGCAGCGTGACACATACGTAGCCAGACTGACGGAGTTGACAGCGGCGTTAACCGACCCCGTGTGTGGCCCTGACGAAGCAAGGCCTTCACCCAGGCCGCCCGGAAGTGACTTCCCTCGTCCGCCTGGTACCCCTCACGCGGCGCCTCGGCGTGTGGCGTGCAATACACGTCAATAGCGGGTAGCCATTAGGGCCCTGGCGGGTGTATGAGATCGTCCGGGAGTGCTTCACAGGGCCTCATGTGGCCGAGGGTGTACGTCTGACGAACCAACTCTGCCGACCCGCAAGTGACCGTGTGCTTCCTGGGACCACGGTCGGGTTAAACGCAGTGGCAAGGCAAGGAGGGCCATCGTACGCGCCTTGAGCGCTGAAGAAGATGTCGACTGGGGTGAGCTACCCCCCGAGTGTATACGTCGCCTACAACGCAACTTCCTTTGCCACACTGGGTTCACTCCACGTAGGCTGTTTTCAGCTAGTGCACTGACCCCCTGCTGGCTGTGGATTCGATGTAAGGCTGCCGGAATAGAGTACCTCCGCCGTGTTAGTCGGCATACATCCTGTGTGCCTCGACTGAAGTGAACACCGGGGAAAGGAAGAAAACTTTTAGAGGAGCAGTGGTTGGCCACGGCGTTCCTGGAACTTGTAGCATTGTGAGCACTGAGCGGGATGCCCTCAATTACTGCTCCAGGTTGCCATGCACCCCTGCTCAGGCCCTATGGAGGGCCTGGATTTCACAAGGAAGTTCAAAGCTGCCCCTCACAAACCCAACCGGTTCTAGCATTTGAACCGGGGGGGGGGGGGGGAGGAAGGGAGAGGAAGGCAGCAGTAACTGGATGTACAATGTTAAAAAAATTTAGATTTTAAAATTTCACCACTTTCATCATCTCCTGCAGACAGTCACCATGCTAGTCTCGGACGGATGATGTCTGCCGGAGTGCAAAACGGAAAGTCAACGTGTGCGACGACCTAGGGACAGTCACTGATCCTATGGTCACCTACGTGGATGGTTTCCGAGGGTCTTCACGTGACCATCGGAACCCTAGTTTGACGTCGCCGTCTAGGCATCCTCGTCCACCGTTTCGGCTGGTGGGCTCCTCCATCGATTCCCCTCTACCAAATGACCTATGCTATGACTACAAGGCAGTGCGTGCACATCCTGCTTGTAAGGTGCTCATATGGGGTTAATCTGGACAGACTCACAACACTGGATGGTGCCCTCTTCAAGTGCACCAAAGGGGTTTCCACACCCCTTCCGCGATACCTACTCCCTTACACAGCAGCCAACAGCACGGGAAACAATCCATGTGAATTGCTTAACCAGTGCATGATGGACACCTGTGTGAAAGGGACGGTTCAATGGATAGTCCGCGCAAGGACGACGGCTGGATCACCTACAGCTTCTGACTGCTGCCTCCACCTTGCTGCCACCAGGTCTCCAACTGGGAACATGCACAAACGCGCAAGTGGTCCCCTCTGGGCTGTATGCGAGCCGAGCCTACTTTTGCTGGGCCACGTACCCGACGTACGTCATGTGTGCATGCAAGTACGGGTACGTTAGTACCTATAAAAGTCTCTTTCGCACCGTACGTCGTCGTGCAAGTCACTGTTGTCTGGAACGTAACCACAATGGATGACCCTAAGACGTACGGCGTTTATGTTCACCAAGGAGGAATTTTCTCTGGCGTACCTGATCCATTGTTTCCGAGGAGCGATACCTGAATTCCACCTCCAGACTCTGGCTCACACGCTAAGGATGTCCGAGGAAAAGCACTACCACGATGTCCATCCGGACAGTCGGCCAATTGGCACGAGGACATTAGCCTGCACGGGTGCATGCCCCACGTTTCTGGACAGTCACTGTGGTAGTCTCGGGGACTGTGGGCTGACTGCGTGCGGCTTTTGCCCCTCGATGACTCCTCACCGCGTGACCTGGCTGAAATCCATGGACCCTCGTTGTGGGAAACCGAATAGTGCCACCGTGATCCCTTTGGCAAGGATCGTCGAGCTTTGGCTCACGCCTCCCCAGTGGTAGTGGGAAGCGTGTGATGATGCATGGGTCTAGAGGTTCAAGGGCAGAGCTTTTATTTCATTCTTGTGGGGGCACTGGGCACTTTTCAGTGCTTTGCTTGTGCAGTGCCTCGGAGTGTTCAGCTTCGAAATTAGTTAGTCGCTGGACACTACCACTCAAAATTGGGCTGGTTGATTCTAATGTGGACATCACTGCTGGAAGCAGTGCTGGAGAGGCCATTCTTCAGTAGGCGCACCACGTGATGCTTCGTTTGGAGATGATCGCGGCCTGGGGAAGGGTTTTTCTTTGCTGTCACTTTAGTTAGTTTTTGCTATTTAAATGCGTTTGCCACTTTACATGTATAATTTTACCTTAGTTTGCAGGCAGGTACTTCACCACCAGCTGGTTACGACGACAGGCCCGTGGTGGACATCACTGAAATCCTGGGCAAATGCGGCTGCTTGTATACTTGCAGAGAGTGCGTCTGAAGTGCCAACCACAACCGGAGCACGTTGCCTAGACTTCCGTCGGGATACCCGTGGCTGGCTACCAGTGTGTGCTTGTGTGTGGAGCAGCCTTGATTTAATTGTGTTACATGTATACTATGTTATCTTTAATGTTCTTTGTTTTAGCCAGCTTCCGGAGTTTCGAGAGACTGGAGGATTTTCGGGTAGGTATAGTTTTCATGGGGAGGCCGGGTCTTCCATGAAAAGCGAAGCCCTAGTCCCACCATGAAAACTGGGGGAGAATGTGAGCAAAGTTAGAGTTGGTGCCTGGGGCAGGTGGATTTTAGCGTCCACCCCAATTAGCGAGGCAATTAAGTACATTGATTGCCCCGGGCCTAGTTAGGTTACGTTCCCACGCTCACACTTTTCATAAGTTTAACGTTACTCTGCCCTTACGTCGTGGTTGCCAATGGAAATGGGACGATAGCAGGTGTCCCAGTTTCATTGTCAACACAGTTTAGTTTAGCTTTGGAAGTGGTAGCGACCACTTAGTAGGGACTACCACCCTCGAATCTTTTGATTCACGACCCCTTTCACTGTCTGAACTCACACCGATAGTAGGTGGATATACCCGCGTACATCTGTACGTGTGTGTGGTTACTTTCCGTTGGTATTTTGTGAACTGTACGCGGACTACAGGGCTTGATGTCGCCAGCACAGGTGCGACAAGTCCTCTCACCCGAGAGGCCGTCAATCTGACCTGCTGGTGGCCTGGTAGACGTATCAGTCCACCCGTATATGAATATCAAACCATCTGGATAGCAAGCGAGGTTTTGTAAGTGCCTCACAGGTTTGTTGAATAACGTATATTGTTGAACAAGGTCTTATTTGCAGGTTTAGCAAGTTAAAAAGCTTGCATATTGAAATAAACATTGATGGGGGTACAAGTTGCTCTTTAAGGTGGCTGTAGCTTATTTCGATGAGCCCCACCAAAATTGCAGGTCCGGGTTTTTGGAAAAGGGGTGGGGGTGCCAGGATGAAAAAAAAGAAGAAAAAAAATCTATAAAATGATTTTGTGTCGAGAAAAAGGCAACACACGCCTCTGGCTACCCCAACCACCACCATCTGCCTATGTGGTACCCATCTGTCTGTAATTCTTTAATGTGCTTCTGTGGCCGAATGGACAGGAAGTTGGACTCAACCAGAAAGACGTGGGTTCAATTCCTGATTTGGTCTGGTGGTGGGTGTTGAGCAAACTCATATTCAACTGGCTGTATACTGCTCCGTTGTACCTACTACTACCTACACGTTGTGTAAGCACATCTGAGCTACGGTTAATGTTGCGATGGGTGGTATGCTCCCAAGGGTCAGGGAGTTTGATATTGTGGGACAAGGATGTCAATGACCTGTTGTAAATGTAAATCCCTACAGCACAATAACAGTGAATGGCGTTGCCAGACCAGGCTTAGTTTGTAATAAATACGTGGATGTATATTTGGGTGTATTTTTGAATTTTGATAATTTGAGGTTAGAAACTTGCACAGGACTCTGATAGTTATCTTATATGATCATGAAAATGTCCATAGAACAGTTAGTGTTGTGGTGCAGCATTGTTTAGCAATATATAGAATACATGTGCCATATGTGTGTGTAAAAGCAGCAGCAGTAGCCACATAAGCAGCAGCAGCAGCAGCAGCAGCAGCAGCAGCAGCAGCAGCAGCAGCAGCAGCAGCAGCAGCAGCAGCAGCAGTAGCCACATAAGCAGCAGCAGCAGCAACAGCAGCAGCAGCAACACCAGAAGCAGCAGCAGAAGCAGAAGCAGAAGTAGAAGCAGAAGCAACTATAACATCAATACTATTACTATACCAATTCAATGGGGGACCAATGCGACGTGAGACCAATGAGACGGGGCACCAATGGGACGGGGGACCGATGAGACGGGGGACCGATGAGACGGAGGAACAATGAGATGATGACATCAAGAGTATGTTTTACTATAGTGCTACTTGTATATTTAATTGTACATTGTATATTGTTTGGGTATTCAACGTGAGTATTAAGTACAAGCATGTTTCTATAATATAATGTGCTGTATAGCACAAGCTATTTTTTTAAAGACTGCATTGCAATCAAGAACAAATGACATTTATATCCAAATTCAAAGTGTCCAAATTCAAAGTGTTTACTGTTAGCGTACATTGGTTACACAATACACATCAGTGAGCAAATTGACAATGTTTTATGAAAGCCACAATATAATGACTGTGTGATGAGTAATTATTAGTGAACATGTGTCCAGAAAATATTGCACTGGGAGGAATCATTGAATTCATGGCCTGGAAGAAACAGAATAAAGCCACAAAAATGTACCAGGACAAAAAAAATATAAAGGCGGGCCTAATTAGATTTAGTGAATATGATCGGTGCACAAACTTTTGCTGTTTTTTATGAGTCTTTAATAAGTTGATAGAATACAACACAGACTACTGGGGCATTTACCAATCAATGTAGCCTAGTACAAACAGATTAAAGTAATGTGACATATAGCCTTTGGTTGGATGCGGCCAAGCATATGTGCCTATTATAAAAGGCGTGATCATAGATTTTTCAATGATTTTATGTTATATCATTCATTCCTAAGTAATACAATATGATGTGGTGGGAAAAAAACAAATTAAAGTTTCTTTCTTTTTTGAGGATGCCACGTGCACCACGTTAAGTGTTGTGCAGCAGACTGTAAAATTAGATAACTATAAGACTAGTATGATCTACGCGACAATCAGTATCGAGGGTTGGTACGACCCAGACACAATTAAGACGCTTGTCGCATGGTGTCCAACTGCTACGTCTGTCCAATTAGTTTAAAATTTGTACTAGATTTTTTTTTTATATGCAGCCCATGCTTACAGTCACGCAGCGGCGATGACGCACCGGAAAATATGTAACTTGATGGCACATTATTCTCAACGGATATCTGGCGTGTATTTAACGTTTCAGGAAGTTGTTAATCCAGGACACGGCGCTTTTTGTAAATTACTTTCGTGTAGACGGCAGACGTGTACTTAACTGACAAGCAGCGTTTAAAACCTGCTTTTACACAATAGCGAACCCCCAGGTAGGTCTACGTGCACTGGCGAAGTGGCAATTTCGCCGCTACGTACCTTCTATGTCGCCACAATACGCATTAACAGTAGATATAGTATATGTGGAGCGTTGAGACAGCACTTTTACTGACCAACACATGACGAGTAAATAACAACGTTGAAAAAGGATGTTATACCAATTAGGTTGACGGAGGGAAAAAAATGTTTGATCAGGAAAAAGGCGCGGGCTTGGTCAAGACTTTATACACTATCCATTACTATATGTAGAGCAATAAGGTTATCGTAAACAAAAAAGCTACTGATTAATTTAGGCAATTTTTCAACATACAAGGGTAATAGTAGCATTTGTTGAAAAATAAAAATTTATTACAAACTTCTTAAAATTATGATTTTTATTTACCAAATTAGTGTTGCATTACCACAGTTTTAGCAATAACTACACACCCACTTACAAAATTGTAATGTCTTTATTATTAATTTTATGATTTTACGTATATTGTGTAATTAGCTATACTAGACTCTATAGATCTAATCGTAGTATCAAACCTCTGAATTGCATACACTTGATAGTGACACATTTAAAGCTTTTTATGACGTTTCCAAATCTAATTTTACGTCAATTAATTGTTCATATTGTTCATAACTTTCTACATAATTCATGATATTTTGCTTGAAAGTTGGAAGACATATGGGTACAAATCTACTTAAAATACATAATAGTGCATCGTCGGCCTATGCAGACAGTGACCCTAGTTATTTAACTTTCACTCAGTAACTAACAATAGCTATAATAATTTTGCCAGTGCATAATCATATTGAATCCGTTTCCCTCCAGTGAACATGAAAAGTGGCAAACGAGATTGATCTGAGCAGTGACGTCATCATCGCCCTGGAATTTATGTCAACAATAATGGCGACGTGAGCAGAAGACTCTCCTACATTTAGGACTAAATGGATAAAATAAAGAAATAATTTGGACTTTAAAGACGTTCACAACATGGCAGAATCGTAAGTGTATTTCAACTCCATGATACACTGTGTTATTTCAAAGTATTTGCTCTTTAAAATCTGTCAATCTCATTTTGTTGTCATTTCATTTCAGTGTCAAAGTAGCGGTCCGCGTGCGCCTTTTAATCAAAGGTGAGCGTTTGCAGGTGGATTCATATCCCACATTTTTCATGTTATACAGTAGAACCTCTCTATTCGGTCCACCTTGGGGACCAGTGTTAGGTGGTCTCAATTGAGAAGTGGTCTCACACAGATTCATTTGGTAGCTTTATGAAGGTCTTGGATCGTGAAAAGTGGTCTTATTACAGAGGTGGTCTCAATAGAGAGGTGGTCTTAAGGGGAGGTTCTATTGTAATTGAAACTACTTTTTTGAATCTTTTATGTGAT